>JADDOH010023456.1:0-557814 GCA_016648135.1 Agrypnia vestita
CCCCCCCCCCCCCCCCCCCCTTAATTGCCTTACTTGCATTCGTTATCGAACGGACCTTTGTGATCGGGCGCGTCACTACGCCGAAAAAAGTCCCGGGGAAAAAGGAACAGAGTATCGTACACTATTTGTAAGAATGTTATGTTATTTTAGTCAGCGTGACTTCAAATTACCTGATTTTTCTGCGAAGCGTTTGAGAAATAAGTTTGCCGTGATTTGTTGTCTCTTTCAACGCAATATTTGATAAATATGAAAGCCGGCTAGTATGGAAATAACGTGTCTATACCTATTAAACAATGCTGCCAGCATTGTTATCTTTGGAGGTTACACAGTTACCTACTGATCGAATCACTGCTTATGAATATTAATCACGTATTTTTATCAAAAAATATTTAGATCTACAAAAAGTATATTTTTTTATTATAATTTTGTTCACATTAATTATTTACACGAAGATATTTTTGCGATTTCCCACCTACATAGGTTAGGCCCGTTCCAGAGAAACTGCTTCTAATCCCGTCCATCTTAATATCGCTTCCTCTATTCGATTCTAATATTGACCCCATGATATGTGGAATTTTTTTACATTAGGGAGTAATAAAGCACCTCTAATAAATAACCAAATCAGTTTTCCATACAGCCCTTTGTTCAATTTAACTTTCACAAAAGATTTGGTAACACCCACTTTAGACCCCGCCCCCTCTCACTCTCTCTCCCTCGTAGATTCCTGATCGTTCTGTAGGCAAGTTAGTGGAAGACAAGATTAATATTGATGTATATTGGTGAAAGTTTAACAATACTATGGTTGTGGTGTACAGTGTTGTGAACATAGCAGTGTAGTGTTGCTCCTTACGAAGAGACGAGTGCGTCTCGAAACCGGTAGACCCAAAATCTTGTACTAATTTAACTAACACTCTGTCAGTTGTATTTTATTTTATGAAATGCTTCTGTAATGCCGTTAATACTCGCTGTTTTAACACTATCAGTTTTTTTTTATTAGAGACACTAAGGCCCGGTTGTTTCAAGTTCGATCAAAGTAAGCGTTCTTTTAAAGCATAGATTTTTACGTTCTCCACCAATCAGATGATCCGTTTTCGTAAAAATCTATGCTTTAATCGACCGCTTACTTTGATCGAACTTGAAACAACCGGGCCTAACAGGATAATAGGTACATGATACTCTGATAATAAACATTATAGTGAAGACTATGCCCATTATCCCAATTACAAGCGTCTTCGGCACGCTCTAGTAACATGTATTTTTGCAATTAATTATATTTTACATGTACACGTTTGAATGTAGTGCGATTAGTATTTGATGAATGATTGATTTAATGGATCTATGGGTTCACGTCATCGTTTAGAAAATGGATGTTGTGTATGAGTGAGTTTTTGAACGAAGATAACGTGTCTGCAAGAATATCAGCATGAATGTTAGTTGATGAATTTTAACTGTATGAATGTAAACTGAGTGATTTTAATGCGTTTATCTTTTTATAAAGTGCTAGAATTTATTTATATGAACATTTCACTTCTCGACGATTGAAAGTAAATATTACAATGCGCAAATAATCGTGAATTCAGAAATTACAGCATCCAGTATCGAGAAATTTTAAATGTAAATTAAGCATCCGCGCATTTCTCACGCCAGATGCTTCCTGTTTTTTTAAAACGATTTATCCGCTGTACAAAATCAGAACTATTAGAATAATCAGAAGGCAGTGTGCGAAGGCTGACCAGCGTAGTGGAAAATTTTAACTGATTGCAAAATAATGAAATTAAAAAATATATTGACAAAGACAAAAAAAATCTGATTATCCAAAGAGGAAGGGGTAACTAAAATCAATATATATATATAATATATATTTGATATATATAATATATATATATGTATATATATTTATATATATTATATATATATATATATATATATGTTATGTTATAATGAAGGTTTTCACGGGTGTTAGAAATGTTAGTATTGATTTCTTTGGGGGTAACCCGCGTCAAAATCTGGTCCTCAGAAGGACCATTCGTCAACCGACGTTTCGCCTGAATCACAACAGGCATCTTCAGGTTGCTTGTTAATAAATTTCCGTCACGAGGGGCAGTGCGAACACGTCCGTTCGTATCGGAAGCTTATTACCAAGTGAGGTCTGGTAAGTTAAAGTCTAAATTTGGGTACTGTGGTCATTATTGGCCTTAATGATTTTCGGGAATTTTGTATTAAATAATGGGTGTTCCCGGCCGTTGTTGGCCTTAATGGCGTTTGTTTGGCTCCTTGTGATGCGCTTTGTACTTGATGTTGCTTCTATTGTGTCGGTGGTTATATTTAATTGATTTTTGCGCGCTAATATATTATTTTTATTTTTACTAAGAAATCTACTGTTGAATAGAATGCTTTTCCATGCCGTTGGGAGACGTATACCATCATCTCTATTGTTGATAATATTTATTCTTTTATATATCTCTATAGCTTCTCTAAATATCCTTACTGTTTCGTTTTGGACGTTCGCTATTATTCGTGTATTATTAAAGTCTATGCTGTGGCCTTCTTCGAGCGTGTGTTGGACAAGCGACGATGTTAGTTTTTTGTTGGTCATATCAACTCTATGTTCAGCAACCCTAGCAGATATCTTTCTGTTGCTTTTTCCAACATATGTCTGGTCGCACGATCCACATGGTATTTCGTATACACCATGGGACTCTAGGTGTATTTTGTCTTTCGTGAAAATAATAGAAAGTCAAAAGCTGGATAAAAACGATATTCTGGTCAGCTTCGATATTGTATCTCTATTCACTAATATACCTATCGATGAAGCACTTAATACAGTAAGAGAAATTTGCCAACCCCCGGAAGATATAATAAACTTAATAAAACATTGTTTAAATAATACATTTTTTATCTATGATGGTAAAACTTACAAACAAATTAAAGGGGCTCCAATGGGTTTATCACTTTCACCATCAATTGCTAATCTGTTTATGACAAAGTTTGAAAAAGATGCATTGGAAAATTATTTTTTAAAACCTAAATTGTGGATAAGATACGTAGATGACACGTTCGTAATATGGCCTCATGGATTGAACGAACTAAATAAATTTCTCGATTATCTGAACGGTATACACGAGGACATAAAATTCACTATGGAAATGGAAAATAACAATGAAATACCTTTCCTTGATGTCCTAGTGCTCAAAAAAGATAACGGCAGTCTCGGCCACACTGTTTACAGAAAGGCTACGCACACAGACAGGTATCTCCATGCATCTTCTAACCATCACCCGGCGCAAATTGCGTCAGTTGCAAATACATTGGTGTCAAGAGCAATAAAAATATCCGACTCCGACCATCGTAATGAAGAAATAAACCATCTTAAAAATACGCTACAATGTAATGGATTCTCTAAACAAATAGTTAACAAAGTAGTTAAACGCCAGTCGGACATTGAAAATAGAAATAAAACAGTTAAAGATATTACGGAAAAACCTTTATCAACAGCCTTTTTACCATATATAAGAGGGACAACAGATAAACTCAGCCGTCTACTAAGAAAATATAACATAAGAACTATATTTAGGACTGAAAACAAAATATCTAGCCTTCTACGCAGTGTAAAAGACAAAATACACCTAGAGTCCCATGGTGTATACGAAATACCATGTGGATCGTGCAACCAGACATATGTTGGAAAAAGCAACAGAAAGATATCTGCTAGGGTTGCTGAACATAGAGTTGATATGACCAACAAAAAACTAACATCGTCGCTTGTCCAACACACGCTCGAAGAAGGCCACAGCATAGACTTTAATAATACACGAATAATAGCGAACGTCCAAAACGAAACAGTAAGGATATTTAGAGAAGCTATAGAGATATATAAAAGAATAAATATTATCAACAATAGAGATGATGGTATACGTCTCCCAACGGCATGGAAAAGCATTCTATTCAACAGTAGATTTCTTAGTAAAAATAAAAATAATATATTAGCGCGCAAAAATCAATTAAATATAACCACCGACACAATAGAAGCAACATCGAGTACAAAGCGCATCACAAGGAGCCAAACAAACGCCATTAAGGCCAACAACGGCCGGGAACACCCATTATTTAATACAAAATTCCCGAAAATCATTAAGGCCAATAATGACCACAGTACCCAAATTTAGACTTTAACTTACCAGACCTCACTTGGTAATAAGCTTCCGATACGAACGGACGTGTTCGCACTGCCCCTCGTGACGGAAATTTATTAACAAGCAACCTGAAGATGCCTGTTGTGATTCAGGCGAAACGTCGGTTGACGAATGGTCCTTCTGAGGACCAGATTTTGACGCGGGTTTCCCCAAGAAAGAAATAATAACATATCTATATATATATATAATATATATATTATATACAGGGTTATTTGGTAAATATTAATAACCTCGCAGGACTATATTCCTGCCTTGATTATGAGATGAAAATGTTCAAGCTATTGTGACCTAATATCAAAAGTTATGGAGATATGCGATATCAAAGTTTGCATTTTTTTTTCATTATTTCTGACTTATTTTTTTGTATCTTTACAGTAAATAAATAATATAAAATTAGCCTTTATTGCTGTTAAACTTATAAAACATTGTAATCTTATTAACTAAAAAGAATTTTGATTTTATATATCTACATTATATTATTTAAATTATTCTAAATTCTCAGCGTTCGGGTCATTATTTTTGGAAACAGCTTGTCTTTCGACCAAGACCTCCATTATAATAACTTATATCGAAGGTGAAAAATTCATTCCCTTTAATGCAAGTCAAATAAAATAATAAAAACGTTTGAATTCCAATTGGAAATTTTTCAGGGTTTTTGTAATTTTAAAATGCAAACTGCAAAAAAAAAGGAATATAGTCCTGCAAGGTTATTATTGTTTTCCAAATAACCCTGAATAAGTCGATTATACGTGGTATAATGTTTTTAAAGTGTTTGGTAATGGTATAGTAAGCCGAAACAGCTGTCATATTTAAAACAACGCTTTGCGAAAACTCGCGGAACTACCCTAAATGGCGCTATTCTTATAGCCTTAACTCGCGTCGGAAATATATAGTAAACGTACATTTTTTATTTGCATTCAAATCAAAAGTTAAAATATTACAAGCGCTATTAAAATAAACCTTGGTTTTCTCTAGGAAATTTGACGCGTTTGTGACACAGTTTGAAAGAGAAAATTCTGAGCAACGATAGTTCTGAAATTTGGCAGAGACGTATTCCAGATGACAATATAGTAATCATTCATTAGTTTTACAAAATCAGTTTAATTATTCAAACAAAAATTAAACGTTCTGTTTCCTATATTGCAGTATCCATTAAACCACTAAAACATCGATTATTTTAATTAAATTTTACATGCGTACTAAGAAAATTTCACTGTCATTAATATAAAAATATTTAAAAAATTGTACCTCATACTCAAGAATTCGAATTAATTAAATTAAAACCTAGTCAGTTAAAAGGTAATTTTTCTTTCAAATCAGACTTCGGTTGGACTAGTCCAAGTCCAGTATACTGGGGTCTCTTAAGTTAGAGTAATGCGGAGTAGTTTTGTGAAGGTGTTGGTGTATAAATAATACTATGGTTTTAGTGTGTAGTGATATTTACGTGCTAATTTAGTGGTTGTTCTGACGAAGAGACGGGTTACGTCGTAGACAAAAAGTAATTTTTAGTGGTTATATGAATAACATTTTGTTAAAATGTTTGACCACAAAGTTAATGCTTTAAATATCAAAGATATTAATGATGTAAATTATTGTTTCGTTACAATCTTTGAAATGCATTGCTCAATCGCTACCCGATCCCAGTAAGAAAAGCAGCATTTTTCAATACAATGCTCGAATCAACAAACAGACTGAATTAAACCAACAATCAACAAATGGACTTCGTTTCGGATCGCATTCCTTGAAACGATGCACGCGGAAGTGGATTATAGTGTGCACACAAAAATCCACAGCGGGCATAGATAATGAGAAGTAAAATGATCAAAAGACAAGTTACAAGTCTCGGTTGTGTACATGAACAGACAATAGGCATGATGGCAGTATTAAATAATTAAAGAATAAGTGAATTTAAAGAAGAAAGTATTTAGAAAGGAATCTAAAAAATGATCCAGCAAGATTTTCAATAAAATAAAAGTATAAAATTCTGCAGCCGGCCATTTTAACTGAAACACTGGTCAGAGCGAATGACTTCACGCCTAAGTAACCATCACCGTGTCTCTTGAACTGTTGTCATAGACACAATGCAATGTTTACTTAGGCTTGACGTCACGTAGACGCCACGACACCTGCGGGCGTTTTCGCGCGAAATTAAAAATAGGTAGATGAAAATGCAACTTAGTTTATTACTGAAATAATGTTATTTTCGGTAATAGTAGACGTGTACCTACATTATAGGTTAATTCGAAATCTGTCATCATACCTATTGTATTTTGTTTTGACACGTTCAAACAACGGGCGACTTTTATTTCAGATACAAATGGTGTCCTTTTGTTTGGTGAAAAATATTAACAATCTTACACATTTCTTTAAGTCTACAAATATTATTTTACTTACCAACTCGAATGATGGAATTGTAATGTTGGAATTTCAGCTTTACATTAATTATTTATAGATTGACGAGTCACAACAACAAAAAATATTGCAAAATCAATCAAAAATATAAACTATTTTTTTACATCAAATGAACATTGCAATATGAATGAGTTCACCGTTTCTGCAAACCCAAATGACCTATATATGATTTCTAACTGCAGAAATTCTACTTATTTTACTTCAGTTTTTTTTTACAAAATTAAGTTATTATTTATTTATTAAACTTAAAAGCAAATTATTTTTTTTATTTAAAATTTTTGTATGAAAGTGGCTCGGCTGGTTTTAGTAGAACATACAATTAACCCTACTCCGTCCGAAGACATCAATATCTCATTTTTACTGAAATTTACCGTCATGTAACCCCAACATTGACATATTTCACATGACACAACCTCAGTTTAAGAGAGAAATTATATCGCTCCTGACCGAAAATAGTTTGAGCGTGTAAGACGGACTCTTCGGAAATCAACCTAAACAAAAATTTTATAGCCACAAAGCGCGGGTACACATTTTCTGACTTGGTTGACCTGGGAGCCTACATGCCTATTATGTCGTGCGGAGAATGTGAACTTCGTTCATCTTGCAATCACTTACTGTAGTATACTTATATTGCATAATGTATTAATGTTTTAATGTTAAGCCTGGAATTGGCAAAAGAGGAATGAAAGTAGACTGAATGCGGTTGAAATGCGGTCACTAAGACGCTTGTGTGGAAAATCTTTGGTCGATAGAGTGAGGAATGAACAAATTAGAAGTGAATGCAATGCTGGCTGTAGTGTGGTAAATAGAATAAAGAAAGGAGTGCTGAGATGGTTTGGTCATGTGGAACGTATGAACGAGGAAAGGATGGTTAAGAAAATATATGAGGCGAATGTTGAAGGCAACAGGAATAGAGGGCGTCCGCGAAAGACCTGGCACGATCAGGTACTACAAGTATTTGAGGATGGCCCTGTTAAAAGCCGCAACAATCGTAGAACGTGTATGAGAAGATGTATGAATGTGGCCGAAGCAAAAGTGGTGTGCCAGGATAGAAGAGTGTGGCGTTCAATCCTCTCTGCCTACCCCTGCAGGGAAACGGCGTGATGGTTAGTTAGTTAGTTAGTTATTATTATTGATAATGGGCAGGCAGCTTAAGCTGATAGGCCCATATCACTGTCTCTCATTTGAATGTCCAGCCTATTCTTAAATTGGTTGACACTGGCTGCAGACACAACGCCCTCAGGCAAACTGTTCCACATATTGACCACTCTATCGCTTAATGCACGCTTTCTTGGGTTACACGAGAACCGAGACTTGTTCAACTTCAGGTGATGTCCTCGAAGGCCCACATTAGTGTTAAATGCAAACATATCTGTCATATTAGGAAAATTGTAGTAGCCCGATAGAATCTTGAATGTCTCGATGAGGTCACCTCTTGCTCGTCGCTCCTGAAGAGTGGGCAGTTTCAATACTCTCAGCCTTTCCGCATATCATCGTAAACTGTAACTGTACTAATCACCTTGTCCTAAATGACTATCCATTAGGGTCATTCTGACCTGTCGATAGTCCTTAAATAAAAAAATAAAAAAATAAAATAAAATTGTGGCCTGGCGCTTTTCTGCATAACTGCGTTCAATTAAACGATCACTTTTCCGGGAGAGCGGTTAGTAACCGCACCCACTTTCGGGAGTGTGATTGTTTGTTTATTTCGGTTCCCGTTAAATCGCGAGGATAATAAATATTCATAAGTGCGTTGCCACGTGATAAACTTTTATTGGATCCCGAAACTACAAACGCTCGGGGGAAACGGAAAGCTTCTCCCGTCCCGCTCTGGCCGCGGGGTAAAATTAGCGCGGCGTCTTTCAACAAAATGTTATTTTACCGAAATTAATAGAATGTAGAGAAAAGGCGCCGGCAACCGACTGTCGGACATTTTTGTTTAAGTGTAAGTGGGGAATGCAATCCCGATCCCGCGAGATCTCAAGGCATTTTAGGAGATCAATCCCGAACCGAAAACTCGGACGGGATTATCGGGATTGATCAACATTTTTTATGTTTTGTATGTTTAATTGTGTATGTCTATAGAGCTTTTAGTAAGTACTTAAAAAATAATATTTGCTGTATTTTATCAACCTAACACAGTGATAAAAACTACTACTAACTCTACTACATTGACCGATTGATGCTTGGAGAAACGCCTACAAAAACTTTAATGCAATGATTAATAATGAAAATTTTATTAAAATTGCTGATATAAAAATGCAAGGCAGTGTCGTTAATTGCTATTCAGCTCTATAAACAAACAAAAGAACACAAAAGTGTTCGGGATCCCGATCCGTAGGGATCCCGCGGGATTGGATATTTTAATCTCAAGGGATCCCGACTCGGGATTGCATTCCTTAAGTATAAGGTACCTACCTAGAAGAACGTTTATGACACCTCGTAGAAAACGTACGACGACATTAAAAAAACATGATGAAAGCGTAAAGTATAATGTATTGGAGCAAATATTTAAAATTAAACACGGATCAGTACCCAAATACTTTGACGACAGAATGAAGCTGAATAGGGATTTTCATTCTTACAATACAAGAGGAGGCGACAACATATTAGTCTTCCGAAGAAAAAAAAAACACCTCACAAAATTGTATGATGTATAAAGGTCTAAAAAAGGAAATTCAAAACACGGTGAATATAAAGAGGTTTAAACAGGAGTGCAAAAATTTGATTGTAAAAACTTTTAAATGACTAGATGGAATGCAATACGTTTGACTGAAATCATATATTAGCCCACACAACATTATGTGTGGAACTAAATAATTAAGATAAGTAAATAAATAAATAAAATTAGATCAAACCACTCGGTAGGTCCAGTAGAAAATTCATGGTAGGTACCTAGGTATATTAATTTTATTTCACAATTTATTAAGTACCCATATACAGGTGTCTCGTAGCTAGTAGCAAAAAAATTACTGGCAGATTCCTGCCTTGATAATGAGTCGAAAATGTTCAAGCAACCATGAACCATACCATTAGTTATGGAGATATGCAATATCAAAATTTGCATTTTTTCTCAATACTTCTGACATATTTATTGCAAAAAGTTGAACTATCATCACAATAACTTATATCGATTATGAAAAATTCATTCGATTCAATACATCTCTTCTTCATCTCCTTCGGGTCGGGGACCCATTGTATCGACAAGGCGCCTCCATTCGTTCCTGTCTTGTGCGGCCTCCGTCCATTGTATTCCCATCCCTTCCTCACACAGTTTCTGGAGTTGCCTCGTCCAACTGTGTCTGGGGCGGCCCACTGGACGTCTTCCCTCAGGATTCGCGCTCAGTATTTTCCTAGGAATTCGGTCATCAGTAGGTACGTGCCCAAGCCACCTCAGTTGCGATTTTTTTATGAAGAGTAGCAGTGGTCCAAGGTTTAGATCGTCTCGGATCGTCGAGTTTCTTATTCGATCCCATTTCGTAACCCCTGCCACTCCTCCCAAGTACTTAATTTCGGCCGCTTGGACTCTAGAGCGTGTTCGTTCGTTTAGCATCCATATCTGATGACCGTACGTAGGTAAGCGTAACATTCAATACAATTCAAATACAATGATAAAAACCTTATAAAAAATTATATTTTAATTTTTTTATTATTTTATTCGACTTGTATTGAAGCGAATGTCTTTTTCATAATCGATACGAAATACTGTAACGATAGTTCAACTTTTTGGAAAAAATAAGTCAGAAATACTGAAAAAACTCCATAACATTAGGTCATGGTTGCTTGAACATTTTCGATTGATTATTAAAGCAGGAATCTATATGTAAGTTTTTGCTACTGTGAGACACTGTATATATTATGTGGACTTGTATGTAGGTACATGATTTAAATATTGTAGTACATAATCATTTAAAAATTTTTTCATAGTAAACTTTTTTATCTCCAGTTTAAACTTCTTTATTACGCTGTATTTTGTATCAAACAATTTTTTTAAGTGTTTTAATTTTTCTTCTGAAGTCTTATGCTGTCGCCGTCTCTTGTATTGTATGAATGAAAATCCTTATTTAGTTTCATCCTGTTATCAAAGTATTTGGACAATAATCCATGTCTCATTTTAAATATTAAAACATTAAATCTTTTTTATTCTTTGATTTATTGATTCTTAAAGATTATAAGTCATTCAACATTTTCATTATTTTTGTTTTTCTATTAAATTTCAGTATTATACAAGTTGCTTTGTTTTGTGCTTTCACAATGAGATATTTTAGTGATAAATAAATAGAGATTGATAGATTTGGTGTAAGCATTGTAGAGATTATTCATGACTAGCCGTGCCCGCGGCTAGCTTGAGACTGTAAGAGTATCAGTGAGTATCACATAAATTTTCACATAGGTACATTAAAGTTCCTTGACGATAAGCAAATTTATTTTGATAAGAATTTAACATTACCCACTTAAATTACACCAAAAGATTAAAATTAAATTTAAACATATATTTTATTGATATTTTATCAATTTGTGAATTAACCTTAACGTATTGTGGCGGATTCCACCACACGGGCGGCATCTGGCGTTCAGGGGGACCAACGGACCTACAGGCGGCGGGCGGCAATACCGCCACTCCTGTTCCGCCTGCTCGACCGCCAACACCGTAGATCCGGGTAACGCGTCGCGACTTCTCGAATTGTTACACGATCGACGTTTAGACCCGCGCGTACAGATATATACTAACCTCAATCGAGTCCGCGTTTACAGCAACCTCTTTAACTAACCATATATTAGCATCATCCAACTTAACTTTCTAACTATCTTGGATAAACTCCTTGTAAATTGTACATATGACACAAAAGTGCTTCATTCCGTAGAAGTTAGCTAACTCGCGACGGCCCCCACAGTCCTGAGCCAGAGGAGCTGCCAAAAGTAAGTACAAATCCGATATATACCCTAGACGCACTGTTTGCAGCCTCAGAGTGCGAACGAGATGGGGATCTTATAAGCCTTCCCCATAGTATAGACACATCTCGTTACGGACTTTTTTACATGCCATTTTAAGCTCTACAACTTTTCTTAAGGAAGCATTCATACATCTTTTACCGTTAAGACAGCGTTCGTAAGAAACGCATTCGCTCGACCGTTTTTCGTTGACTCACATTGCGAAGTTGATCTCCACGAAAAGCCCTTCTATTTTAAAGGGATAATATATAACCTATATTTGTCCACCCTGAAAGTGCATTCAATATATTGATAGATAAATTTTTGAAATCGGATAAGTAGTTTCGAAGATTACCTCCTATATCTAAACTTACAAACTTTACGTATTTATAATATTAGTGTAGATGATCATTAAATTAGCTTAATACGGGGGTATCAGTGAAAGACGGTTCTTCGAGGAACAAATGTATTTATTTATGAAGTCACTTATGTCAGGTGCAAAGGTCTCTAAACTATATTCCAAAACTAAAACTAGGCGGCCTCGCGGAGCGTTGGAGGCTCGACGCGAGGCGGTTGGCCGCGAGGTAGGCGGCGGCGCAGTGGGCGGCGGTGGCCTCGTGGAGCGGCTATTGCTCGACGCGAGGCAGCACGGCGGCCAGCCGCGAGGTAGGCGGCGGCAGTGCAGGACGGCGGCCTTGTAGGGCGGCCGCGATGTAGGCAGCGGTAGGGCGCAGGACATGGCGCAGGGCGCGGCACAGTGGGCGGCGCAGTAGAACGGCCTCGATATAGCGAACGCGGCACAGAGTGCGGCGCAGAGCGCAGCTGGCGCGGCGGCTGCTGCAGCAGACGCGGTGTGACGCGAGAGCCATCTCAATCGACCAGCGCTCGATCCAGGCAAAAGAGGGTCGCTGGATAACGGTTCAGGATCGACCCCTTGCCCGACCTTGCAGTCCATCAGGGACCGCGACTCAGGTCGCTAGCGCTCGGTCGGCAGAGGATATCAAGGAAGACATTCCAGGATCGACCCTCTGCCCTACGCTCTGCTCTGTCGGGCAGGGGATCGAGTGCCGTTGCGGCCTGGTGACCGCCCTTACATAGCGGGCCCCGCCAGTTCCAGGCGGCGCGCGGTGGCGGGGCTCGGCTGCGCTCGAGCAGGCGGGGCTACGGGCTGTATGAAAGGCGGCGGGGGGCGGAATACGCGCCTTCGCCGGCTGCGGTGGCTTCGCTCACAACCACACCTATCAAGGTGAAAAACATAAGTTTCGAGAGTAACAGAATGTCTCATCAACGGGTGATATTAAACCAAAAATTCAACTTTCTCTCTAATCATGGCCTATCACTCCGTTCAGCTGACAGTACTTCACTTAGAATTCTTCATTTCCTCATTCCAAGTGCAGTCGACTAGGCTGTAGTAACTACGCACAGACATCACATCATCACACGACTTAGTTCAAAAGCAGACTAAAGCAATTTTACCTTTTCCAAAACCCAGCTTATCCCTCCCTTGTCCCATCCAGCTCCCACTCGTCTCCTTATCACGGAGCTATTGTAACTGTGATATTGAAACCCTGAAATATTTTTCAATTGTTCCACTAAATTGTGTGGTTTGCATTGTGCAGAGCAGTGTTTTTCAACCTTTTTGAATACGCGACCCCTTTACAAGTAAAAAAATTCTAGCCACCCTCCAGGTCCAAAATAAAACTGTGTCCGTGACTTAAAAAAGGTTAAAAAAATTAAGTTACTTTCCAGAACTGGATTCTAGAGCTGCCGATGGGTAAAGGTGGGTAAATAAATCCCTTTTTGGTTATGTCAGTATAACAGTGAAGATGAAAGAAAATCTTATAGCTGCTGACGGCATGCTTAAAATGGAATTCATTTTGCAAACGATTGACATCTTCTGGATGAAGAGAAGCGAAGAAAAGAATATTCAGAGCTGGCAAGAAAAATTGTTAGTGCCATTCGCCACTTCCTACCTTTGTGAACTTTAATGGTAAATATATAAACTAAGAAGAGAAATAGGGTTCAATTAGAAAATTATTTGATTGTTAACGTCACAAAAATACAACCACAATTTGAAAATTCATTAAAAAATAAACAGGCACAGATAACTAACTATTTAACCATCACGCCGTTTCCCCGCAGGGGTAGACAGTGAGGATAGAACGCCATATTACTCTATCTTGGCACATCACTTTTACTTCGGCCACACTCATCTTCTCATGCAAGCTCTACGGTTGCGGAGGCTTTTAACAGGGCCATCATCCTCCGATATTTGTAGTATTCGATCACGCCAGGTCTTTTTTGGACGCCCTCTATTCATGTTGCCTTCAACACTCGCCCCGTAAATTTTCATTTTTTTTCCTCGCTCACCCGTGCTACATGTCCGAACCATCTCAGTATTCATTTCTTTATTCTGTCAGCCACACTACAGCCAGCATTACATTCACTTCTAATTTGTTCATTCCTCACTCTATCGACCTAAGATTTTCCACACAAGCGCCTTAGTGACCGCATTTCCACCGCCAGCCAGCCTTCTCACTAAAAATGTTGTTCCTAGCTTTAATTTTTAACGACCCTTCAGGGGGTCGCGACCCACAGGTTGAGAAACACTGGTGTAGAGTGATCATTTAAGCCAGTTCATGCAGGTTGTAAGCCCTGGGGCCATCGTATGAAAAAAAATTCACACGCGTTTCTCCTATAAATAGCTTCGTCTCTGTGGGGTATAAAAGCAAAGGCAGCAATATAAAAAAAATAATGTAGTCATCGAGGATTACTATTATTAATAATGCACTGAATTCGAGATTCAAATTCATTAAAAACATTTTTCTATTTTTTTTTTTGATAATGCTGCCTGTGATTTTATATCCCACAATTATTTAATCATTCCTCTGAGGACGAAATCCAGTAATTATGTTCTCAGAACTTACTTACTTACCATCACGCCGTTTCCCCCTGGATGTAGGCAGAGAGGATAGAGCGCCACACTCTTCTGTCCTGACATACGATTCTCGCCTCATCCACATTCATACATCTTCGCATGCGAGCTCGACGGTTGATGAGGCTTCTAACGGGACCATCTTTCAGTATCTGTTTAATCTGGTCGCGCCACGTCTTCCGCGGTCGCCCTCCCTTTCTGGCGCCGTCAGCACTTGCATTATATATCTTTCTTGCCATTCTTTCCTCATTCATTCGCTCGACATGCCCAAACCACCTGAGCGACCCTTTTTTAATTCTATTAATTATGCTAAGATCAGCTTTACATTCGTCCCTAATGTCTCCATTCTTTACTCTATCATAAATGGATTTATTTATTTATTTATTTAACGCCCTTATGGGCTTTTACAAATATACAGAATATAAATTTAAAAAATAACATAAGACAGATAAAATAATAATACAGTTAAAAGGTACAAGTGCATACATATAATAGATTTATGTAAAATTTAGATTTGTGTAAATTGTAGTTAAAAAGATTCAAGTACATCATATAGATTTGTGTAAAATAAAAAGAGAAGTTAAAGTAGTGAGAAGAAAATTATTATAATTAGTAAGAAGAAGAAAAAATACATTACAGTTAAAAATATTCACGTACAATTTATAGATTTGTGTAAATTAAAAAGAGAAGTTTAAGTAGTAAGAAGAAAAAGAAAAATTTATTATCCATTTCCATTTCGTTGAGATGTAAAGAATTATATCAGCTTTGTCCTATACACGATTATATTGCCACACATACGTCGGATCTCATCTCCACTGCATTCAATCTACTTTGTTCCTCTTCTACCAGCTCCAGGCTTCACTTCCATATATTTATATGTAGGTATGTTCTCAGAACGTACCTAAATATATGTAAATATTAGGTCCATACATATGAAATTGGCGTTTTGCCATACTGGCAAATTTGATCTCAAATATCTTCTCTTTGGTTAGGAATTCCAAATCCAAATTTATACAGCTATTTACTCATGTATTTGTGTTTTGAAAATTATAATTCATTTGTTTTTTCCTCAATTGTTTTTTTCTTTGCGTCACTCAGTTTACAAAATGAAAAACTTGAAATATCGCGTTATTTACGAGCACGAGTTCCACCGTGGCACCAGTGCTGCAGAAACGGCTCGAAGGATTAATGATGTGTATGGCGACAGTGCCGCAAAAGAAAACACAGTGCATTTTTGGTTCCAACGTTTTCATTCTGGAAATTTCGACCTGCTGAACAAGCCCCGTGGACGGCCGGAGACCAAAGTTGATAATGAAGAATTGAAGTCTATTGTGGAAGCGGATCCATCGCAAACCACATCCGAGTTAGCTGCAGGCTGCGGTGTTAGTGATAAAACTGTTTTAATCCACTTGAAGCAAATTGGTAAGGTGAAAAAGCTTGAAAGGTGGGTACCTCACGAATTGAGTGAAGCAAATCAACAAACGCGCGTTGACTGCTGCGTTGCATTACTCAACCGGCACAATAATGAAGGGATTTTAAATCGAATCATTACCTGTGATGAAAAGTGGATCCTGTACGATAATCGGAAGCGCTCATCGCAATGGCTGTACCCTGCCGAACCAGCCAAACCATGCCCCAAGCGAAAATTGACTCCAAAAAAGTTACTTGTGAGCGTTTGGTGGACTAGTGCTGGTGTCGTTCACTACAGCTTTCTTAAATCTGGCCAGACGATTACGGAGATGTCTATTGTCAGCAACTGCAAACCATGATGGAAAAGCTAGCTGCTAACAACCGAGGCTGGTTAATCGCTCTAGGCCACTGCTGCTTCATGATAACGCTAGACCACACACTGCACAACAGACGGCTACCAAATTAGAGGAGCTTCAATTGGAATGTCTAAGACATCCACCGTACTCTCCGGACCTTGCCCCAACAGATTACCATTTTTTTCGAAATTTGGATAACTTCTTGCAAAGGAAAAAATTCAACTCCGATGGGGCAGTCCAAACTGCCTTCAAAGATTTTATTGATTCCCGTCCGAATGGTTTTTTTAGTAAAGCGATCGATGAACTACCTATGAGATGGCAAAAGTGCATAGATAGCAATGGTACATACTTTGATTAAATAAATATATTATAATAAAAAAAAATCGGCTTTATGTTCCTCCCATACTAAACGCCAATTTCATATGTAAGGACCTAAAAATTAGGTCTCAATTAGAAGATCAATGGAATTGGTATTTATTTAATATTAAGGTATAATTATATTTTTGAAATAATAATTTCTGAAGCTGAACGTGGTGGTACACTTTGCGTTTGCCCAGTCCATTTTACAGTGTGGTATAGTTGGCTGAGGGGGACCTTTAAGTCTAACATACTGCCAATGGAAATAGTTCAGAGTGTAATTATCAAGGTGATTTTGAGGTAACATTCAGTACTCCAAACAAGATTTTTATCCTGAGGGATCTGTGCGATAAGTTTTCTTGTGTATTGGTGGTTTGACTCTGTCATTTCCCGGTGCTGTGTTAATTAGTGGGCTCCTGCATTGGATGAAGACCTGCCGGTCCCGTGCTTCCCCAGCCGGATATCCAAATGTATTTTTATTATTTTTTGTTTCGTCTTTTTCCCAGTTTAGGGGGTGTCTGTTTGACCTTAGCCATCCACTGCCGCCACCGCGAAATTCGTCTACTATGTATTATTTTTCTTCTTTTGTTATTACCTTGTCTTTGTTCTTGTATTTATTTATGTATTTCTTTTTTGCAATAAAGACGTATCTAATGGTGTCGGTCTGTGAATGGTTTTGTTTTTGCGGCCGTGCCGCCTCGCACCGGTTTATACGACCCGTGCGGGGCAGCACGGTCTTGCATTGTAGCTAAAAAAATGTCAACCTGGAGACGAATGAGAAGGACCGATATGGGAGCTTTTGCTTATAAAACGGTCCTGGGTAAGCGGTGGGTACCATTCACATTCACTCCGAACAAGGGAACTTTTCAAAAAATTAATGTTTTAAATATAAGTCAAATTTATCAAAAATTTGCAATACTTCAAATTCACCAAATGTACTTCAACAATAATGCATTGGGCTGTTTTAGTAATAGACCGAGATCAGCTGGAAATATTTTGTTACCTAAATATAATACTAGCACAGTCCAACATCGTTTTACCCATCAAGGAGTATCATTTTTTAATCTTCTTGATGAAATGAAGACGTTTAAAATTATAGAATTTTCAAAACTATATTGAAAAATCTACTCAAAAAACGAATCTCAACAACGCTATGAAAAAAATCTTATCAAAAATAATCAATATGTTATACTTTTTAATTTTATTACGAGACCTTCTTAATTTTTATAACTTAATCTAATGTTTCTAAATACATTTTCTTTTTATTATATTACATCCTTTTTCACTATTCTAATATAATGCTACTACTGATTACATTAACAAAATATATTGTAACGAGATACTATAAAGAATTTACGCTCTGTCCAAATCCCTGGTAATGTCACTTGTCATAACACAATCGAAGAATCGAGAAGGTGATCTACAACCTTCGGGAAACGTCTAGAAACACTTGGAAAACCTAGAAGCGACGACAATATTCTCCTATACACTAGAAAAAGCTAGGGGGTTACGATACCAGCATTTTTGGGTATACATAAATACGGCGCCGACCGCGGTCGCTTTGACAGTTCGCTTCCGTGCAAAATCACTGCAAAGTGCATCGCATACAACGGTCAGGTGTGCCCAGTCGTGAAATTGCGAAGCGACAGATGTCAAGAGAAAAATAGAGCGAAGTAATTAATTCAAAGAATAGCGTTATGTTTAATAGTGTTAAGTAACATTGTAAATTAAATAGTTAATTAATCATTAATTAATAAATCACCTATTAATTTTCTGTGTCTTCATTCATTCCTCCCGGGGGTAACCCGCGTCAAAATCTGGTCCTCAGAAGGACCATTCTTCAACCGACGTTTTTGCCTTTGACTTACCAGTTTACCACTTTAATTTAGACTTTGACTTACTAGACCTCAATTGGTAATAAGCTTCCGATACGAACGGACGTGCTTGCACTGCCCCTCGTGATGGAAATTTATTAACAAGACAACCTGAAGATGCCTGTTGTGATTCAGGCGAAACGTCGGTTGACGAATGGTCCTTCTGAGGACCAGATTTTGACGTGGGTTACCCTCAAAGAAATTAATACTAACATATTGTATATCATAGATGAAAATTATATATAACATATATAATATATATATTATATGGTCCTTACATATGAAATTGGCGTTTTGCCGTACTGGCAAATTTGATCTCAAATATCTTCTCTTTGGTTAGGAATTCCAAATCCAAATTTATACAGCTATTTACTCATGTATTTGTGTTTTGAAAATTATAATTCATTTGTTTTTTCCTCAATTGTTTTTTTCTTTGCGTCACTCAGTTTACAAAATGAAAAACTTGAAATATCGCGTTATTTACGAGTACGAGTTCCACCGTGGCACCAGTGCTGCAGAAACGGCTCGAAGGATTAATGATGTGTATGGCGACGGTGCCGCAAAAGAAAACACAGTGCGTTTTTGGTTCCAACGTTTTCGTTCTGGAAATTTCGACCTGCAGAACAAGCCCCGTGGACGGCCGGAGACCAAAGTTGATAATGAAGAATTGAAGGCTATTGTGGAAGCGGATCCATCGCAAACCACATCCGAGTTAGCTGCAGGCTACGGTGTTAGTGATAAAACTGTTTTAATCCACTTGAAGCAAATTGGTAAGGTGAAAAAGCTTGAAAGGTGGGTACCTCACGAATTGAGTGAAGCAAATCAACAAACGCGCGTTGACTGCTGCGTTGCATTACTCAACCGGCACAATAATGAAGGGATTTTAAATCGAATCATTACCTGTGATGAAAAGTGGATCCTGTACGATAATCGGAAGCGCTCATCGCAATGGCTGAACCCTGCCGAACCAGCCAAACCATGCCCCAAGCGAAAATTGACTCCAAAAAAGTTACTTGTGAGCGTTTGGTAGACTAGTGCTGGTGTCGTTCACTACAGCTTTCTTAAATCTGGCCAGACGATTACGGCAGATGTCTATTGTCAGCAACTGCAAACCATGATGGAAAAGCTAGCTGCTAAACAACCGAGGCTGGTTAATCGCTCTAGGCCACTGCTGCTTCATGATAACGCTAGACCACACACTGCACAACAGACGGCTACCAAATTAGAGGAGCTTCAATTGGAATGTCTAAGACATCCACCGTACTCTCCGGACCTTGCCCCAACAGATTACCATTTTTTTCGAAATTTGGATAACTTCTTGCAAAGGAAAAAATTCAACTCCGATGGGGCAGTCCAAACCGCCTTCAAAGATTTTATTGATTCCCGTCCGAATGGTTTTTTTAGTAAAGGGATCGATGAACTACCTATGAGATGGCAAAAGTGCATAGATAGCAATGGTACATACTTTGATTAAATAAATATATTATAATAAAAAAAAATCGGCTTTATGTTCCTCCCATACTAAACGCCAATTTCATATGTAAGGACCTAATATATATATATATATATTTTTTTTTTTAAGTATTGACCAATTTTTAGTAAAAAATGCAAGTGACGCGTTTGGCATGTGGTATAATAAAAAATACACAGGTTTTATTTGAATGACATAAATATTTTACGTTGGATATATCTTTGTGTACATAATCCATACCAGTAAATAATTCAATTTAGCCTCACGTCTCGTGAATTATAAACAATTATAACTAATCACTGATCACCGTATCAGTATTTATTGTAGTACCTTCAATCATAGTATAGTTGCGACGTGATTGCCACACAAACGAACAATAATTATCATTATCAATCTGTAAAAATGTTCTTGAAATATTTCCCAACAGTAAAAAATATTTACTCGTTAGTTATCATGCACCGAGTAGCGTCAAAGTGAAATCTTAACCGGTTAATTTTTTATATCGCGACATTGGGTATTTCTGATGAGTCATTTTCACGGCAATCATTGGACGTAGAGATATTATATTAAGATATGAAATTTATTTTAGAAAAATAGCTGTTTCATTACTGATCAGTCAGATAAAATCGCTACACTGTATACGACAAGTATAGAAACAAAAGCAGCACTATGCGATTATGCCCATGTCACCATAGATTTTTCTAGTGAAACGGGCATAGTTCAACTTTATCTTTATAAAAACGATTTTCTCGACTCGCTTGCCCCGCATTTTAACAAACACTAGCTGTAACCTATCAAAAATGAAGGAACATTGGCTCGCATCTTCTTTTTGGCGGTCCATGGACAGGCGGCCGTAGCAACATGCGTACAGCGGCCGGTTCGGGTTTGCTGGCCCGGGGCTCAAGCCTCTTCTCCGGCCGTTTGATTCGGTTTTTTAGCCGTGAATTCGAACGAAATTACGGACGAACAGAAAGACGGACGGATAGACGGACAGACAACGAAATTATTATGTTTGATAGTCAGGATTGCCCCGGAACAAATAGTCGGCCACGCTATGCATAATGAAGGATTTACCATAATTACATTATATTCTACGTAAGTGTATAAAGATAATGACAATTAGTCATAAACAATTTTTTTTTATCGTGGTCTTTTTTTAAATTTTTTAAATACATTAAAGGTTAAAACCACATTAATTAATCAATTAGAAAGACATACAGAAAAATCAAATCCACGGAAAAATATTTGACTGTTACCGGGATTCGAACCATGGATCTCCTCCTATCCGGGGCAGGCGCGTTATCCAATTACGCTATAGCGGCATTGAATATTTTCGTGAATAAATCGACCTTATCTTTAAGGCCCGGTTGTTTCAAATTCGATCAAAGTAAGCGTAGAGTTTAAACTGAAATTTTACGTTCTCCACCAATCAGACGATCCGTTTTCGTAAAAATCTATGCTTTTATCGACCGCTTACTTTGATCGAACTTGAAACAACCGGGCCTAAGTCTCATTTATTAATTGATTAATATTTATTATCCATTTTTAGAGCAATCCACTTTTTCTGGTACGGTAGGCACAAATTACTTTGTGTTACTGCCGCTAGAGGACGCCAGAATTAACCGTTTAATTCATTTTTTATATTTGGACACATTTGATACAACACATATAGAATGTGTTCTTAAATATAATATCATCATAGCTCTCAGTGTATTGTATCTACTTTAATATGTATTAATGTACAATTAGTTATTATAATCCCGGGATCGCGAATCCTGGGGACCCGGGATCCCGAACGTTTTTCAATCCCGTAAATCCCGGAATTGACAAACCTCAAACCCGGGATTTTTGGGATCGATACAAAAAATCATTTTAAAAGAGAATAGCGGCCCGTGCGTCTCAGAATTATCAAATCTGCCGGCGTGCTTAGTGCCGGTCCGGCCGCGTTCTCTTTCACTCGCACACAGACGTAAGTGAAATAAAGCACGGCTCGAGTCGTGACGTCATTGGTCGATCAATTCATAGTTGTGTCCGCGTCGGAAGGTATAACCTAATATTCCTATTAAATGAGAAGTTATTATAAATAAATGTAAAGTTGGCTGAATCTTCATATAATTTTTTGCAATGTTTCTTATAAGGTCAAATGTACATCCGTTCAATTGCCATTCGAGGTCCCTATCGTAAAAAAATTATAAATGCTTGATAGCCATTCCTCCCACAAAACCCGAAAGAACATTTTCTGCGTTATATATTGGTCTTAAATTGAGAAGCCGTTTCTGTGATTCGATTATCGATAACCTTCTCAGGCTGAGAACATATTTTCTAAATTCTGAAAAATAAGACGTTCCCTACGTAAACAGCAGAATAAGCAAAATTTCGATTTTTGCTTTAATATCATAAACCACCCAATTTAATCTGTATCCTACTCTGATCCGAGGGCTAATTATGCGTATATTTGAGAACATTTTTTTTCATTTTATTTATTTAAGGATAATGAGAAGATTTTTTTTAAATCACTTAAAGCTAAGGTTAGTGTGAAGGGTATCATCATATATAATACTTGGGGACTATGGCCTGTAGATTGTAGTAAAGAAAATGTATTTATTAATATTTTTACTCTTATTAATTTCATTTAATTAAACAACTTTGTATTGACCACTTAATTAGTTAAGTGGTTAATACAAAGTTGTTTAATTAATTAAAATTCATTATTTTGTCCAACCACAAAGTTAACACTATAAACACCAACAACATTTTCCTTCTTATTTTTTAGTTAATTTTTTTTTTTTTTTTGGTGAAATTATTAGCATAACATGTAACAGATTACTTACAAGACAATCATCCGTATTCTGAAAATAACAATGTCTGGATCTTTAAGATCTTTATTCCAACACTTAATAGACGATAATAAAAATTAAAAATGTCCAGAGCAGATTTTGTAATTCTACGGCTCAAATACACTGTATTAGAAGATGATATAAGAAAGATTGTTTCTTACAGTCGTATTAATTTCTTCATCCACTGCGTCCAGATGAAATATCGTGGCTAAACTTGTCAAGACAACGTTCGGCGTTACCGCGTATTCAAATCTTCCCATCTTGACATTTGACAGATAACAATTTACATCTTTCTCCCTCCCTCATGGAAACAAACACCGACGTAAAGCTATGTCTCGTTTATTTTTTATTTTTATTATCGTCTATTAAGTGTTGGGATAAAGATCTTAAAGATCCAGACATATCTGTCAAAAAATGTCAAGATGGAAAGATTTGAATACGCGGTAACGCCGAACGCGGTCATTACAAGTTTAGCCATGATATTTCATCTGGACGCTGTGGATGAAGAAATTAATAAGATTGTAAGAAACAATCTTTCAATTTCAATATCATCTTTTAATACAGTGCATTTGAGCCGTAGAATTACAAAATCCGCTCTGGACATTTTAAATTTTTATTATCGTCTATTAAGTGTTGGGATAAAGATCTTAAAGATCTAGACATTGTTATATTCAGAATCGGGCCGATTATATCGTTAAAAGGTAAGTTTTATGGACTTAATTTGTGTGTAATAATAAAAAACAGTTCCCGTTTTACGTAAATACGGGTGAATCTTTTATTGTGGACAGAAAACAAATGTTAGTGCATTACACCCTGATAGTCGACACTTCGCAACAAAAATCGCGATATTCACCTGTCAATAATAGTTAAGTCAAAATTAGTTTGTCGTGGTCGAAATATGCGCTGTCGGTAAAACTGTGTCTTATTTAGCCAGAAACACTGAGCATAGACATAGACATAGTATCATATAATATGTACCGTAGGTCCGAAGAGGATATTTTCGGACAATATTGAAAAAAATGAATTTTCATTTCAAAAACAGCAGATATGTATAAAGGAAAATTATTATTTTTTAAACATGTGAAAATATAGGGTAAATTTGATGATTTAAAATCGAAAATTTAAATTTTCTGATTCGACAGTACGTGTAGGGGCGGTTTATATGATTAACTAGCTGTTCATACCCGGCGTTGCACGGGTTAAGGATTAACTTTAAATAAATTTGTGAGGGGAAACAAAGGTTCGCTTCGAACGGTATAGATTTGCATCGAAAATATATCAGGGGGAGGGGAAACGGTAAAAGAATAGGGGGGAAATATCACCAATGTTTGCCTCCGAGTCCTAAAGAATAATTTTGCAAATTTTGAGTCCGATCGGTCGAACAGTACAGATTTTCATGAAAATTATATCAGGGGAAGGGGTAAAAGAATAGGGGGGAAATGTCGCCTATGTTACCCGCCGGGTCTCAAAGCATAAGTATGCAAAATTTGAAACGAATCGCACAAACGGTGTGGATTTGTATAGAGAACAGACAGACAGACAGACAGACATTGAGTTTTATAGGTATAGAGGCACACACGTTAAGTTAAATTTAACACTACTATAGTTTTACCATAGTTTCGAGAGGAGCAGTCTAGGGATGGGTCGTCCACGTCCGTCCATCGACGACACGATCAACTAGTTGAATTCGTCAACTAGTTGACGCATCAACTTCGTTACGCGAACGTCGCGGACGTTCTATCTAAACATCGGGACGATGGTCAACTGTCTACGGTTCGACGCGACGCTGCTCGACGGCTCAACCGTTGGCTATTTTTATTACATTAATTTTTAAAATTTAAAGAAGTTCGAAGGAATATAGTTTCGAGGAAAGTAAAACCGCTACTTGTGCTTATATGTAAAAAGAAATATTTTATTATTTATTTGTTTACGCACATTATAGTCTTTTACATATTGTTTTATATACTTCTTTCTATATATAATAAATAAAGAAGTAGGTATACACAACAATATCAGGTGTAAGCAGTATAATATAAATATAAACTACATATATAAGCAGTGAAAGTATTGGGTATAAGCATTAAAATATGAGTATAAAAATTAAAAATATAAATAAGTACAAAGCAGTAATGTGTGTATAAAAAAATATATTAGGTACATATCATTACATGTGTACAGGGTTATATGGAAAACATTAATAACCTCGCAGGACTATATTCCTGCCTTGATTATGAGTCGAAAGCTATCATGACCTAATATCAATAGTTATGGAGATATGCCACATCAAAGTTTGAATTTTTTCAATATATCTGACTTATTTTTTGGAAAACGTTGGACTATCACTACACTAACTCAAATCGATTACGAAAAATTCATTCGTTTCAATACAAGTTAAATAAAATGATAAAAACCTTTACATTTATTTATTATCTATAAATTTATAAATAAATACATAATTTAAAAATACTTTACATTTGAGATGTTATCTAGAAATTTATTGAAGAATAAATCTTTCAAAGTCAGGCTTTCACTTTGCGGTGACATTATTAATAAATAAATATATCTGTATTATTTGTCAACTTTAGTTTAAGGCTCAATCTGAGAAAAGGAACATTGTTCCCGAAACATGTAAAAAATCAATAATAAGTGGTGTAAACAAAATTATAATAGATTTATTTTTTTATCTATAAAGTTGAAAATAGATCAACTAGTTGACGAATTCAACTAGTTGATCGTCTCGTCGATGGACGGACGTGGACGACCCATCCCTAGAGCAGTCCCTCTCATCATCGGGAGTAATTTATAACTAACCTAAATATAGAAATTGTGCCAGAAATTAGGATAGTTATAAATTACACGTGACGATGAGAGGGACTGCTCCTGTCGAAAATATAGCAGTGTTAAATTTAACTCAACGTGTGTACATTAGAATTAAGTTTATATTTTAAAAAATCATTTTGCACCACAAAGTAACTGGCAAAAATATCAATTAATTACAATTTTTTGCTTCATTTTGATAATGCTTTGTTTTCAACAATCTTTATATTGTTTTTTTTCTTAACATTGTTCTATTATCTATGTTGTTTTCTTTGACACTTGTTTTTTTTTAATAATTATATTTATAACCTAAAATTTTTTGCATAATTTTATGCTGGCTTATATGTATGTAATGTGCTTATATATATATAAGGTTATATATATTATGGGCTTCGTAGAATTATAGTATAGTTGTAGGAGATTTAACTATTGTACGACTAATATCAAGAATATTTACACCACAAGGCGCTTTATTTTAATATAAAATAAAATTCAGACCGATAATAAAGTACTGCGCCAATAATAATAACTTTCTTTATTTTATTAAGTGCCAAAATGTATATAATAACTTAATGTTCTTTATTTAAACTGCATATTTTATTTATATTCTTATTCTCAGCCGATCCCGGGACTCGTCCGGGATCCTGGGATTGATCTTCCCTAATCTCGAAATCCTGGAATTAAAAAATGCTCCGGGATTATAATCCCTATGTACAATACACGTAAATCACCAAAAACCGTTACAACGCGAACTTATTAATAGACTAGCTGTAACCCATCAAAAATGACGGAACATTGGTTCGCGCCTTTGCTAAGTCTATATGTCATGTATTTCTGACGGGTCACCCACATGTCGTGGTGGCAACGTCGCTAGGTTGCCGCCTTCGGGTTTGCTCGCATCTTCTCCAGCCGTTTAATTTCTTTTTTTTTTAGCCGTGAATTCAAATGAAGTTACAATCGCTACAGGAAGTTACGGACAGACGGAGAGAAAACGAAATTATTATATTTAGATACGTGAGCCTTAGTAACTTCATATAGATACATATTAGTAAGATATAGAGGTAATTAAGATGAATATTAAAACTTAACTTTGGGGTCTTGCTGGTAAGAGCTCAAAGTTACTGAGTGCTAGTGGAGACATCGCATATCCACAAGTCAGTACACGTTAGAAAGGTTTAAGTAAGCTTACGGTAACAGCCAAATTTATTAATTAGAAAGACATACAGAAAAATAAAATCAACGAAAAATATTTGGCTGCTACGGATCTCTTTCTATCCGGGACAGGCGCGTTTACCAATTACGCTCATTATTAGCGGCCTCGTACATTTCCGTGAATATATCGACCTTATCTGTATGTCTTATTTATAAATTGATTAACATATATTATCAATTTTTAGAGCAATCCACTTTTATTGATTTTACTTAATTAGGTGTCAATTACTTTTAATTGTTCTATGCCTATATTCTGGTATGGTATGCACAAATTACTTTCTGTAACTGCCGCTAGGGGACGCCAGAATTAACCGTTTTAATTAATTTTAAATTTTTGGACACATTTGATACAACACACATTTATTATAATTCAAGAACACATTCTTATTGTGAAGTTGCAATTTTTCAGAACAAAGTTCTGTGAAATTTAAAACCAAACTTATTAATTAATTAGAAAGACATACAGAAAAATCAAATCACTGAAAAAATATTGGGCTTGGCTCGAATCCCGGTAGCAGCCAAACATTTTTTCGTTGATTTGATTTTTCTGTATGTCTTTCTAATTGATTATTAAATTTTGTTTTAAATTTCTCAGAACTTTGTTCTGAAAATTGTAATTTCACGATAAGAATGTGTTCTTGAATATAATTTACGGTAACAGATTCATCGTGTGAAATACAACGACTGACATTATCGACGAATCTTAACGGTAATCATTATGTGAAGTTCACCATAGCCACTAAACTTGATTAACTAATATTTATCTCCACCTTAATATTTTTTTTAAAAAGAAATCGGCCTCCGTGTCACATTCGACATATGATTGATACGCAATAATCAGAATCTTCAATTAGTATGCAAAGAGGTATTTTATATTTATCATCGTATTATATTATGTAGGTATTTCTGAGAAAAATAATAATTTGCAGATTCTCCAGATGAAACCGGATTTTTTGTAAAAATATCGTTTTATGAGGACGAGGGCGATATCGCATACACATACAATAAAAACATGTTTAGTATTTCAGTATGCTTTTAATTTATAGATACGTAGCGTCATCGGGGTATACTTTAGAATGTTATTTGACTTTCCAGATCTTGCTGGCAATGGATAATGTTGCTGAAGTGAAGTGCTCAGAGTCCGCGACGTCCTGTTCTGCATTCAGATATATTCTCTTTGTTTATATAAAGTGTTCGGATACAATATCTTCAACGGGAAATATATATATATATATATATATATATATTAAAAAAAATATTATTTATTTAATTTGATGCTAGATCGTGCCAAGCAATTTTTGGCTTATTATTAGGTACTACGTTGCATATTCTATTTCTTACATACATATCTCAAACAATATGTAATTAAAAAAAATTCAAAATTCTCAACATGAAAGAAATAAAGCGATATAATAAAAACGTAAATAAAAACATTTAAATTAATACATTTTAATTAATTAATAACAAATGTCCTAATTTCTGATATCTGTCGGTCCGTAACTCGCTTGAATTACAAAAAAAAGTAACCCATAAAAACCAAGTTTTTACAATACTCCCTTTCTCATTTTCGGGTTTCGTGTCTACCATACGCGTTGGAATCTCCATACAACTTACTAAGTTGTATGAAAAAACCATTAAAAATTTGAAAAATTCCAAAATTATGCTATAATTATTGATTTTTTTTAACGAAAATTTGATAGATCTTCTTGATCGTCGCCACGAGTCTGCTTGCAAAGTTTCAGCTCGATTGGATCACGGGAAAAGGGTTAAAAATCGATCCAAAATTTTTTCGTCAGGCAAGCAAGCAAGCAGACGCCACGAGTTAAAAGAAAGGGAGTAACAACACTGATGACCCGGACTGCCGAGTCTGACACGTCAAACAGCGCGCTGCTCATGTTACCCGCGAGGGTCGTTATTAATTATTATTATGTCGCCTGATTTTTCACGGGTAGTGAAAATTATAAATCAAAATAATGCACATAATAAAAGATGGCAATTACTTTTAATTGTTCTATGCTAGCAAAATATTATTTTGTTTGACAAGAAAGTCTTAAATTCCTTTGCTCCCCTTATCGGTTGGGGGATAGTCTTGATATAATTAGACAGTTTGTTGAAGAGTCAATTTCAACTTTGGGCTCCAAGTCTTTTTTTCATGTTAAATACTTTTTCAATGTTCGCACGCAATTGTCTTCTCTCTTATCTTTTTTTTATATGCCCTAAGGTTTTTTACATGGTAGAAATATTAGTTTACAAAAGGAATAGTGCGATAAACATTGTAACTTAAATATGTTAAAACTAAAGGTACCTAATAAAAATTAAAGATTAGAATTAATTCATATAATGTAGGGCAAGAAAGAAGAATCATTAGGTACATAATATCTATAAAATACCTTTAAAAAAATCTTCCTTCTCTAATGGAACTTAATGTCTAATAATATATAAATTTGCACAAAACGAAATACAAAGAGTATGCAATAGATTCTATTTTCCAAGAACATGGACACGAAGTATTAATATTGCCACCATATCACCCGGAGCTCAATCCTATTGAGAAAATATGGTCACTCATTAAAGGATATGTGGCCTCTAATTATGTTGATATGACATTGGAATCTGTGAAGAGATCAGTTTTGGAAAAAGTCGATAAAATAACCATCAACGAATGGGGAAATGTTTGCAGACATACAAAAGGAATTGAAGCTGAGTACGCGACAAACGACATTCAAATGTATACGGTCACAGTCTTTCATCAATTTAATATAAATTTAGACGAAGATTCGGAGTACGATACAGGCGACAATAGTTTATTTGATTAAAATTCATTATGAGAATTTGAAATTATTTAATTTTATTAAAAAAGCACAAAGTCATTGTTTTCATTTTATTTAATAACAATTTTGAAATCATTCTTATTTTGAAAACGAAATCAGAAAGGCTATTGGATTCTAATCACGGTTAGGAATAGATATCAAAATAATTATTATTTGGGGATTAAAATTAAATATTTTTTTTATAATACATGTAAGTTGTTAAAAAAACGCTTTATTTTTTGTATAATCATTCCATTAATACAGGGATCTTCCCGGAAACATGGAAGATGTCAAAAGTTACTCCTATAGGTATATAAGAGTGGTTCTAAGTCATCCGTAGAAAATTACAGACGCGTAGCTATTCTTTTTGCACGAGCTAAGGTGTTTGAAATAATAATTAGTAGAATCGTCGTTTCCCAAGTAGAGCCATTTATAATTTATGAACAGCATGAATTCAGGAAAGGCCGCTCGGTTGAGACAAATCTGATGGTTTTCACGAATTACGTAACGGAAGCACTGGACGCGGGACATCAGGTGGATTATTCATATGATTTTTCCAAGGCTTTTGATACAGACAACCATGATGTATTACTAAAAAGGCTGTATAAATCGGTTCTCGGACGGTTTGGTAAAATTAATGGTAAGCTACCTCCAAAATAAAAACCAATTCGTCTCCTACGGTTTATTCGCGTCAGTGTTTCCATACTTTCTCGGGTGTCCCGCAAGGCTCCAACCTGGGTCCATTGTTGTTTTCTATTTGTATCAATAATATTAAAAATGTAATTTTAAACTCGCGCTTTCTGTTATTCGTGGATGACTTAAAGCTTTTCTTAAAGGTGGTAGGTAACCTTGGACGAATTTCATATTTGTTATAACTCCAAGGAGTTATAACAAATATATGTGAATGGGAAAGGCGAAACAAACTTATGTTTAATGTTTCCAAGTGTTCGGTTACATCTTTCACAAGGGCCCAAAAAACTATTCTTTCGCTACAAAATGAACGACCAAAATCTGACACGAACGTCGAATGATAAGGATCTCGGCATTAGATTTGTGAGCAACCTGTCATTTCACGACCACATAGAGACGGTCAGTGGTAATGCATTGAAAATGCTAGGATTTTTTCTGCGTACAGCCAGGGTTTTCGAAAATACCTGCGTACTGAGAACTCTTTACAACTCCTTGGTGCGAAGTAGACTCGAGAGTGGCTCGATGATTTGGAGGCCACATGAGCTTAAGTACTCACGTATGGTAGAGAGAGTACAAAAAAAGTTTCTAAGATATCTCTACATGAGAGAATACGGGCATTATCCTTGGCTTTACCTAACCGAGTTCTTCCAGGGTATGTTTGGCTACAACAGTTTAGAGACTAGAAGGATTATCTGATTACGTATCTGATTACGCATTTTTATCGATTGTTGCGCGGTATGATCGATAATCCTGAAATTATGCGGAGCATTGATTTGTATGTTCCCGATAATTACCTAAGACAGCTTCAGCATAGATTGTTTCACATTCCAATATACAGGACCAACCTGCCAATGGTTATGCCTGTTGGAAGAGCTACTGCTATGCTGAACAATATTACTCTGGATATCGATCTGTTTCATGTCTCTGAGAGGGTATTCCGAAGCAGGTTTCTCCTACACCTTTGTGTGAATGATTTTATATATGTTTAATATTTGCTTTTGTTTATATATGCTTATATAATTCTAACTTCGAAGAAGATTCCTTGGAAGCTCGATTCCCAGAATTTTTCAAAAACAGTACAACAGTATGAAAGATTAAGCTTAGATCGAGTCACAAAACAGCTTTGAACGATTGTAAAACCAATTAAAAAGGCGATTTTAAACAAAAACAATCACAAATGTTCTCAGGTTTCCACTGCCGTTCAGGATCTTGTGTATAGTTTTCTGGGATATTCTTCCGTGTTTATCTGACCTCTCTGGCCGATGTTTTGGATCCCATTGCAGGGTCCATCATCGGGGCTGATGTGTTGAGTATGTGTTGATGTTATATGTAATGACATTAAATATTAGGTCCTTACATATGAAATTGGCGTTTAGTATGGGAGGAACATAAAGCCGATTTTTTTTATTATAATATATTTATTTAATCAAAGTATGTACCATTGCTTACTATCCACTTTTGCCATCTCATAGGTAGTTCATCGATCCCTTTACCAAAAAAACCATTCGGACGGGAATCAATAAAATCTTTGAAGGCGGTTTGGACTGCCCCATCGGAGTTGAATTTTTTCCTCTGCAAGAAGTTATCCAAATTTCGAAAAAAATGGTAACCTGTTGGGGCAAGGTCCGGAAAGTACGGTGGATGTCTTAGACATTCCAATTGAAGCTCCTCTAATTTGGTAGCCGTCTGTTGTGCAGTGTGTGGTCTAGCGTTATCATGAAGCAGCAGTGGCCTAGAGCGATTAACCAGCCTCGGTTGTTTAGCAGCTAGCTTTTCCATCATGGTTTGCAGTTGCTGACAATAGACATCTGCCGTAATCGTCTGGCCAGATTTAAGAAAGCTGTAGTGAACGACACCAGCACTAGTCCACCAAACACTCACAAGTAACTTTTTTGGAGTCAATTTTCACTTGGGGCATGGTTTGGCTGGTTCGGCAGGGTTCAGCCATTGCGATGAGCGCTTCCGATTATCGTACAGGATGCACTTTTCATCACAGGTAATGATTCGATTTTAAATCCCTTCATTATTGTGCCGTTTGAGTAATGCAACGCAACAGTCAACGCGCGTTTGTTGATTTGCTTCACTCAATTCGTGAGGTACCCACCTTTCAAGCTTTTTCAACTTACCAATTTGCTTCAAGTGGATTAAAACAGTTTTATCACTAACACCGCAGCCTGCAGCTTACTCGGATGTGGTTTGCGATGGATCCACTTCCACAATAGCCTTCAATTCTTCATTATCAACTTTGGTCTCCGGCCGTCCACGGGGCTTGTTCTGCAGGTCGAAATTTCCAGAACGAAAACGTTGGAACCAAAAACGCACTATGTTTTCTTTTGCGGCACCGTCGCCATACACATCATTAATCCTTCGAGCCGTTTCTGCAGCACTGGTGCCACGGTGGAACTCGTACTCGTAAATAACGCGATATTTCAAGTTTTTCATTTTGTAAACTGAGTGACGCAAAGAAAAAAACGATTGAGGAAAAAACAAATGAATTATAATTTTCAAAACACAAATACATGAGTAAATAGCTAAGGACCTAATATATGCATGTTGCTAGAGCAGGCCGAAGACACTTGTAATTGTTAACTCGCATTTTGACACCCCTGATATTTTGTGTTTGTTTATGTTGCGTGCGCCTGAAAGAGCTACACGAATACCTACACTATTTTATTATAATAACACTTGAACCAACACACATTTTAACTCTCTTGTGCCCAGACTGCGTAGGCTAGGCAATATCTATGCGCATATCTCTGATATTTTTAATTCCAGTTTAGCACAATATAAAGATTACTTAATAAAAGCTCTACATCCTGCCGTCCTGAATTCATAATGCAATCATTAAAAATTATTTCTTAGATTCCTTACACTACAAGTCACATATTCCATTCGACAATCCTAACTACAATTTTAATGCAATTTTATTTCACCTATCACAGAATTATACTTACTCAAGTTTTTGTATGTATGTACTCAAGTATATGTATATGTATTGTATTTTGTATATGTATAATATGTAACCATGTATGTTTTCTTACTTACATTAAGCTAATAATTTATCAAATTTTTAAATTACATTTTGTTGACTGTTTTTATTTTATTTTTAAATATTTACTCATGTTTTGTATTTTTTATCTTAGGCGTCTTCTCTTTTGCATTGAATGAATTATTTCTTAATTTTTTAAATGGATTTTTATTTTAACATATTAAAATTAGAATATATTGCTCTATTATACTATATTTATTGTATATTAATATTTTTCATGCAAAAATCTGCAATGAATGAATTAATCCTTTTTTCTTTTTTTTAAACAGTTTTATGTCTTATTTTGTCTTATTGTATTTTATTTTAACAAATTTTAGTTACAATGTTCAACCACACTTAAAAAAGTAAAAGCCCCTTGGGCGTAAATAAATAATGGGTTGAGTTTGAAATAAGTACTGCATTGTTTTTTATGTATTTTGTACCTAGTATTCTGTTAATGTTCAAAAAAAAAAAAATCCGACAAAATATTCAAACCAGTAGTACCTACAGAATTCCTTCTAGATCTCATTTTAACTCACCCTGAGCCATGGCGAACGAGATTTCTTCCATGCTGGATTCCAGGATTCGTAGACTCCCATGTCAAGCGGCAACGCCGGCTCCGCTCCCTTGCCTGGATCGGCCTGGATCTGGACTGAGGTGTAGTGGTTGAGACCGAAGAAGTCAGAAGTGCCCCTGACGTAGCGCACTTCCTCGGGGGTGAAGCTGGGAAGCCGGGACCGAGAGTAGCCTTGGAGGGCGCTTTTCGTGTCTACGGCCCGCCTCACCAGATCGGGGTAGTCGCCCTTCTCGGAGAATATGGGATGGCTGTACAACCCCAACTGTTGATCCAAAAACATATTCGTTATGAAACTTATTTAACGAACAGAAAAAATTGTGGGTTTTTCCGGGTGTGTGATAAATAGAGTAATACGTCACGCAATCCGAAACATTAGTTACGACGAAAACCGATCTTTTACAGAATAATCTAAAAATATATTTACTAAAATATTCCTTCGTTTTAATGATAGATAATAGGGACAATAAAAAAATCTAGAATTTCAACGATCGCAGATATTTTTTTTTTTTTTTTTTAAATTTAATGGCTTGTCACCCAGTAAAAGGATGTTATTGCCAAAAACTAGTCAATAGGTCATCGACATAAACATTACGGCTCAATGCAATTACTCTCTAAAAATCGTAGTAACACTTTCAATACTTCCCGTCGGCAGTCTGTAAGCAAGAGCTGGATATTTGTAGGGAAAGGGACATTAAGATCTGCAAGATCCTGGAGTAGGGAATGAGTACCGACATTTAAAATGCAATTGAAAAACAAGTGATTCAAATCCTCCTCCTCTTGTCCACACTCACAGATTGAGGAGTTAAGAACATGAATTTTTGCAAGGTGTAAGCGGATAGAGCAATGACCCAGACGCATTCGGCAAACCATTGAAGTCTCCCTCTTGCTCAATCTGATCCTGTGAAACCAGGCTCGAGATGGGATAAGTGGCTGAATAGCGGCATAGTGTCGACCTTTTGACATTTTAGTGAGGTCCCAATGAGACTGCCACTGAAGTGCGGCATCGTTTCTTGTAATATTGAAAAGATCGCTCACTGGAATAGTGGAAAATGTGGCATCCCCCTGTGAGATTGCATTTTTAGCCAGCGAGTCTACCATTTCATTACCAGGGATGCCTACATGACTCGGAATCCAAGCCAAAACAATTTCAAATTTATCCAAGGAAAGGTCGTGAATTATACTCCGAATTTCCATGCAGATCTGATCATCAGGGTGCCGAAAGGGGCTGGATTTAATTTTGAGCAGAGAACTTAAGGAATCTGAAAGAATAAGGCACTTCTTTGATTGTTTTGGTTTACATGATTTTAGCGCTTCTCGGATTGCCAAGCACTCAGCAGTAAAAATGGATGTCTCTTTAGGGAGTTGAAATATACCTTGGATACCATCATTTGGACAATAAAACGCAGCACCCGTGCAGCCGGTTGCCTGGAGTTTGGATCCATCAGTAAAAATTTGAGTCCAGCCATACCATTCTTCATTTATTATTTCAGAAAATATTCTCTTAGGGTTAGGAGTGAATTTGTCAATTCCCAAGGAAATGACTTTAGGGGAAAAAATGTGATTAGAAAAAGGAAATTTGTAGATAGGGAGAACAGGGTTTGATTGAACTGAACAAAAGAGGAGGAGTTTTGCCTTTCCAATATGCACTTGACTTTGTGAGATCAAGGAGGGATTGAGAAATAGCAAGAATAGGGTGGTTGGGGACCCTGAAACACTTTATAGTAAAATTGTCAGCTAAATATTGCCTTCTGATTGCGAGAGGGGGCTCCAATGTTTCCACCTGCAATGCATTAATCGGAGATGATCTCATGGCTCCAATAATCAACCTCAAGCATTTTGACTGAATTTTGTCTAGTTTTATTCCTAAATATTTCGGAAGAGGATCAAGCAAAAAACTAGCATAATCTATATGGTTCCGGATAAAGGCATTATACATGAGTTTCAGAGTTAAAGGATGAGATCCCCACCATACACCTGATGTCGCACGGAGGAGGTTCAATTTCGTTTCGCACTTAGAGACCATGGAGTTTACTTGGGAGGCCCAATTTAATTTTCTATTGAAGATAATGCCTAAAAATTTTATTTCATTGGCGAGTGGGATACTGAAGCCATCAAATGTGACACACGTCTGGGAAATACGATGTTTTCTTGAGAAAACTATGGCCTGACTTTTTGAGGGGGCCATTTCGAGTCCATTGGAGATAAGCCAGGAGTTGAGCCCCGAGAGAGCTCTAGCAAGCTTCTTTAAAGCAACATGTATATCCTTATCAGAGCAGTAAATTGCTATGTCATCCGCGTATTGGAGTATGGAGCATATCTCTCGAATGGACTCTTCAAGGTCAGCAGTAAATAAACTATACAGAAGGGGGCTGAGGACCGAACCTTGCGGGAGTCCCTTCCAAAGATTTCTGATTAATTTATGAGACGGACCATCTATTAAGATCGTCCTTTCACATAAAATATTAAAGACTAGTTGTACTAATTTTAATGGAAGACCCAGTTTTATAAGCTTATATTTTAATAAGATAGGGCTCACATTGTCATACGCACCACGAATGTCAATAAAGGCTGCTGCAGTACACTTACCGAGAGAAAGAGATATTCTAATATCTGAGGTAAGAATACTCAGGTTGTCAAAAACAGATTTCTTTTTGCGAAAACCAAATTGAGAGGACGAAAGGAGTTCATTATGTTCTGCATACCAATCAATACGGTTTTTAATCATATGTTCAACCACCTTCAGCATGCAAGAAGATAGGGCTATTGGGCGGTAAGAGCATCCAAAATCTGGGTCTTTATTTGGTTTTAGGATTGGGAGAACCAATTGGGCTTTCCATTCCTCAGGAATTTGTCCAGTTTCAAATATTTTATTAATGACAAATAAGTAATAATTTAAAGTGGAGGTGGGAAAATGTTGAATCATGATATAGGATATTTTATCCAGCCCGGGCGAGGAATTTTTAAGGTTTTGAAGAGGATAGGTTAATTCTTGAATAGCAAAAGGAGCATCCAACCAAGACGTGGGACTTGAAAAATAAGTTAAAGATGGAGATTCACTGATATGAGGCACATGTGGAGGTGCCAGATTGTCAGCAAACACTCCTAGCCATAGATTGTTGGAAGACCGTTTAACGGAAGTAATAAAAGATGAGCGATACTTACGGATCATTGTCCATACAGTAGAAATAGGAGTAGTGGGGGATATAGAAGTACAAAACTGTTGCCAACCCATTCTTTTTTTCTTTCTTAAAAATTTTTTGGTTTGAGCCTGAGTTTTTTTGACAACTAAGTAATTAGCCATACTCATATCTTTTTTGTAGGTAGACATAGCAGTTTTACGTCTTCTTACGACCTGGGTACATTCTTCATCCCACCAGGGGGGAGGCGGGGAATTTTGGGTTAGGGTTTGATTTTGGGATGCTTTTGTCTGCTGCATGTTGGATAATTGAAATTAATTGAGAAAATGTTGATTGAATTTCCTCAGAGGTAATATGCAAAGGGAGGGGAACGGTAGAGGATTCAAGGAGTTCGCGGAAGTGGTTCCAATTTGCTTTTTTAAAATTAAATTTAGGAACTCTTTTTACAGGAGATTTGGGTGATTTTGAGACAAATGAGAGGATTATAGGGAAATGGTCACTAGAGTGTGGATCTCCTAGTATTGACCAACTGGTTGACGCTGCTAAGGAATTGGAACAGATAGACAGATCCACCGCACTGGCTCGTTGAGACGGGGGACTGAACCTAGTGGGAGAGCCATCATTGAGGATAATTAGGTTATTATCGTCAATGAATGAAATAATATTAGTTCCAGATCGATCACAAAACGCACTGCCCCATGACTGAGAGTGAGCATTGAGATCTCCAAGAATAAAAAAAGAAGAAGGAAGAAGAGAGATAACTGAGTTCCAAGCATCAATGTCGAATGTGCCATTGGGGGGGCAGTATACTGAAACATATCCCACATCATTGACTTTAGCACCTACTATTTGGAATGAGGGAAAGGACGGAAGAGGGATTTGAGAAAAGGAAAAGGAATTTTTTATAAGTAGGGCTACTCCGCCCTTGCCGTCTGGACGGTCATCCCTGAGACAGGAGAATCCTGGGATCTTAAACAGATAGTTCTGCTTAAACCAGGTCTCTGATATTGCTGCTATATCTATATTGTAAGTTTTTAGTAGAGAAACTATTTCATGTTTATTACAAACAGCACTACGGCTGTTCCACTGAAGGATTTGAACATCGGAGGCCATTATGAAGGGAGTTAAGAGATGAAATTATAGAAGCAGCGTTGGACGGTAAAGAATTGCTATTAGAAATTAAATTAATGAGTATCATAAGTAAAGTCTGAATAAAAGAAGAATTTTCATCGCTAATGGCATTTGATAGGGGAGTAGATGGTGGAAGAGTAGGAGTTTTTGTTGGTTGGCTAATATTAGAAGTAATGACATTGGATGGGTTAGAACTATAAGAGAACAGTTGATCATTATGTCCTTGTCTGTCATATCCCGTAGAGCTAGGAACTTTTGATTTAGGATTATGGTATACGGTTTTACGGAAAGAGGTAGCAGGAAGATTAGGTGTAAAGAGGCAACTCTGGGGAGTTTGAGTAACGGGAGGTTGAGATGAGACATTGGCAAATGATTTTTTGGAAATCGAGAAAATTTTGGATGCTTGAAAATATGATGCATTATTGGCGGCCATATATTGTTTTATGTTTTTTTGTCTGGTTAATTCTGGACATGAAAAACTAGTCGCCGTATGATTACCTGAACAGTTCACGCAGGTGGGGACATCGGGAGGATTTGGGCATTGATTGGTAAGATGATTTTCACCGCACTTGAAGCATCGAGGAGAGGATCTACATGTCACCTTAGAGTGTCCATAGCGGAGACAATTATAACACTGAATGGTTGGGAAAGTGTACAGTTCTACCGGCAGAGAATTGTACAAGAGATATACGTGAGAAGGAAGGGTTTGGCCTTCAAAAGTGAGGACCACTGTTTGTGATGGTTTCCATGTGACAGTACCAGAGGAAGTATCTTTATAGTTTAGGCGTCTAGCCTTTACAACTTTACCAATATTTTGTGAAGTAGAGATATACGAAATTATTTCTTCCTCTGAAAGATCAACGGATATGCCACGTACGAGACCCAGGCGGGTAACATTAAAGGATGGAACGTAAGCTTTGAATTTATTATTTTGTGAGTTGCTAAAACTTGATACAAAATTGTTTGCCAAAGCTCCTGATTCAAATTCAACAGAGATTTTATATCTACCTTCTGCCTTAATACCATCTGGGCGAATGCCTTTTGTTTTTTGTTGCAAAATATGTTTACCAAAATCGATTGGGTGGATTGTACCTCGTTCTGTTCTCTGAACATAGACCAGAAAAGGGGATACTGCTGAATCAGAGTACAACAGTTGAGGATGAGGAAGAGGACCCTGAGGAGCAGAAGAAGGCTCTAAAGCTGGGATTATTGAAGGCGTAGGGGAGATAGGAGGAGACGCAACGATGGTAGAGGGCTTAGGTCTTATTTTTGAAGATCTTTTTTCAATTTTCCTTTTTTTAAAAGCTGAAAAAGAGGAATCTTCTGAGGAATCCGAGTCCTCCAAAGGAAAACGCGATATTCCTCTTATGGTAGATGGTGAAGGATGAGGATCAGGGGGATCCGGAGGTCTTAAGTCCTCCATTAAGGATGTAGAAACGGAAATTCGTTAATATGCTACAATACAACAAAATATAAACTAAATACAAAGGGAAAAAAAGGTTATAAATATCTGTTTTATCCAAAATAAGTAATTATCCAAGAGAGCAAGCACAAACACAACTGTCACTTTGCAAACTTGCAACAATCATCGCAGATATTCTAAAAAAGATCTAGATCTAAAAAGTATAAGAGGTTACAACACGCTAGAAGCCTGAAATTTTAGTAGAATTTTTTGGCTTCTAGGGTGTAGTGAAAGAAATGGTAATTTTTTACAAGGGCGTGATTGATTATTTAAATTTTTATTGACACTTAATAAAGTATATATATTATACTTTTATTTTATTGGAGAGTTTAAAAAAAAAAATAGCCGCGTCTTTTAACAGGCATAAACTCTACCTAATTTTTAAATGTGAAAATGTTGGTAAATCCGCTTACAATACGTTGCAATCAGGCTTATTTCGTAAATAATGATTATTATGTATTACACGTTCTGTTATACAGGATTATTGTGGTCCCGAGTGCTCGAGAGTGCGGTGCATATCGCAACAATTGAAAAAAAAAAATTAACAAGCAATTAGAGAAATATCTGACGAGGAACAATATTATTGTTTACCACAAAAGAAATCAAGGTAAATAAGAAAGTATAACCACAACTTCCAACGGACGTGGAGTCGCAACCTTCTAGGAAATGAAATAAGCGTGCATGCAAAGATTGCGTGAATATTTCGTAATTCACTCGAAATGAGCCGAGTTGCAAGATCTTCCAGCCATGAGTTACGAGGCGCGAGAAATTCTGCGTTGAGTTACATCAAAGATAACTCTATTGCATGAAAACTAAAATAGTGTTTCGGGGTTATAATTTTTTTGAAGTTATAACAATATATTTATTCATATTTTTTTAAGGAAATGCTTCAACAATGAATGGATCTATTATAATAAAATTTACTAAAAGCTTGTTTAGCTATGGGTTTTATAAAATAATGTAATAACTTTACGTTAAATTCAGTCTCCCGAGAGCAAATACGCAAATCGTGTACTAGGGCCTTTCCTGTATGCAATGTAATATTTTTCCATTTCGCTTTTATGCTAGATTTATCAGATATATTTTGTTTTACTTTTACAATTTTTTAAATACATGAAGCAAATACTTTACCTGTGGTTTTTCTATTTTTTAGATTTCTAATTCTTCCGAAACAATTGTGGTGCAATTTTTTGTACGCTTGTTTAAAAAAAATATATATTTTAAAATTATAATTATCTACACGGAGTACATAATTCCTTATCTGTACACCAAAGAACATCAGAAATTTATGTTTACAAACATGTAACATGCCTTTAAAAAGGTAAATATGCAATTTTTTCCAGTTAACAAGGGTTTCCAATTTACGAAAAAGCCGGTGAAAATGATAAAATAAAGCCGATGTTACAATGTTTTTTTCCAATAGAAATACAGTTGGTAATTTAAAGATTAAAAGGATTGTAATAAAAAATACCAACGTTAATCAAAAGAAAGATAATAAATCGGCATAGCAAAGAATTAAAAACCAAAAAAACACTTACGTGCATTTGCATGTACAGATAAGCAGCCTCTCTGTCTTTGAAAGAACTTGTTCTCGGCTCTCCGTGGAATGTGTCCATCGTTATTCCAATTACCCCTGAAACCCAGGAAATATCGTATTGAAAAAATCATCAGATGGAGAGTATAAAACAATGAATGCTTACCTCAATTGCTTCATTAGGAAGATTATAGACTAAACAAGACACGATCGACAACGATGATGGTCGATGCAATTTGTTCACCGAGGGAAAAACAGTATTCCCATACTGAAATTTAATTATTTCTTGTTGAAAGTATGATATAGGTAACGTAATGTTTATCTGTTCTATTTTTTGGATTTATTGTATATATTATTATATAAAAGGTACTTCTGTGCCGTATACTGATATAAATAAATAAGTCATGTATTTGGAGTTTGTTCTCGTCTAAAAAATTCTAAATACGTTACGTTATATCACAAAGAAGTAAGCTTCATATTATATTTCTTATCAATTTAAATTTTGATTCAATGTTGTTTTTTGTGATCTTAAAAAAGCTGTACAAGTTATAAAAAAGCTATTATTAAATAATGTAGGAATTTATTGTTTATTTGTGAAACTACATGAAACGAAGTATAATGTTTCAAATTTAGTACAAAAGGCGTGGAAATGATGGAGAAAATTTTATTACGGTTATTTATTTAAAATCAAGAGAACATAGAGTACATAAGCAGTGTAAATATAAAAGCACACACAGAAATGTAAAAGAAGATTGACACAGGCACCTAGGTCTCTGGCACCGTCATATTTTGGCGGGCTTCTCGGTGATCCCAGTTCGCGGATTCGCTGAAGACTCTTGCCGGAAAAGCTCGACGGCAAGAGTGATGAAATTTCAGGAGAGACGTTTGACGAGACTTGAGCTTCACGCAAGCTCGGCTTGGTACCGACTTAGTCTAGCAGAAGAACACTCTACTGCGGCGGTGATCAGGTTCTCTAGGTTTGCCAGGAATACCTCTCGTACTCTTAGGAAGGTGAGGGCTGTTGGAGTCTTCCGAACAGCTTAACCTGCCTGGTATACCAGTGCACGGCTTTTGTATCTTTTCAACGGTGGTACATGAAATGCATGCATTAGAAATTTATGTGCTTTCTGTTGCCGGACAGGGTCTCCGGCTGTGAAATTCGCCGAATATGTGCTCCTTTGGAAGGAACGACAATTTTACCGTTCAGTCGGGTTTAAGGCGGCACATTCACTGCAAGTGCATATTTCGTCATTTTTTTACGAAAATGTGTTTTTTTGAATGTATATGATAGACTGCAATTTTTTTAGGGCGATAACTTAGATAGAACATTTGTTCTTATATAAAAGTAATAAACCGAACATTATTTTCAATAATTAAGAAAATAAAAGCTTTAATCGACAGGCCGCGGCCAAAAAAATCGTTTTTAGTGTCCTAAGCGAGACAAACTTTTAATGAATATTTATATGTACGTAAAATATGTTTTTTATAAGTATAAAGCTTACTTCATTATCTTTAATCCGTACAAAGATAAATAAGAAATGTTCAATATTAATAAAGTTATTGGTTTTTAAATTTGCAACAAATTTTTACGATTTTTGATAATTTTCAAACGCTTGTTATTCATATAGAGCGATGATTTTAAACAATATATTCTACTTAATCCCGCCCTTTGAATCCTCACCCACTATTTAAAAGTTAGTTGTTTTATTCAAAACAAGTTAATTACTATTAAAAATAATAAAAAACCACAGTATGATTATGCTTCAAAATACAGTAGCCGGCAAACATCTTGAAATTCTGTGGCGTAGTGGGGGGACGTTTGCGCATCTACCTTTCTACCAACGAGACCCAAATTTCGTCTTCTGCGCATTCCCCCACTTAGCCAAAGAATTTCATGAAGTTTGCCGGCAACTGTACGCATTGAAATATCGTCAGTGTGCCGTAGCGAAGGGAAAAACTTCATTTCAAAATGAAGACTACAACACACACACGTTCACCAGTTTGAAGACTACAAAGTGTACACTACAATTGTAGTACTACGAAATGAAGTGAAGTAATGAAGTAATTGTAGTATTAATGAAGTGAAGTAATGAAATGAAGTAATAGTGAAGTAAATTTTTAAATGAAATGAAGTATTTTTTTCACAAATAAAAATTTAGCGAGCTAAAAAAAAAAAAAAAAAAAGGTCAACGACAAAAATATTTAAATAAATGACGATATTTTCTCCAAAGTAACAAAAGTAAAAGGTCGTCAGACAGATTTCTTCGTTCGAAACCAAAAAATCTTCAAACCATGGGGGGGGGGGTTGTTACAGTTTCCAGAGAATTCTTCATATATCTACATCAACTTTCCAAAAATTTCACGTAAAAAATACACTATTTAAAATGTGTTTCTCATACTTTCAATAACTTTGTGTATGTACTTTGTAGTGTTCGCTTTGAAATGAAGTGTACTATTTGAAGTTTATACTTTCAATAACTTTGGTGTTTGTAGTTTGTAGTGTGCACTACACATCAAAATGTGCGAAGTGTGCACTTCAATGTAGTGTAGTACTACATTGTAGTAGTGAGTACAGAGCGGACCCATCACTAGTGTGCCGCTACAATGGCAAGAGGCGGTCGTGTTATTGCACGAGTTTTTTTCTGTAAATGTAGTCACGTATATTCTATGCGAATTACACTTTATTGTTAATTAATTTTTTACTATACTATCAAAATCATTTGAGTTTCACTCCTACAATACGGTTTTTGACTAAATTTATATGAATTTGTTGATACTATCATAAAAGACAAAATAAAAATACGTTTTTTCGCCTGCAAAAATTGAAAAAAGTTTTTTTTGCAAGGTTTTTATAATTTTATTCGACTTGTATTAAAGCGAATTAATTTTTCATAATCTACATAAGTTACTGTAATGATAGTTCAACTTTTTGCAAAACATAAGTTAGAAATATGAAAAAAAAATGCTAAATTTGATATTGCATATCTATTGATATTAGGTCATGGTTGCTTGAAGATTTTAGACTCATAACATAGGCAGGAATCTACCGTCCAAGTTTCTGCTGCCAGCTCTGGTACACCCTGTATAGAGGGCGAAATAAAGAATGTACATCATTTTATTTTTAAACAAACTAAAAAATGGGCAGAGAGCCAGCTATTAAATATATTCAAGCATCAGTTTTTTTTATTATTTACGATTGGCTTACTCATGGCAATCCATAGTTATTTTTATTTAATAATAATACAACAAAAGGCAACTGGAGAATACGAACCTTTCTGTAGATGTCTGAAGACCTTGTCGTACAAATGGTAAACCCGCGCATGGGCTAGCAGGTGATGGTGGGCGCACAGATATTCTCCGATGCCCGAAGAGATGAGCCCTGGCACCATAACGATCCTAGTCTGACCATATCCATAGTGGCAGGTCTGATGGGGTTCGTTGAAGGTCAGCCAGTGTTTGACTCTATCCCCAAACAGGCTAAAAACGATCCTCGCATAATCTTCAAAATAGTCGACCATCAATGGGTTAGTCCAACCGCCGAATTCATGTAATTTTTGCGGCAACTCCCAGTGGTACATGGAGACCATCGGGATGATATTGTGCTTTAAGACTTCGTTTATCAAATTATTGTAGTACGCCACGCCATCTTGGCTTATTTTATCATCCATTCCAGTGGGGAGTAGTCTCGACCAAGATATGGAGAAACGATATATGTTCAATCCCATATCGCGGACTAGTTTCACGTCCTTTTTATAAAAATGATAGGAATCCGCTGCGACATCATGATTACTGCAATCTGCCACTATTTCTGGTCTCGAATGCACTGCACGATCCCACATACTTTCTGCTTTGTCTGAAATAGGATAAAAATCGTCCATATACTTCAAATTTATGCATAAAAAAATCTCAAAATGAAATGTAAAGAATAAAACTATGTATCAAAAATAATTGGTTACAACCGGGTTCTATATATATATATATATAGCTCTATCTAGCAATGAGCAATAGTAAAGCATTGCCGGGTTCGGCTAGATAAATTAATTCATACATCAGGAGGGGTAGTGACTTTTTTGTCGACATAATTGTCATTTATAAAACGGTATTTCTACAAGTTGTTTCCATATATATCTATAAAGGATTTTAAAAATACTGATAATATGAAAATTAAAATTAAGAAGATTCATTATACATAATAAATTAATTACAAATTTGTGGTTACATACAATGATATAATAAACTGTAGATACGTTACAAGCTTGAAATCGTGACGTGAAATTGCCTTACTTGCATTCGTTACCGAACAGACTGAAACAAAACGCCGACTACGAAAATTACGCCGAAAAAAGTCCCGGGGAAAAAGGAACAGAGTATCGTACACTATTGTAAGAATGAGTATGTTATTTTAGTCACCGTGACTTCAAATTACCTGATTTTTACGTGACTACTTGATTATGTGATTTGTTCTCTCTTTGAATTCAATATTTGCTACATATGAAAGCCGGCTAGTATGAGAATAATGTGTCTATTTTATAATACGTCAATGATTACATATTAATTATCGTGCTCAGACTCCAACAATGTTTTCCTAATTTATATAAAAAATCCTTAACTTGTTTACTACCTAAATATTTATTATTATTTATCCTTATTTTCGCCAAAAGAAATACTATGAATACAGGTAAAAACAAGTATTTTGACCCCTCCGAGTTAATCACAAAACAGATCAAAAATAAAAATCTGCTTAAAGTGATACTTTTAAATTTCGAGTGAAATCCAGTATTTCCAGTTGTATACATTTTTGCTCTTTTAATTTTTTTAATATGCAAACCACCATTTCAGCCCGTAAACCTTTTCTTCCTGGTTTTTACTTAAAATCACATTTCAATAATAAAATGTGGTTAAAAAATAAATAAAAGACATAAAAATAAACAAGAATTGTAGTTTATTAACAAATATAATTTTTGACATCGCACTATCATTGGGTTTAATATATTGTAGTATATGTATATACGTACGAGTATGTTCTGTTCTGGGAACATAATTAGGATTTTGACCACGGAGGGGTAATTATTAATTAAGAATGAAATTGTGTGATAGAGAAGCACTATAGGTGTCTCTAGCATAGTCCATTTAAATACATTAAATAAACTGGTTTAGTACATATATTATAGATATCTGGAACTTTTGTATGCCGGGGTACTGCAACACAAATTTCGCTTTGTTAACCATGTAAAATTACAAAAAAAACAGATATATTGTATATTGTAATATAGTGTAATAATAATAATAATCAGTTTTTTTATTCATATCTAATTTTTTGTATTGCGTTACACTTCGACTGCCTAACTAGGGATTACCTGTTTGAAGGCAGTCGACTATCAAGCCTGTATTACAAGCCTCAATATGATATTCCAAATAAAAATATATTTTTTAGTTTAAAAAAGGTTACATACTTACTTACTAGAAAAACTTATTTTGTGTTCATTTTTTGCATCTTAACAACACACATATTTTTTGCGCACATTCTTTTGAATGCGGTCTAGCTATATCAACAAGATTATATAATGAATCCTAAAAAGCATTTTTTATTAGATCTGGAATATCTACTAATGAAAATTTTATTTTGTCAATGACAACACTTATTTGTGAATTTGCAAGCAATTTAAAGAAAATAGTAAGTTTATTAAGAGTTGTTCATTTTTAACAATTATTAGTATTATTCGTAGTTTCGATCCTGGGAAAAGGTTTACAGCAAAGTCCTGCATCTCGTCCTCCAGCCATATTCGCTCAACATATGAGGCGCAGCTCACGTCCTGACACACTTGTTCCAAATACTTGCGTCGGAAGCGCCCCTATCCCCTCAACCATCCCCTTTATTATGTCATGTATAAGACCCTTACGGCGCTTAATGTGGTAGATCCATTGGGCTCACCTCTCTGAGATGGTTTTAATTAGATGTCTCACTCCTTCGATTCTACTGAGAATCTAGTCATTCGTGATGCGGTCTCTCCAGTAAATTACTAATATTCTTCTGTATCACCACAACTCATAAGCCTCCAGTCCTTTCTGTCTGTTTCGGTTAGGCGCCATATCTCACAGCCGAATAAGATGTTATGACAAGTTACTTGCGGAGTTTTAAATCTATGTTATTTGACTCGAAAATCTTTAAAGCCTCGCCTGATGTATGCAGCTGTCGACTTCTCTTTTTGTTCTACCATCCAAGGTGATCTTCCTTCTAAGGTACACAAACTTTTTCGCTTCTAATATTACTATATTCATTTTGCTGCTCATTATGACCTTATAATGTTGGATTATAAGGTCATAATGAGCAGCAAAATGAACGTAGTAATAACATGAATAGGTTGGATGACCGAATAAAATAAAATAAAATAATTAAAAATATATTATTCGAACCGACGCATTTGCTTCATTCTGTTCGTTTGAGGAATCGTAATAAGAAAATAAATTTAAAGACCTATAACACACTTATGGAATTTAGGTGTATACGTCGCAGCTATCTGATTAAATTAGCCAGGTAATTGGATACCTAGGCCGTTCATTAAACGCCGCATTCAATTAAAAGGCTGAAGGACAACTAGCCAAGTCATTGAGCGCATCGTTTAACCAGATGGCTGAACGTCGTGTAGTCATTTAGTTAAATTGGAAATTGATGAATTTGTGATGTTTGGTTAGGTTAGGTTAGATAAGGTTAGGTTTGGTTAGGTTAGATTAGATTAAGTAAGGTTTGGTTAGGTTAGATTTGAATCACTCGGCTGTCTTGTTCAGTCATCTTCAAAGGGCTGACTTTCAATACGCCAAGTTGTTAAACGTTGAGTGATTCTAGTTCAATTAACTATCAGCCTAGGCATCCAATTGGATGCCGGCGTTTAATGAACGGCATAGGCGTCCAATTATCTGGGTAATTTAACCAGATGGCTGCGACATATACACAGATTAGGGAGCGTCCATAAACCACGTGGTAGCATTTTTAACTCTTTTGAACCCCTCCCTCCCTCTATGTAGCCCTATCGTGGCTCTTACCTTAACCCCCCACCCTCGCCCCTCAAGTGGAACGTAATGTTTCATCTTGTTTTCTCTTACAAAGACTATTTTAAAATTATTGGATGTAAAATGAACAAGACTGATATTTGCTTTATAACACCGCACTGCATAACAATTTATACAAAAAGCAAAGAAAACTCACAAAAAATGCAAGGAAGCTCCGAAAAAATCTCATTCATTATTTTTTAAATTGATGAAATAAAACAAAGTGCACCTATTGCGTAAAAAACTAAGAGTTGCATCGTTTTTTGCTTCAGTTCTATACCGAATGATTCTTTGTGCTATATAAAAGTTTTTGCACACCACAAAGAGTATAATAAAAATAAATGCAGTTACCCATGCAGTAAGAGCGCACACACTTTCTGTATTGAACGACCTACTTTTTTCATACTATGTACGTGGTAGCAAAAAGAAACAACAAAAGATGAAGGCCGCGGACTGAGGGTTGGACAGGTATGATTTAGTCCAATATTTATATTTTGTTTTCGCCATCCTTGAAATTTTTAATTAAGTAATTTTTAATATATATTAATGTACACAGTGGCATAGCTACCGCCTGAGCAATATGGGCCCGGAATCGCTCAACCGGATCAGAAAAACAAAATGATAAAAAAAAAATACAAATTCTGGCACAAAAAGCAACAATTTTAAAGAATTTTTGTAGATGGTAACATCCGTTATAATTTTAAGCATTTAGGAACAAGAATTTATTAATTAGTCAGAATACAAATAATACGAATTCAAAGGTATTGTTCAAGGGAAGGAAATACATGAAATTACACGTAATTCGAGGAATAAAGGCGAACAAGGGTAAAAAAGCATTTTTAATTTATATGTTTTTCAAGTCTTTCTATAATTTTATGCCTTCGTTGAAGATGACCCACAACATACCCTGGGCTGTTTTATGCGCCGAAGCGTCCATATCGGCCCAACACGTTCGCCGCCTGGTTGGCATTATTTTATGCTAAAGCGTCCTCCCCGTCCGGTCTGTCGTCCCAGCAGTACAAGAACCAAGACCAGGAGAGTCGGTCGCGCAAAACCTTCAATGTCCCAATGCGAAAAAAGTCTTTATTTCTTAAAAGGGTTTTACAAAAGTACGATAAAATAACATCCACAATCTAAAAAATACAATATAAGAACACCCGAGGAGACATCGCACGGGACAAAAATAGATCAACACCCCTTCTTGGAGGGAAAGGAACAAAACAACACTTGTGTTAGAAGAGGCTCAAACCACCGGTAAGACACCGATTCAGGAGAAACAATGTAACAATTGACAAAATATCAGAAAAAACAGAAACATTGTAGTGCAAATAAAATGTAAAGTAACGATAGGAAACACAATAAAATTAACAAGAATGTAAAGAGAAAAATAGTAGCAATAAACAAGCAAAGTGAAATTGCAAGCAAAATTATGAAAAGACAACAAAGAAAGACCGAGGCAGGGCAGCATGATCAAGGGTACATCAGGACCGCAGAACAGGACCCCTCAGGATTTCCCAACGGGTCACCCAAATTCCCACGAACACTTTAAAAAGTCTGAAATAAAAAATGTTTTGTTAACTTCTTTATCAACATTTTTCATGTTTGGGAATAATTAAGAAGTAAAGATGGTTTAACTTTTGGTGGCCATAATTGTGAAGAGTAGCCATCGCAACATTACAACTCGTGCACAGGCAATTTGGAGCGGAGCGGCACGGCATGAGTATTTTCGGAACCCGCCTTGCATAGACTTTTGATGACCGTAATGTTGATGGACGATATTCAAAAAAAGTTGCAAACATTCCTGCACGCGTTGTCTTCATTAAAGGATCTTCCACTAAAAGTTTTTCAAATGTTTAACAATGAAGTATCTAATAAATCGCTAATCTATCTTCCAAAATGATTTGAGGTGTTTTTTATTGTTTTGTGAGGAATTTAATAATGGTGCAAAAAACTATTTTGTCCATATTTACGGTTAAACTTCATGTTTGACCCCCTTATTCGACGATATCTGTAATAATAATCTATACCTATAAAACTCAATGTTTGTCTGTCTGTTCTCTATACAAATCCACACCGTTTATCCGATTCGATTCAAATTTTGCAAACTTATGCTTTGGGACCCGGCGGGTAACATAGACAACATTTCCCCCCTATTCTCTTACACCTTCCTCTCCCCCTGACCTATTTTCGATGCGAATCTGAAACATTTGACCGAACAAACTCAAAATTTGCATACTTATGTTTTGGGATCCGGCGGATAACATAAGCAACATATTTCCCCTGTTCTCTTACCCCTTCCCCTCCCGCTGACATATTTTCGATGCAAATCTGTACCGTTTGACCGATCGGACTCAAAATTTGGAAACTTATTTTTTAGGACTCGGCAGCTAATATAGGCGATATTTCCCCCTATTCTCTTACACCTTCCTCTCCCCCTGACCTATTTTCGATGTAAATCTGTACCTTTCGACCGATCGGACTCCAAATTTGGAACCTTATTCTTATGGACCCGGCGGGTTACATATTTCACATTTCCCCCCTATTCTTTCAACCCTTCCCCTCCGCTGATATATTTTCGATGCAAATCTGTACCATTTAACCTGACCGATCGGACTCAAAATTTGGACATTTATTCTTAAGGACTCGGCGGGTACCATATGCGGCATTTCCCTCCTATTCTTCTACCCTTCCCCTCCGCTGATATATTTTCGATATAAATCTGTACCGTTTGACCGATCGGACTCAAAATTTGGAAACTTATTTTTAAGGACTTGGCGGGTAAAACATGCAACATTTTCCCCCTGTTATTTTAACCCTTCCCCTCCCCTAATATGTTTTCGATGCAAATCTGTGTCGTTTGCCCGATCGGACTCAACATTTGTAAACTTATTTGTAAGGTCTCGGTGCGTATTATGTGCGTCATTTCCCCCTATTCTTTTAACCCTTCCCCTACCCTGATACGTTTTTGATGCAGAGCCGTACAGTTTGACCGATTGGACACAAATTTTGGAACCGTTAGGACCCGGCGGGTCTCAAAAGTGACATTTCTTCGCTCCCCTTTTTCCTTTTACCCGCCCTCTGATATATTTTAGATGCAAATCGTACTCAAAATTTGCAAAAGTATTCTTTAGGACTCAGCGTTTAACATTGGTGACATATCCCCCCTATTCTTTTACCCTTTCCCCGTCCCCTGATATATTTTCGATACAAATCTATACCGTTCGAATCGAACCTTCGTTTACTCTCATAAATTTATTTTAAACTTAATCCTTAACCCGTGCAACGCCGAGTATGAACAGCTAGTGACCCAATAAGGCTAAGATATTAGATACTACTAAAATGCTACATAATCAAACTATGTAACCCTCATAATTAATTAAAATTCTCTCTTTACTATATTCATTTTAAACTGTTTGCTTATTGTTAGCTTATTTTTAAATTATTTTTCCCACATAAATGCATTAATTATCGCATACTATGTAACTTTTTTTCTTCTTATATATATTTAAGTACTATTTACATTACTTTACTTTATGCATTAATTATTTCATATTATGTAACTTTTTTTCTCCTTATATATATTTATGTACTATTTACTTTACTTTATGCATTAATTATCTCATATTATGTAACTATTTTTCATCTTATATATCTTTATGTACTTAAAAAAAATAATATATATATATTTTTTTTTATAAGTTTTATAAGTGTAACTCCCTCTCCAGAGACAAGAGTTAGTCTCTTATTGGAGAGGTACAATGATAAAAAATTTATGTACCTAAATTGTTTTATATGTATCAAATTTGTAAATATATAAGATATGTAATTAAAAAAAAATTTTAATAAAAAAAAATTAAAAATATGTGCACTTGTACTTACTCTCATTCCCCCGACGTACAAAGTATAAAATTGTACAGAGATGAACTAAGCCCCTTCTTTAGGAGAGGGAATTGGGTCACAGCAGAATGAATTTCCAACTCCCGTTTGTTTTAGTCTTATTTATACAGCAGTTATAGGATTAATTCTTACATAATTAAATAAAACATATTTTTTACGATACTATTTTTAATTTTTAAAAATTTCGTTCCATACCAAATTTATTAAATGAAAATTAAATTATATTAATTAAAATTAAATTGTAGTAAAGCGTGACTTATTTTCTAAAGCATTATTCTTCTTAAGAGTATTTAGTTTGACCTTTTCATTTTTTTTCTAAATTTACAAGCTCATGGTCAAACGTAATCGAACAAATCACACATATTAGTTGTGTATGTACCAAGAAATTTATACTACTTCATGTCTATATAATTTGGTGGTCTGTGAATGTACCCCACCATTCCGCTAATTTTTTGATATTCCCATGTACATATTTACAGCTTAAGGATTAATTATAACGAAGGATTTCAAAAAATAACCTACCACTATGATTCCATGCTCCTTCGACTTGAATGGACGAGGTGGCAATTCCAAATTTAAAATATTTTGGAAACGCATATTGACTGACACGTGCTCCACAGGGACTGAAATGGAAAAAATATGAAAAATAATTTCTCATTACTTGCTATTTATTAACACTTATTATTTTGGTGTATTAACACTTATTGTGGTGTAGTTATTTTATGAATGCGATTACTGTTAAGGCACAAACAGCACTAAAAACACTTTTTTTTTTATTTATCTATTTATTTATTAACGCCCTACAGGACTTTTACAAACAAACAGGTGAAGTGTACATTAATAGAATATAAAGTTGATATGAACGCGTATCAATCAATCACGATTGATCGCCGCGAGGCGCTTCACGTCCTTTCCATATCAAAATTGAAATGCATTTGCCAAGGGAGGGGAGCGGGAAATTTAAAACACCAACCACCAATATTTAAATATTTACACAATTTATTTCCAACTAAACACAATTCTTATTTTTAGACTTATCAACTAGAGAAATTACCACTAATCTAAAACTAATCCTAGCCTAAACGCAAGCAGTCCGAATTTACATGACTTTATCGTGTCTTTGTCACTTATCACTACAAAAAACGTATCGTTCGCAAACACTCGTCTTCACTATTCGCGGCCCCCATAGCCGCAGTCGCGATTGCCGCGGGTGGCTTCCTCTACCACGCCGCATAGGTCGCGACCAAGCGCGGAGGGGCCTTTCCAAGCTGCTCGCGCTTGCGCATCCGGTCGCAGGATCCGCGGCATCGGGAGGGTCTGGCCTCCCTCCTGGAACTCGTCGTGGAGGATCGGCCGCCATCGAGGCAAGGCGGCGATCCTCGTCGCCGCGTCTTCTTCTCTGCGGGTGGCGTCCCGAGGCTGGGACTCGCCCTCGCCGGGATGGAGGTAGGGGCCTCCCAATGCCGCGGATTGATATGGAAAGGACGCGAAGCGCCTCACGGCGATCAATCGTGATTGATTGGTACGCGTTCATATCAATTGGCGCCCAACGTGGGGCCCGATTATGATACGCACTCGTGGTCATTATAATGTATATGTAATTGTATGTTAGGTCTATTAATAATAATTTTACGTTAAATGATAATAAAATAATTTTTAATGTAATTAATCGTATGTAAAAATTATTTATAAGTGGTATTAATTTTAAGATTTTTATTTCTTATTAGTTAAGATTAATTAAGTAAAATAATATGAGAAGGCGTGACCGTAAATTAGGCCTAACGAATAAGATTAAGTATTGGACAGGAGGGTAGTGGCCAAAAACGTTGAAGGGAAGCGAGCGGACGCTGAAATGTATAAAAACCCTGCGTGGCCACTCCCACAGGCAGTTGGGAGTTGGAAGTGGAGTTAGGAGTTAGTAGTTAGCACGGACGGTAGTGAGAGAGTAGTTAGTTGAAGTTGACAGTAGTTAGTTGGAAGTGGAGTTGTGATGTGAAATACAGCGTCGGCCGGCAGCGATGAGGTGGCTGTCGGCCGACCATCAATTAAGTGAACCGCGGAAGGAGTGCCGAAAAGAAGAGCAAAGAGATCTCGGCTAGTCAGAGCGACAGTCGAGAGGACCACGCCGAGAAGCCCCAGCGGAGGAAGAAGACTCCCTGGAGAGCCGGGTGGTCTGACGGGATCTTGACTGTCAAGGCGAAAGTCAAGCAGGCTGAGGAGAACGTCTGGAGTCCACCAACAGCGGCGTCAGGTGGATTGATGTAGCCTGACGTGGCCGCTATTACGGACGAGGAAGAAGAGGACAAGGGTGGAGCCGAAGACCATTGGAGATGGTCAGCTGGTTATCAGGGCGATAACCAGCCCCACCGCCAGCGCAGAAGGAGACCAGCGTGAGGTGGGCCTCACGCCCTGCGTCACCTTCGGCGTCGCTGGAGCAAACACGCGAGGGAAGTCGCGTTCGGCGCCGCGCTGTCATGCCGACGCCCGCGCCGCCGCGACGCCGCGACCAAGACGTCGCCAGTACGTACCAGACAGGTTAGTCTTAAGGCTAGATTTTAAGATTATGACAATTTTTCAATAATTTGAATACATGTACGATTCAAACTTGAATGTTTTCATTTAAAATTTTCCCACCACCATCCCTTAGTGATCATCGCTCAGAAAATTATTTGATAGCACGTCAGAGCGGCTATCGTAGCCGGGGATCTGCCCTCTGAAAAGTGGAAAATGACCACGAGTGCGTATCATAGTTTAAAGAAAAAATATATATATGTAAAAATAATAATGACAAAGTGGAAAGAAAATACTTAAAATACAGATACAAATATATAAAGATAAATATAATATAAATTAAAAAGCAAGTATATAACAAGCAGAAGCATAAGGAAAACATAATATAATAGAAATTCAAAAACAAAAAAAAAACAAATATCGCTCATAGTATTAATATCTCAAATAAACTTTAATGTTTAATTATTAAACACTGTGTGGCAACTATTTTATCAGGCGCAGGGTCCAGAACGAAGGGTGCCCATTATTTTTATACGGGTGTCTCTAGCTAGTAGCAAAAACTTCAGAAGAGTATTCTTCATTCAATTTTGAATAAAAAATATTCTCTACACTTTGAGTGAAATGTTCACAGTTACGGATATAAGCAATATCAAAGTTTGCAGTTTTTTTTTACAGTAACTTAAATAGAATATTGAAAATTCAAAAATCATTTGCTTTTATACAAGTTAAATAAAATGACTAAAACGTTACAAAAATATTTTTCAAATTTCTACAAGGCTCTATAAATTTTATTTGAATTGTAAATCAAATTGAATTTTTATTATTCCACATAATTTACTGTACTAATAGTCCAATGTTTTGCAGAAAATAAACCAGAAACATTGAAAAACAAAATGGGCAAACTTGATGTCGCTTATCTCCATAACTGTTGACATTTCGCCCAAAGTATAAAGAACATTTTCTATTCAAAATTAAATGAAGAAGACTCCCTGAAGTTTTAGCTACTAGCTTCGAGACACCCTGTAAATTATTTCAATAATTATTTTAAATAATAAATACATGTGAATGTTCTTGCCTATTTTCATTGTACACATTATTTTGTATTATAGCGGGCTCAAGCAGATGGCGGTCTACCCGCTAAAGTAGTTTAAATACAATTCCAGGGCGTGGGCACAAATGACAGATCAATCACTCGCTGGTAAGCAGGGCAAGCCCCTAGAAAGGCGGCCTTGCAGTGCTTCAACTTGGGACTCCTCTGCTGGATTGCCAAAGCAGATCCTCCATAGGCTTTCTATCCTCTTGTTGCTACTGGTGTAGCTGCAGCTTCCTCTGGTGGATATCTTGACAAGATCTCCTGCGAGCTACGTTTTTATTATGTCAGTAAGCAAAGGCCAAAGGCTTGGACATAAAGTCACTTCGATTTCCGTATGATATCTGAATTGTATTCAGGTGATTAAGAACATACCAAAGCGTATGTGTTCTCAAGCATTTCAATGTTTCTGGTAATATTCTATTAGTGTTGTACGAACGAATGTGTACTCATCTCTCAATATAATTATGCTCGAATCCTTAGATTACTTGATAAAACGAAAAACACCTTTCGTGTGTGTGTTGTAAATATGGATGGCGCCATCTCTGTGTAGACTTTGACCCTAGTTCCTTAGCTGTCATTTAACTAAAATATGTTGGCGTTACAGTATTTGTTTTATTATGCTAAATGTTAATTTCATGTGTAATGATTTATTTAAACACCTAAGTTCAAGTATGTATACAAAATTTAGATGACCTTGAAATTTCGTGGAGCAAAAAGAAAATTTATGGAACACAAAGCAAAAGTAAAAACGATTTAATCTTCTTCTTCTTTTGGTGTCATGTCAGGTCCCCCCAACGTTGACTATCACCCGAGAGAAAGCATCCCTGTCCTGGGCAGCACGAAACAGCTCTCCAACACTTCCTATGCCCGTCCAGTCGCGTATATTGCGGAGCCAGGAAATTTGTCTCCTTCCAACACCTCTACGACCCTCTATCTTGCCCATAAGAATCAGGTGGAGCAATTCATATTTTTCTCCTCTGAGCACATGACCCAAATACGATACCTTTCGGATTTTGATATTTGTCAGCAACTCTCTATTCACTCTAGTTCTTTGAAGAACTCTTGTGTTGCTGACCATATCCATCCAGGGTATCCGGTAAACGATTGAATGAAGCAATTAATTAGGCACCAAAATATAGACTTATTTTTATTGCCTTATACTTTAAAATAGCAAAACAATTTGTTTAGGAAATTATGTTGTATTTAATGAGCTAACTGGGAAAAACTTAAAAGGCAACTGCATTATCAAAATTTCATGGAAAAATTAACCATGAAATTTTATGGTAATTTACTCGATTTGTTGACAGACTCACAATAGGCTCCAAAACATCAACCACAGACAAGCAGTATAATAAATGTGAAAATTATACCCAACAAAGCTTTTCCGATTTTGTTTGATCAAAACTATAGTAACTTCTTCTTCAAATGTAGCAAATTTATTTTGTGGTAACATAATTATAATTAATATAAATTAACTTTGTTTAAACCACTTATTTATTGAAACATGTTGATTTTTTTCAATAAATAAGTGGTTTAAACAAAGTTAATTTATATTAATTAAAACTATAGTAATTTGCAAACCTACAAATTACTTTCACATTCATTTAAAACCTTGCGTATTATTATAAATATTCAGTCAAACTTGAATTACATTTGACTTAATTACGTTTTTTACACAAAATAAAAAAAACTTACCTTAAGATAAAGCACTGTAAAATTAATAACGAAAGCAAATTGTAAATGTCCATAGCTGGTCAATTTAATATTGATACTAAAATTACATACCTGAATTTTTGGATTGCTCGATCCTTGGCAAAACTGGTATACCTTGACCGCTCTCGAACTATGTTAAAAAAGTCATTTACATAAATTATTGAATGATCACATGACTAGCATCATTTTAACAAAAAGAATCAAATGTGTGTAAGAGCTCTTAAAGATCATCTATCAATCAAAGATTGTAAATCTATTGCTTATTTCTTTTTTGATTAAAATTTTTTACTTGAAGTAAAATGTAAGTACTAGGGATGGGTCGTCCACGTCCGTCCATCGACAAGACAATCAACTAGTTGAATTCGTCAACTAGTTCATCTATTTTCAACTTTATAGATAAAAAAATAAATCTATTATAATTTTGTTTACACCACTTTTTATTGATTTTTTACATGTTTCGGGAACAATGTTCCTTTTCTCAGATTGAGCCTTAAACTAAAGTTGACAAATAATACAGATATATTTATTTATTAAAAATATCACCACAAAGTGAAAAGCCTGACTTTGAAAGATTTATTCTTCAATAAATTTCTAGATAACATCTCAAATGTAAAGTATTTTTAAATTATCTATTTATTTATAAATTTATAAATAATAAATAAATGTAAAGGTTTTTATTGAAACAAATGAATTTTTCGTAATCGATTTGAGTTAGTGTAGTGATAGTCCGTTTTCCAAAAAATAAGTCAGATATATTGAAAAAATTCAAAACTTTGATGTCGCGTATCTCCATAACTATTGATATTAGGTCATGATAGCTTTCGACTCATAATCAAGGCAGAAATATAGTCTTGCGAGGTTATTAATGTTTTCCATATAACCCTGTACACATGTAATGATATGTACCTAATATATTTTTTTATACACACATTACTGCTTTGTACTTATTTATATTTTTAATTTTTATACTCTATACTATATTAATGCTTATACCCAATACTTTCACTGCTTATATATGTAGTTTATATTTATATTTTACTGCTTACACCTGATATTGTTGTGTATACCTACTTCTTCCTTTATTATATATAGAAAGAAGTATATAAAAAAATATGCAAAAGCCTATAATGTGCGTAAACAAATAAATAATAAAATATTTATTTTTACATATAAGCACAAGTAGCGGTTTTACTTTCCCCGAAACTATATTCCTTCGAACTTCTTTAAATTTTAAAAATTAACATAATAAAAATAGCCAACAATAGGCCGCGTAACGAAGTTGATGCGTCAACTAGTTGACGAATTCAACTAGTTGATCGTCTCGTCGATGGACGGACGTGGACGACCCATCCCTAGTAAGTACCCATGTCTTTTTTTCAAACTCAATAAAATTCATTCAGCATGTATTTATACGTGACTGAAATTAAATTCTAATGACAAAAATTGCTAACTGACATAAAACATTGAGAGATTTAATACAAACTGACACAGTTTATACCTATTTAAGTATGTGTTCGTCAATGGAACTTCTGTTTCATAATTTTCTCTGCATCACCATAAATTATTTTCTCATACTATTGTATGTTATCATTATTAGTTATCATATTACTAATAATATTTCAGCCAGGTCCCCATTTGACGTCTATTTAACACTAATTGATTACGATAAGAATGATGTAACTGGAGATGAAAATGTCAGCAGAAAGGTCTACTTTCTGCCATATGCTCTAGGCCAATCAACTCTCATCTAAGAGATTTAATTACTTTTGAATGACTGTGAATGTGAAGAATTTTTACAATATCACAATAATAATAAAAAACAATATAGGTACTTATTTAAATAATATTTATTCTAACAAAAAATGTGTAAAATGCTAGTTCAAAGGTAAAATTAATATTGTACAGTAAAAAACCTTAAGTTACTATAATATGAAGAATAGCTTTAGTACGTAACATTATTAGGTATTTTTAAAACATTGATGACATGAATAATTTTTTTAAGCAACATTTAATATGGAGTCATGAGGAGTAAAGTTATAATTAATTATGTACATTTATATACAGTAATAACAATAAAACATTCTTGTAAATAAAAAAAAACTAAAGAGGATTTGGTTTTTAAACAATTATTTTTGTTTTTGGATGTTGACCAGCAGGTTTCGAAGCAATTAATTAAAAACAAAATAATTTTTAGTTTACTTGAAATTCACTGAAGAAAAGTCATAATAAACATTGTGGTACTTTATGAAAAGTCATGACAAACATTGCAGTGCACAGTGGTCCTTAGTAGGTCATAGGGCTTGAATCACGATCTTTGAATTAGACCATGATTCCTCGTCGCATTATTTATTATTAGTGACACTACTTAAATAAATAATAGGAATTGCAATCAGGTAATTTCTACATTTGTTTTTGTGCATCCGAAGTGAACGCATCGCATATGTCCGCTCATACTGTTATCATTGAGTGCTAATTAGTGGGTACGTAACTTGTGTTTTTACAAGAATCTATTGTTTATGACTTATTGTATCGTGATGGACATTCAAGTTGAAACTATGTATGATTTGTTTTATGTACTTTATTCTAAAATTTATTTGAGTTTAAGTTTTTATAATCGTGCTACAACAAAGCATTTAATATAACCTTTTTTAAATTTTTATTGTTTTTTCTTGAGGCTTTTAAATACTTTTGAATAAACTTAAACGGATAATTTTTATACGAAAATGTAGGTTCATGTCTTTTTTCGAATTATTAAAAATTCAGCTGCGATCATCTGCGACTGCAGCTGTGAGTTGACTTGAACCAAATTGTCATTTTTTGTTTTAGGTACGACTATCAAGCGTTCTTTTTCAAGACTGCTTGTGATTCTAACAAATGTCGCAAATTCTGAAGCAACTTCTACCGGATATTGAAAATGTGAACTCCGACGTGTTACATTTGTAGTGCAACACAACACCAAGAGATGAATGATATTTACAAGTCTTTAAGTAAACCAACAGATAGTAGTAAATCGGCCCGATTCTGAAAATAACAATGTCTGGACCTTTAAGATCTTTATCCCAACACTTAATAGACGATAATAAAAAATAAAAATAAACGGGACATAGCTTTACGCCAGTGTTTGTTTCTGTAAGTTTCTACATGAGATAGATATAGGGGGAGGGAGAAAGATGTAAATTGTTATCTGTCAAATGTCAAGATGGGAAGATTCGAATACGCGGTAACGCGGTTATGCAAGTATAGAAATGATATTTCATCTGGACGCAGTGGATGAAGAAATTAATACGTTTTAAGAAACAATCTTTCTTATATCATCTTTTAATACAGTGTATTTGAGCAGTAGAATTACAAAATCTGCTCTGGACATTTTTAATTTTTATTATCGTCTATTAAGTGTTGGGATAAAGATCTTAAAGATCCAGATATTGTTATTTTCAGAATATGGATGAATATCAGTTTGGCTTATCCCCCTTCATTCATGGATTCGTTTCTTCGAATATTTTGTTCATATTTTATACAGATTATATAAATGGCAGGCGCGTTCAGCAGAGGAAAAGTTTTTCATGCACAGAATAAAGCATTTGTACAACAATCCTTGAGGGAACGATTAGGCTTGATAGTTGATAAACCTTGAAGTGGAGGAAGTGGCACATGCAACGACGGAAACACTCCAAAAAGTTTTTTTTCTAATTCAGCTATGTCAGCGGAAATAACTGGGTTAGATAAAATACCTATTGATAGATGTCATCATCTACTGCAGTGTCTTTCATCGGATTTCAAAATAAATAACCTCGCGTTTAAAGATTATGCGTTGGAAACCGCGCGGATGCTTGCAGCAGCATATTCCTGGTACAACTTGCCTTCTTCTGTTCATAAAGTATTAATTCATGGGAAGGAAGTAATAGAATATTCATTACATATTGTTTATCGGTGAGCTTTCAGAAGAGGCCGCTGAATCTTGTAATAAATTAGTTAAGCAATTTAGACGTGATAACACGAGGAAAATGTCTCAAACACGAGGAAAATGTCAAACAGCGATCTTTTAAACAGACTCCTTAATTCTGATCCCTTTATTTCTAGTTTGAGAGAATTACCACGAAAGAAGAATTCTGTATCATCAGCGGAAATGTTAAATTAATTATCAAATTAAAAATTAGAGTTACTATTTGTGTTAAATATTGATTATTGTTTATGATTTTCTTATGAACTTCATGTTTAAACATGAAGTAGAAAAAAATCTTAAACGAACAAGTAAATATACATAGATCCCCTCTACTTGACATTTTCAAATAACCTGTAACTAAAAAATATTTTTAAGATTCGCTTCTGCCGTAAATTTTTATTTTTGTTATAGATATACCAGAGATTTGGATCAAATCACCAATGCAGAAAAGCATCTGAGATGTCAATTTTTAAACCCTGCATTTGAAAAATTATCATTAGAGCTCAAACATATTTGTTATTAAGAATAATGCTGTCTGGAATCCCTGTGTTTGAAAATTATCATTAGTGCACAAACATAATTTGTTACCAAGAATATCACATTTATATCAAGTTGTAAATCTATCCTCATCTTTATATTAGGTCCTTACATATGAAATTGGCGTTTAGTATGGGAGGAACATAAAGCCGATTTTTTTTTATTATAATATATTTATTTAATCAAAGTATGTACCATTGCTATCTATGCACTTTTGCCATCTCATAGGTAGTTCATCGAACCCTTTACTAAAAAAATCATTCGGACGGGAATCAATAAAAACTTTGAAGGCGGTTTGGACTGCCCCATCGGAGTTGAATTTTTTCTTTTGCAAGAAGTTATCCAAATTTCGAAAAAAATGGTAATCTGTTGGGGCAAGGTCCGGAGAGTACGGTGGATGTCTTAGACATTCCAATTGAAGCTCCTCTAATTTGGTAGCCGTCTGTTGTGCAGTGTGTGGTCTAGCGTTATCATGAAGCAGCAGTGGCCTAGAGCGATTAACCAGCCTCGGTTGTTTAGCAGCTAGCTTTTCCATCATGGTTTGCAGTTGCTGACAATAGACATCTGCCGTAATCGTCTGGCCAGATTTAAGAAAGCTGTAGTGAACGACACCAGCACTAGTCCACCAAACGCTCACAAGTAACTTTTTTGGAGTCAATTTTCGCTTGGGGCATGGTTTGGCTGGTTCGGCAGGGTTCAGCCATTGCGATGAGCGCTTCCGATTATCGTACAGGATCCACTTTTCATCACAGGTAATGATTTGATTTAAAATCCCTTCATTATTGTTCCGGTTGAGTAATGCAACGCAGCAGTCAACGCGCGTTTGTTAATTTGCTTCACTCAATTCGTGAGGTACCCACCTTTCAATTCTTCATTATCAACTTTGGTCTCCGGCCGTCCACGGGGCTTGTTCTGCAGGCCGAAATTTCCAGAACGAAAACGTTGGAACCAAAAACGCACTGTGTTTTCTTTTGCGGCACCGTCGCCATACGCATCATTAATCCTTCGAGCCATTTCTGCAGCACTGGTGCCACGGTGGAACTCGTACTCGTAAATAACGCGATATTTAAAGTTTTTCATTTTTTAAACTGAGTGACGCAAAGAAAAAAACAATTGAGGAAAAAACAAATGAATTATAATTTTCAAAACACAAATACACGAGTAAATAGCTGTATAAATTTGGATTTGGAATTCCTAACCAAAGAGAAGATATTTGAGATCAAATTTGCCAGTACGGCAAAACGCCAATTTCATATGTAAGGACCTAATATATGTATTACTTGTCATTAGTGTTTGAACAGAATTGTTTCTTAGAATCATGCAGAAAATCCAAAAACCTTAATTAATTTTTAAAATTATACAGTATCTCTTTCTAATACTTTTAATATAAATACAAGTTGTTGAATGTAAAATATTTTTATATTGATAATTTCCTCATAAGGCGAAACGAGTGTCAGAAAATAACCCATAAAAACCAAGTTTTTACAATTCTCCCTTTCTTATTTAATCAGGTTTCGCGTCTACCAGACGCGTCGGAGTCATTACTGAGTTGTATGAAAAAAACCATTAAAAATTTGAAAAATTCAAAATTATACTAGGTATAATTATTAATTTTTTTAACAAAAATTTGATAGATCATTTTTATCGTCGCCATGAGTCTGTTTGCAGTTTCAGCTCGATTGGATCACGGGAAAAGGGTTAAATGTCGATCCAAAGTTTTTTCGTCTACGAGTTAAAAGAAAGAGAATAAAAACAATTGTTTTTATTTCCATATATTATTTTTTTTGAATTAAACTCATACTTTTTTTATTTAATTTTTTTTTCAATGTAATTGAGTTATTTTATTATTATTTACTTTAATTGATCATAAAATATTATAATAACATGCAGTAGTATGCACTACAATAGCCGCTAGCTACGCGATTTCCCTATGGCCGCCTTTCTTTGGCTGCGGAACCACTGTGCAGTGGTCTAAAATGAAAACAAACTTTAAAAAAAGGGGGATGTGTAACCTATTAGCTATCTGTTTAATAGAAGTGCGGGGTCTATAATAATGGCATGTGTAACATTTTGTGAATTTGGAGATACATGTCCCATTAAAATGTTATCCATTTACCATTTTTCAGGTTGTCATTATAAGAATAAAACTTTTTTAATTACATTGGAGCACAAAACAATCAAAACAAGTTAAAGTAAAGTTAAAAAACAAGAATATCAAACAAATTATAATTAATATTAAAATAAATAATCTAGGTAGATCAAATAAAAATGAAATTTAATATAAGAAAATTAAAAATAATTTTAAAAATTGTTTTACATGTTTGAATATCTTTTCATGTACATTAAATTTTTTTTTTCACTTTGTATAAATAGTTAACATTATGTGGATACATACGTATATGTTTGACAATGTTTGAACACAAATGTTTAAAATCAAACACAAAATTAATGCAATAATTCCAGTGGGATGCTGAAATAATTGATTTAATACATATTCAATCATTTTTGTCAGCAAGCTTCAAAACAGTGAACAGAAATTATTTATTTATCAACTTAAACATGAGTGAATTGTTAAGAACTGTTTTAAATTTGATATGCCTGCGACCTACATGTAACGTTTCTAATTGCGTTTTCCTCTGAATTTTGTAAGATTTAGCTGTCCTAACTACTGAGAGTAACAATAACCTGAACGTATGCTGGTACTAGGGATCCGCACAGGCCTTTCAAGTTATCCAAAAAGGTATTTTTGGACAATCTAACAAATTGTGTAAAATGTCACTCTTTATAAATCGATGACGATAAACATAAATTAATTATAAAAATTTATGCCATCATGTTTTTGCTTCAATAATCAATTATTGATGCAATAATTTGCCATGATCCTGATATTGTCAGTATTAGTTCTCCGTAGAATATATTACATTCAATTGGAATAACCCATTGGCATGCCATACACCGACCAATGAAAAATACAAGCACAGGATAAACTGATCATAAGAAGGCATTTTAAATATGTAATAATCCAGAATCTGCCATCAAGTTCATTCTTTCATAACATACAGAGAATTGTATGTTCACTTAAAAAAAATGCCACTATTCGTCACCAGGTAAAAAATAAACTAATAATCAATTAATTCCAATACGATTTTGTCAAGTTGAACGGTATCACAGAATCAGAGGTTGATAGAGGAAAAACTTCCGTAAATTTAAATAAGAATGGAATAAATGTTATACAAGTGACGACCAATTAAAATTAAATTAAAATTGACCGATTGATCAATTCTCCTCATGGTTTATTGCGCAATTAGTACAGTGGTGATGACTTACAAATTTCATTTAGAAGATGTTCACTTGTATATTATATTCAAGAACACATTCTTAATTGTTCGAAGAATATTTTTTCTTCTGAAAGAAGGCTTGAACTTTATGGTGACATTATTATTAAAATAAAACACTTTGTTTTCACCACTTTATTAGATTATACAATCTACATGTTTCGAGAACAATGTTCTCTTCTTCAGGATTGTTTGTGTTCTAAAATTGAAAAAGTTAAACTATGCCAGTGTGTTACTTCGAAGGGGAGGGTGAGAGGAGGGGTACACAAACAAAGTGATTTGGTGAAAACAAAGTGATTTGTGTTTTATTTTAACACATTCTTATTGTGAAGTTGCAATTTTTCAGAACAAAGGTCTGTGAAATTTAAAACCAAATTTTTATTAATCAATTAGAAAGACATACAGAAAAATCAAATCAACGAAAAAATATTTCAACTGCTACCGGGATTCACCTGTATTTATTTCAAAATGTTATTTACATTTTTTTAAATCTATTTTTATAGGTACTTGAATCTTAAATTTTTATTTAAATAACAATAGTAGGTACAGTAGAACCTCTTTAATTCGAAATTCAAGGGAAAAAAGAATTTTGAATTATACAGAACACCGTGAACTATAAAAAAAATAGCAATGCGATTGCGAAATTCGCCAATAATCAGAAAACGCGTGAAAAAAACCTTTCAATTTGTGAAAAACGTCATTAACTTTGTAAATAAACGCCTGTATTTTTGCATATTTCAAGAAATCATTTTGAAAACTCAAAATTTAAAAACAAAGATCGAAACAAACAAAGATTTCTATTACTAAAGTACCCGATATTGACATAAATATTTGTTATTCAGACTTGTGAAAAAAAAATAGTCAAATTTAAAAAAAAATTGAATTATGGAACCTAAAATGTATTAATGTATGGCGCAAAGTGCTAAAAATTATTTTGAATTATAGGGGTTAATCTACTTATGAGATTTAAATTTTGGGGCTAGTGGGTTTTAAAGATTTCAAATTATGGCAAATTTCGAATTATCAGGGTTCAAATTAATGAGGTTTTACTATATATAGGAAATACATTTTTCTAAAAACACCAAATTTCGCAAAAATCTTACACCAAATAAATTAACAAAACTCATTCTTATGTGGGAAGAAGTTTCACAATTGATTTTGTCATGTTTGCCGATAAAGAACTTAGGTGAAAATGGGATGGGATGGGATAGAAGCTCGCACATATTTTTTATATGAATTATAAATATTTTGTGAAAGAAAACAATAATAAATATTACTATAAAAGTTTGCAGTTAGAATTGTGTCATAAAGTAGTAACTCACTGTTACACAATTAATATTGGAATAAATTTGTAAGAAAAAATATAAAATTTAGAGCAGAGATTGACATTGTTCTTTAATATGAGCTAATTTGACATAACTAATAATTACATTAGCCTAACTTGCAGTAGACTGAAACAATGTTAAAAAAATAAGTCTCCCTCTTTCTCCAAAGTCAGTGTTATATTTTTTTTCAAAATGCTTTAGATTAACAATAATTTAAGACAATATTGAAAGGTCAACAATATATTTTTTTAACCAAATCAATTTGGTAAGAAGTACAACATTTTTTAAATATATTATTCGCCAAAATCTACTTAAGGCAATTTGATGGCATTCAGCATCCTTAATTGGGCATTCTAATGATTTTTTCTAAAATCTTCCTCTAAGGTCAAGTTTATCGGGAGTTTATCTCATTTAAGTTCATAAGATCTGTCTACGTTCTGTTACAGATATATTAATAAAAATTTGTACAATCATCACAAAAATAATTATCAACATGATCAATAAAACTACATTCTCTATATTATTTATAAAAAATATGGGTAAATACAGTATTTAATATTACAGAATTTTTAAAGTATACATATTGTTATATTAATACAGGTACAATGTGTCAAAATTGAATAAGATCATCAGTTTTTACCTCATCTGTCTTATCTTGCATGAGAATATTTGCATCAATAGTTTCGGTCTGAACGGGAAAACTTTTCGGTGAGTTTCTTCTCTGAGGAGGTTTGGGGGGTATACTAAGAATAGAATTGGGATGGATCAAGTCCTTATCGAATATTTGTTCCAGGGAAGGTTGGCTGGCTGAATTATTATTGATAATGTTTCTCGACATTGGCGGAGAATTTTTCTTTCTAGCCGGAGGACTTGGCGCTGGTCTAAGAGTTACAAAAGAGGACTCATCTTTTGAATTAAATGGATTTTGCCTTTTAGAAAACACATGGGCAGTTGTTTTGCTCCTTTCCAATCTTGAATTATTTCTCCACGGATCTTCCAACGGTGTATTGTTTTTACTAATGTGAACATTTTCTAAAACATTGACAAATGATTTACTTCTAAATACGTGAGAGGTTGACTGTTGAACTGATAAATGGCTCACAAAACTATTTCTATTTGAGAGGTGATGTTCACTGGGGAGAGGTTCACCCGGGGCCCATTTCATGGAACCCTCATTGCGGGGAACCATCAGCAGAGGATCCTAGAAAAACGTGTGACAAGTGCACTGTTCTAATTATTTGCATAATAATAAGAGCAAAAACAAATAAAAACATGTTCGATTCAACACTTCTTCCAAATACCACACATACAGAAAGCTAATTGATTCATTTAATAGTTATGTATTATTTAGTGAATTTAATATGTAACAGTCAAATAATAAATTATTTTTCACCCACATCTAGTAACTTATGTCTTATGTTTATTGATATTCATTTAGTATTTTAAAATTAAGTACATATATTCAGTGATGGATGTTTAGTACATTTGTGGCGCTTAGATGCCAAAGCGCCTCTATACATATTATTATTCCTTTGTTCTGTGATACATATGGGACCCCATATGTAAATAGGCGCTTTTGCATCTAGACGCCACATTTGATGATGAAGAATGTGTGAGAAAAATTGAAGGGATGGAAGTGGGAATGAGAATGGTCAATTTAACAGTATGAATGACAAATCTTGTCACTGTGCAAAATATTAATAAGATTTATACGTTAAGAAAATTTTATCGACTCGGCAAAAACCTTGTGGTACAGTAAAACCCCGTTAATTTGAACCCCGATAATTCGAAATTCGCCATAATTCGAAATTTTTAAAACTTGCAAGTCCCAAAATGTGAATTTCATAGTAAATTAACTCCGATAATTTGAAAACCCCGGTAATTCGTAATTCGAAATATTTTTTAGCCTCTTGCGCCATAAATCAATACATTTTAGTTCGCGTAATTCGAAATTTATTTGAAATTTGACAAAATTGAAAAAATATTTTGATTTTTTTCACAAGTTAGAACAACAAATATATCAATATTGGTTACTTTGAAATGTCGCGATTTTTGTTTTAGCATAATAAACATTGCGTTTTCGAAATGATTTCTTGAAATATGAAAAACATACATTTATCACAAAATTAATGGCTTTTTCCTGAATTTTACGATTCTTGGCGTATTTCGCAATCAATTCACGGTACGTTATGGAATGGCCCTTTTCTATACGTATTGTGATGCGATCAGTTGATCAGTGATAGTTTAGTTTGCGGCGGGCGGCGTTTGCGCTAATTCTCATACCTAAACGCGTTTTAAATTGTACTTCATGTTTTTAAATTTGTCTTTAGTTCGATTTTTTCCCTAATAACTGTGTTATTAAAATGTTTAATTATCTTTGTAAGATATTATTAGTGACTTATCTTATTGTTTCACGTATTTATTGTTGGTTTGAGCTTGAAGAAGCGTTCCATAAATTGAAGTATAACTAAACATTTTTGAATATGACTTTCCATCCAGACGTGACGGAAATGGAAAAAAAGATTTTTTCCCGAATGAGAACACCAAATATCTCGATCTTTTCATTAACATAATAAATATTGCATTTTCAAAGTGATTTCTTTAAATATAAGCATAAAATTAACGTTTTTTTCGAGAGATTTATGTTTTAGGCAAATTTCACAATCGCACCGCAATTTTTTTTGTACCTAAAATTTCGAATTAACGGGGGCCCCTATAATTCGAAATTAACTTTTCGGGTCCCTTGAATTTCGAATTAACGAGGTTTTACTGTAATAAATTCATTTTATATCAATTTAAAACGATATTTTTCTATGCTGTGTGTAATTACATCTATATATCTATATGTACTTATAAAACTCAATGTCTGTCTGTCTTTTCTCTATTCAAATCTACACTCGGACTATCATCTATGCACTCAGACATCTAGACTCAAACTTTGCATACTTATGCTTTAGGACCCGGCGGGCAACATAGGCGACATTTCCCTCCTCCCCTTTTACCCCTTCCCTACCCCCTGATATATTTTCAATGCAAATCTGTACTGTTCGACCGATTGGACTCAAAATTTGGAAACTTATTCTTTAGGACCCGGTGGGTAACAAAGGCGCTATTTCTTCCCTCCCCCTGATATATTTTCAATACAAATCTGTACGATTGGACTCAAAATTTGGAAACTTATTCTTTAGGACCCGGTGGGTAACAAAGGTGCCATTTCTTCCCTCCCCTGATATATTTTCAATACAAATCTGTACAATTGGACTCAAAATTTGGAAACTTATTCTTTAGGACAGGCGACATTTCCCCCCCCCCTCCCCTTTTACCCCTTCCCATGCCTTGATATATTTTCAATACAAATCTATACCGTTCGACCAATCGGATTCAAAATTTGCAAACTTATTTTTTAGCAGCTGTCAGTGAATATAAGTGAAATTTTCCTTCCCCGTCTAACCCATACCCTCCCCAAGATATATTTTCTGTACAAATCTACACCGCTTCACCGATTGGACCCAAATTTTGTATACATATTCCCGATGGCAAAAAAGGCCATGTTTCTTCCCTAGACATCTTATCCAAGCCAGCCTTGATTAAATGGAAACATTATTATAATTAAGAGGCTTTGCAAAACAATGGAGCCTTTGTGTGTCCTCACAAATTTATTTTTAACTTAATCCTTAACTGGGTACAAACATGCATATATTAATAATACACATTAAGCGTAAAAATAATTATTGTTTTACAATGGTTTTTAATTTTCAACAAACAATTCAAGTCAATTTAATTACCTTGCCAGTCTTGAGGTAGATTTTTGACTGCAAAATATGAAGCTGAGATCGTAAGTACTCATATGATGCACATCTCAGCTTTACTACCCACTGAGAAACAGATGATTCAGATGTACCAGAGAACAAATGTCGTTTCTCAGGTTCATCTCTGAAAATATAATTTTGTAAATGTATATTAAAAAAGGTAATATACATACAGTATAGTCTCTGTAATCCGAACCCACTATAAACCGAACCTCTAGTAATCCAAATCATCGGGTGACGGAGGCGGGATGGATGTAGGGATGTGCGCGTAACAACAATTAGCCAATCTCTGAAAAAGCAACTTTCTTTCGCTTATTAAATTAGTGAAATACAAAAATGGCTGCTTTTAAAAGAAAACACAAGACGTTAACCGTTGAAGAAAAAATTTTAATTTTTCAAGAGCTTTGAAAGTGGAGTGTTCTATGAAGTTAGAGAGAGAATATAACATAGTGAATCCATGCTACTCGATTTGATTGGTAAAAAGAGTAAAATTTTCGACAATGTAGCATCTATGTTGCAAGGTCTCAGAAAACATCACACTCTCAAATGTTCCGAAAATCCAGCTATAAAATCTAAGAACGACCCAGAGGTTCAGGCATGGGTTACCGCAAATAATTTGGAGGAATATTCTGAGAGAATGACTGATTATGAAATTGTTAAGAATGCACTGAATATAGAAAATGAGAGCATTACAGAAGAAGAAAGGTAAACACCAAACACAGTTAAATAAAAAGATTTCAAGTTTTAACACTTGTTTGGAGCGGGCAGTGGAAAACAATGTGGATCACCACCAGATTATGCTTTTGCACCAATTGCATGATAAAGCATATCAAAGCTATGCAGTAGGTGCCCGTCAGAAAACAATTTCAGATTTTTTATATCAAATATGTACATAATTTAAATATAAGTAATTTCTATGCCTTATAAAATATGTACATATTACTATTACATAAAATATTTCTAATTGGTGTACAATCTGCATAAATATTGTTTTATTTCTCAGAGATTACACTAATCCGAAAATTCGTTAAACCGAACAGGCTCAGTTTTAATTGTTCGGATTATAAGAACTATACTGTATTTAAGTCATAATTATTTTTAAGATTAAAAATATTTAATGTACATATTATATGTATATTTTAATTTACAGTTTTATATTTTAATCAAAAAGTAATAAATATCTACGTGTTCTGGTGATACCATACATTTTTATTTCTTTAACATCACCTTGAAAATCCCAATTACAAAAAAATCAACTGTTTGTTTGAACATTTACATAACCCTGATGATGTCACTGAGATGTAGCTCAAAATATTACAGAATTCGATTATCTGGGATTTCTTTTCACCATCCATCCCGGAAAATCTGGAGTCCACTTTATATTTAATATTAATAAATATTTAGAATAAATATCTTACATATAGGATATAGAAAATGCAAATGGAATATCCTGCCCATGCTCCATTTGTATTGAAGCATTCTCCAGAATGAAAGCACCGTAAGGTTTCTCTTCAATTTTCCCAATATCATTTACACGAAAATAGAAAAGAAAATTATCTATCAGCTTGAACCACCTTTCCTTAAAAACTGAAAAACAAAAAAATATTTATATTTTGTGAACAAAATAAGAAACCCACAATTTATTTTGTTTCTTCGTCTTCTCCTTATGCCCCATCCTTTCAATGGGAGTTAGTTATTATATCTTTATTTAACTGGAATAGCTCTACAGTACATCTAGCTCTACAGTAAATTTAAATCTCCATGTAGATTGGCCAAATCACTGTGTCAGGTTTTTCAGCCATTGTGTTTTCCTTCTAGGGCCTAGACTTCCGGCAATATTTCCCAACATTACAATGCTCAAGATCTCGTACTTCTCTGGATGTCTCATCATATGTTTGAGATATTGAAGTTATCAGATTTGTATTGTTCTAATACTTATTTTTTTATTCATCCGAATGATAACATCTTATTTTATTTATAACACACCTATATGTGATCAGAACATGCATGATAAACATAAATGCAGCGGAATATTTTGTATTCAGACAGATAACTCATAAAATTTCCTACCAGTATGATGATTAATGAGATTCAAATTTTGATTGCTTACTCAAATTATATCTAATATTGATAATCGTGGAGAGCTATTAATGTTAAAAAAAAGAGACAGAGCAACAACCCTGACTAATGTCAAATTCAATCACTTGATGTTTTACAACTGGAAATGGTGTAAATAATAAAAATACTTAATCAAAGAATCAATATCACATTTCCAAAAATAAAAGGCAATATTTATATACAAGTAAAATCCAAAGGGAAGCCAAAATTAAATGTATCATTTAAAAAATATTTTTAAAAAAAACTGTCAAGCTAGTCCAAATGAAAGTAAATCCTTATCCTTAAGCACAGTTAGGCGCATAAAAACATCTGTTGATTGAACTCTTACATAAAATAATAAATAAGTGAATTTAATTTGCGCAAGTACTACAACGTCTTACGAAACATCACTAATTAAAAATAGCCACAGTATAATATGTAGTAAGGAAAGAATTTAAGTGAGTTATTTTATTACCTGATTGATAATAACTAGTTGTATTCAACTTTTTGTAATGTAATCTACCTTCCATTTCTCCTTTGCCATCGCTTTTTAAAGCGAGTTCTTTTTCGTTGTATCTCATTTACAATTTACTTATAAATAATTAAAATTAAAACTAACAATAAACTCGAAGACACCTCGAAAATATTGACAGAGTTAATTTTTTGACAGTTCAAAATAAAGAAAACGCCTGTTCAAAATAAAAGTTGTATAAAACGGGGTCAGTTGTCCTATTATGCAGTGTATGATAAGATAGAGATAACTGATAACTCTCAACGTATCGGATTAATCCTATTATAACTTGCTATTAATTACATGCCTTGAACAGCGAGATATCTGCTATAAGTCTAACATTCTAAAAAATTCATATCATATGATTAAGATACAGGATTATGAAACATTGAAAAAATCATATCAATAGGTAACTTTAATCATGATATTTATACATTAATGGGTAAACAGGTGTTGGATACGTATGAATAGATAAATCTTACTTATACTATAATATAGTATAAGTATGATTTATACATTCATACGTATCCATCCACACATGTTTACCCATTAATTAAAGTCTACCTATTTATATAATTTGTTCAATGTTTCATAATCCATATGAATATAAAATTATGAGATTCGTTATTTAAAAAATCCAATGGATGATATTTTAATTACAAATTAGCGTTTTTGATTTAAAATAATTCTACTTCTTCTTCTTCAGCCATCTGTCTTTTGTGGGTTCTTCTTTTTGGGCTTTTCTTATCTACCAACTACCCGCGACGGATATGATATCATCGTCCCACCTTGTCTACCACATCGGTAACCTTTTCCGGCGTCTGGTTTCTTATTTCTGATTCAGACTTACGCCTAGCATTTGTCTCTTCATAGATCGCTATGTACATCTTAGTTTTCGTATGGTCCTCGCAGCTAGCGTGATAATTTCCAGATCATACGTAAGTACAGGGAAGATGTTTGTTTTAAATTCATGGGATACTTTTATTTTTAAGAACATGATTAAGTTTCCCAGAGGCCAACGCCCAACCTAGTCCAATTCTTTTAGGTATTTCTGCTATCTGGTTTTCCGCGTTGACGCATCCCCAGGTGGCGGATAAGGGAACAATCGGCAGATATGCAGATAGGAAGGAAATAAAATACCTCTCACGGACGTAGGTCCGCAGCACGCAGCGTCTGACCCAGAGTGGGCGTCTACTAGGGATGGGCGTTGAATGGACGGACTAGTTGAAATCAACCGTTGACATTGCGTCAACGTGTCGACGGTTTACGTTTGTCGCTTGGACTAGTTGAATTCGTAGACGGTGGACGGCGAACGCCGTGGACGGTGGACGATTCGAGATTCAACGTAGTGCAAAGCAACGAGCGAGAGCAAGACAAAACGTCTCCGTTTATTTCTCTCTCATCTCTCGCTGTCGACTTGTAGACGCTATAGACGTCATAGATGACTCGACGGGTAATTTCATTTCAACTCTGAAGTACACGACCTTAGAGTATATACAATCCATAGAGACCATATTATTTCGAAACTTGTAAGAATTTTGTTAAAAGAGGCGTGGTCATTCGGTGAGACTGGACAATTCGTTTCTAACACGTGTTTGTAATTTCTTGCTAAAACAGGGCTACCACAAATGAACGATTCTCTGTGAATTCTCTTACAATAAAGTAGCAATAAATGAAAATGCCTTTTATATGTGGGTACATATATTTATTTTTATTTATTTTATTACAATTTTAAATATCACCACAAAAATAATTATATAAGGAACTGCAATAATAATAATTATAATCGAAGATTATTTATATCACATCAAACATAAACATTTAGATATCTGCATTTGTACAAATATTTAGAAAATTACGTTATTTACATAATATACATTGTTTGTATATACACATAAAATACATTGTTTGAAAAAACAATATGATGAAATACATTAATGGAATTAATAATAAATATAAAATTTTAATATAGTAGGGCAATGTATATTTATACCGGACGAAAATATACTACTTCATATATTAGGAGTTTCAGAATGCACATAACTAATTTTATAAATCCCATAAAAATTGGCGTTTTATATATTTTTTATGTAACGAAAAACGAATAAAGAATGAACACTATAGGTACTTACTCTATCAATAGCCAGTTCTGTTCTTGAATAATTCGTAGGAACGGCAAATTTTTTTATTCGAACTAATTTGTTTTCTTTCCTTCTGTCAAAATGTACATTCAAGAAGTGATCTGAGCAAACACAACTGTGATTTCCGGGATTCCAATTAATCCTTCCCACAGCATGGATCCATTCACTATTTCTTATTTCATTTTTTGGGAACCTACAAAAAATGATATCCCAATCCGAATACTTTAAATAATAAATAATAAATAATTTGTATTTTAAAATTTTAAGCACAGCCCTGTCGGTACAATATGCTTTGTCATAAAAATACCACATTGAGCTTAGTTAGATCCATACAATGTAGTGCCTTCTCTTTCTTACTCCTAAAAATTCAGAATTTTTAAAGGAGAAAAAAAGAGACGGATATATTTTAAAATGTCGGCTATCTAAGTAAATAATTTTACATTTGTGTTGATTGAACATTCATTGACATATTTTGATTTAAGTCATCAAAAACATCTTCAAAATAGCATTCTCCGAATTATTTGTGTAATAAAATCAATCAAAAATAAACGTTCTAGGATTTTTTAAACAAAAGTAAATGTTTGCAGTTGGTTTGTTGTTGAAATTATGAAATAAAACGTATATATGTAAAATTTTCATATTTTTGATAAAATACCTGTGATAACTGATATGTTTCTTTCCGTTTCCACTCCTATTGGAACACCCCTTCATTGCACAAGAAGGCATATCAATTTTTTGTAATATTTGCACGTAAATACACAATAATTTATCGAAAATACGGATAACAAATCTGTCAGCTCTGCTGTTCTCTGCCCGAGTTTTGAAACTCGGGCAAAGAGAACCCTTACAAAGCAATTAAAGACGTACCCGACCGTGTGATCTTTTTTGTCCCTTTTTGTCTTATGTGTTACTATATTGTTAAAACTGAGTAAGCTTTATGTTACCACGCGTACGGGTTTGGTAAAATGTTTAGTTATCCCTCTATGGATTGTATATACTCTAAGTACACGACCATAGAGTGCAGATCTGTGTAAACGAACTATGACAGAGATATGACAGACTGCAATTTGAATGCATGTGTAGGGTGAGATAGACTTAATATGCTATTATCTATTATTTTTTAATTGATTTGTGCGATGTGCACGAGCGACGTTTCGGCGAATTCCCAATTTTGCGCTGTATGAAATGAAAACAATTCTGTTGAATTATTGTATTTTTTATAGAACTAATATTTTAATGCTTACACCTGATATTGTTGTGTATACCTACTTCTTTCTTTACTATATATAGAAAGAAGTATATAAAACAATATGTAAAAGCTTATAATGTGCGTAAACAAATAAATAATAAAATATTTATTTTTACATATAAGCAAAAGTAGCGGTTTTACTTTCCCCGGAACTATATTCCTACGAACTTCTTTAAATTTTAAAAATTAACGTAATAAAAATAGCCAACGGTTGAGCCGTCGAGCAGCGTCGCGTCGAACTGTAGACAGTTGACCATCGTCCCGATGTTTAGATAGAACGTCCGCGACGTCCACGTAACGAAGTTGACGCGTCAACTAGTTGATCGTCTCGTCGATGGACGGACGTGGACGGTCTCGTTTCGTCGACGGTAAATACGTCGACGACCCATCACTAGAACGTCTACTATCAGCGTTTGTTCCCGATGTGAAGGGAGAACACCTACCTGGACATTTTGAAAAAAAACTATTTTTAAATTTTAGCGTTTTCTTAAAGCTCAAGAATATCTGGTGACAATTTCAAGCTAAAATTCAAAAAAATGAAAAAGTTATAGCTGATAATAGTGGCATCTCTTTATTTATTTTCATGTATTGTTCAAATTTTCAAACGCATTTTACTAGAAACCATGTTTTGAAAATCGGTGACCAAAATATCTCGGCAACCACTGAACCGATCACTTAAAATTTCTAGTGATTATTCTACACATAAATATCCAGTCTTTGTCGTAGGATTTTTTTAAGTGACTTAGTTTTTTTTTCATCGGCACAGTATTATGGGCCCTGTACACATTGGGCCAACCTCGGAAGAGCGCCAACAACGGCCAACCTCGCACAATGGCTGACGGCGATCATCATGCGCTATAGTCCGTCCAACTTATCTGAAGAATGGCCAAATTTGGAACTAACGACGCCATATTGGATTATCTACAGCTGACAGACCTTTCACAGACTTTGTTTACAGAGGGGTTCACGACTGTTTCGATAGTTTTTAAAGAAAAATTTAGATTGTCACCATGCCAAAAACCATTAAAAGCAGTGTTCGGGAAATAATCTTGAAAATGCACACGTTTTTTGAAGAGGAACAACGTCTAAAAGCCCCAATTATACCGTTTGATTTTGTTCATAGACTTATTGCCGCCACTTCAGGTTAGTGCTGCCATGCAGTTATAATGATTTTCCCATACTTAGTTTTTTATTTTACTATTATACAATTTCTTCAGGTATTTCTGAATCGGCAATTTACAAAATAGTTAAAGAAGGTAAAGTGGCCGTGGAAATAGGCATTAAAATATCTACACCCGGAAAAAAAAGAACAAGGATAAGTGGAAAAATTGATTTAGAAGCCGTAAGATGAGAAAAGTTTTAGAACATATTTTATTCGATAATTTTTTACATAGAATTTTTATTATTTATATTTTTTATTACATAATTAATTAACGAGTTCATTTGTAGAAACATCTTTTTTCAAAAATAAACTTTTTTATTTATGCACATTAAAGACTGGTTGCATCAACTTACTTTATAGCAATAGTTCATTTAAAGCATAGATTTTTTCGAGAGCGAGTTGTTTGATCGGTGGAAAATGCAAAATATCTATGCTTTGATTACTATAAACCAAGTCGAAACAACGGCCCTAAACCGATTGATATCCTTACGTGTTACTGAGTTAAACATGGTGGTCATGATCATTAGGTATGAGACACCGAATAAAACCGGCGCCACACTGCGCGGATCTTCCGCCGCTTCTCTTCTGTCGTGGAACATCGCTACATTTCTTTCCATACAATATGCGCTTATTAAACACACTACGCGGATGATCGGTCGATCTATTTGCTTTGCCGATTTGGCGCAACGGAAAAGACGCGGCGGAAGATCTGCGTAATGTGGCGCCGGCCTAAAAGAATTATTATTGTTTGGTTTTTTTCCTAAAAATTGTATTTTTCTTTGATTTTGAAAAAACGCCATTTTGTGACGTTGTGTATTTTACGAATGTATATTTTGATAAATTTATTTGTACGTTAGTTTACATTTTTTGTTTTTTATCGTGTCGTATATACTGCTTAATAACTAATTTAAGAAAAAACGAATTTGCAAAAAATTCCCTACAAATGAGATAATTTTTAGACTATCGGCAGTACCACAACGATTGGGACGCCCTCCTTTATTCTCCAGATAAGTTGGACGGACTATAATATGTGCTGATGGTACTCGCCTATCCCAATTATAATAATTTTGTTGTCTGTTAGTAAATTTTTTTAAAGTATTTTTTTCCTTTTCTATTAAAGAGTTAAGGTTATTACGATCTTTAGACATATTTAACTGTAACTGGTTGCGGATATTTTTAACGAACCGTATGTTTTTCCGAGAAACGATTCTCGACGTAATCAGTCCGCTCTCTACCTTCGCGGGTAAAGGTCGTCCTCCTGATGACGTTGAATAAGCATTCAACGAAATGTCGAGAATCGTTCCTTTTTTATGCCATTTATTTCACATGCTTAATTTTTTTTCAATTTTTTTTTCTTCATTTTTATACGAACGAATACGAATACGAATATTCGTATTCGCCGAATAGTAGAAATTTACTAAATATTAGTATTCGCCAAAAATCATCATGAATATTAAAAACAAACTATTTATAACTGAACGCAACGCAAATTACGGTTTGGCTGTACACCGTGTATCCGAACGCACCTACGCACTCTATTATCGGGGATTCTCCTAACATGAATGAATGAATTTGTTGAGTTCTCAAGTTGTCAATTGTTACTTGTTTCACAGCATAACATGAGTTCTTTCATTTAGTTTCGTTGGGTTATTAATAAGGTTAGGTGCTCATTTCATGAAGTTTTTGTTCTGTAATACGTATTGTTCGTTCCATTTTATTTCCGTTGTGTGTAAAAGTGTTAACTCTTATAAAATATTTTTAACTTTTTTATTTTTATATATATTTATTAATTTTTTGATATTTATTACATTGTAGATATGCCAAACTGCACAGCAGTTTTACGGCAAACTGTAAATGATAACGGATATTTTATACGAACCGTATATTTTTCCGAGAAACGATTCTCGACGTTTCGTTGAATTCATATTCAACGTCATCAAGAGGACGACTTGTACCCGCGGAGGCACAGGGCGGACTGATTAATGCTTCCGGGACGTAAATTATATGCACTTTGTTGTGGAGTGTTTACTTCTTCTACGATGGAGGTCGCCAGTGTGCAATATATACTGGTTACGTCGGTGGACTTTTCTGCGACGTCTCTCAAAGATTGAATCAAAGTCGTAAGAACAGGGCGCCAAATACTTAATAGTTTGTAACTGTCATCTCCATTTAAATTGGGATGTTTGTAAATTTCAATGGATTCCCTCCTAATGTGGGTATAAGGTGCGGTTCTGTTGATAAGATTTTTATTTTGTCAAATCTGATGAAGTGACATAGATTCTCTTTGGATGCATGTTCGCAGATTGCCGATATCTTAGAGTTGTTGTTTTTAATTGCTCCAATATATTCCTTCAAACGTGTAGCGATATTGCGTTTGATTTGTATTATGTAGATAAAATAATTTCATATTAAATCTAATTACATGGAAAAAAAACTGTCCCAAAAGTATTTTTCATTAAAACTGTCTACTTTCGCCTCAGAAACATTATTTTCGACCGCTGGGAATGCATAAACGAATTAAATAAATCGCTTAACACCCGAGAAGTTACAAAAGTTGTGCTTTTTGAACAAAAATTTGCCGGTGGTAAATTTTAATTATTAAATCTCTTAGTAAAAATGAACAGTAGTGTATTATTTATTACCTTGTTGAATTATTCGTATTCGTATTCACCGAATACTAGGTTTGATGATCGTATTCGTGAAAGAAGTATTCGTTTTATTATTTTCTTTTTTACGTAATGTTTTTTTCTTTTCCTTTTTTTTCTTTGCGGTAGATTTTTTCCTTTCATCTATTTTTCCATTTTATAAAAATAAATAAATACTTTTTCTTTAGGAACCGACACGTAAAAGTACCGTCATTTTTGACGGGTTACAGATAGTTGAATATAATTATTATTTCTAAAAAATATTTTTACTCTATAAATATTAATTGTTTTCATTAAATTGATATTAATTGTTTTATTTTTTGACTAAATTAAAGTTTTAGAACTAAATTATCTGAAAAATAAAACTCATTAGTTGTTTTCATAATTAATTTCTGTCCATACTAATTCAATTAATTTGAATGTTTCTTCATTGTTTCACGATAGCGACATTTCGGCAATCTCAGAAACATGATAAACGAAACACGAGAGACGTACACCCCAGTCAGCGGACGGTGACGAATGACGAACTAAAAATGGCCGATCCCGGCTGAGCAACGCCATTGTTCTTTTGATGTGTTCTCGAAAAACCGACATCTTCGCCAAACTCTACCGACCTCCGCTAACCTGCGCCAAAACATCCTGTACACATTGGGCCAGCCTCGGCCAATGTGTACAGGGCACTTTATAATCTTTTTGAACGACCTCCGCAACCATAGATAAAAGTGTATATAATATCGCGATGATAGCGCAGTCAAATCAGTATGTCAAAGTCAAAAAGTTCATAGAAAAGTGTTTAAAAAAAAAGCCGGTCCCTCAGAAAAGTCGGACGTGTCAAATTTTGTATATCTATTTTCTATAGTACATAACACTTCACATTATCCTGTTAAAATGGGTAAATAATCACAATTTATGAATATCCTCTTAGGTGTTTCTGTTTTTTGAAAGTTTGATATAGTGACTACATTACTTATTGATACAGTGTAATATTTTTTTATCGGGATTATATGTAGATATTTCAAAAGTATTAAATAAAAAGGCATATTAACATATTTTTATGTTTCAGCTGTTTCCAGTGGTACATCCTTTATTCTCTCGTCAATATTTTCAGTTTTATTATTCTCTGGCATGCAAATGTACAGATCTTGGTTAGCTTCTTCTCAGCTGCACACAATCCTGGGAGGATATTTGGGATCAATCTTTTTTCTGCTTGTATTGACCGTATCCTTTTAACTATTACTGCTGTCATCAGATTTATTTTTAGTTAATCATATTAATGATTAGGAGCGTAATATTTTTCTACAAAATTAAGAATTTTGGAAACACCAACCAAAAATACTTATTCAACAGTTCGCGATAACCAAATACGAGGAATATGTGAGCGCAAGCTTATCATTTTAATGTTCCCCTAAATATTATTACATGTGATTGATTAGAATCTGTTACAAGTAGCATGCATGCTTTTAAATTATTATAAATATTTTATAAATATGAAATTCATGTAAATTATACAGATGCAACAATAATAAAAATTTTCAAAAATCAAACAATAATCGAAAGCGTTTATTTTCATTTTCAGATTTTTTATTTTTTTTTTTCAGATTTTGGCCTTAGGGCAAATTAAAAATTTTCCAGGCAAGCAACTTAAAGACAAAACTTTACTATAAAACATCATTCATTTGCAAAATTAATTTCCAAGATTTATTTCTATTTCAATAATTTGTTAATTTTTTAATTAGAACTTAACCAGATATAACATATTTTCCTTTACCTCCATATTAACAGGCGATAGGCAATGTTGAGTCTACAATGTTTGGTAAAGCCTTTCAGTTGAAGTACCCGGAAATAGTTTTATGTCTACTCATATCACTGGTGGCCTCTGGAATGGTGCATAGAGTCTGCGTCACTACTTGGTACGTTTATATAGTTTTTACACTTTTTCTCATCATGTGAATTAATATTATATTAATTATTTACTAAACCTAATGATGAGAGATTGCTCCTTTTGAAACTATAGTAGTGACAAATCCCCATAATTCAAGATCATTCTTATATGGGGGTGCATAACTATATCTTTGTATAGTGTTACATGTTGTTAAGTGTTTTTTACTTAGTTTAGTCTTAAGCCCATTGTATAACATATCTGTATATTGTTGGAAATAAAATAATATAAATACATAACTTGTGAGGTATAAAAGCAAAGGCAGCAATATCTAAAAAAATAATTTAATGCTGTCATTGAGGATTACTAATTTATAATGTACTGAATTCAAATTTTACAGGAAACGTAGATGATTTTGGAAGGGATAGAGACATAAAACCTAGAATTCAGTACATTTTAAATTAGTAATCCCCGAAGACTGCATTCAAAACATTTTTTATTTTTTTGGATATTGCTGCCTTTGCTTTTTTGCCCCACACTTAATGTGTGTGATACAAAGTTTAGTGAAAATTAAAATAATACTTTACACCACAAAGTAACTACCATATCAATTAATATTATTTCCTATTTGTATTTGTGATTTTTTGACTTGATTTTCTTTGAAAGAGCTTCACATACATTGCTCCCTACTTAAGGCTGGACATTCACTGCACACAAATGCATATTTCTGCATTTTTTTTCTAAAATGTTGGTTTTTATTATTTATTTATATCGCAATATACACACTAGACCACAACTTTTTTAGGACGATAGCTTAGATATAATCTTTATCAATATTTTTTTTGCTATCCAACAGGCTATTTTTTATCTTAATGTCTGCAAATTTGGCTATTAATTTCTGTGGGGCTCCCATCCATCTGTCAGGAATTCTTCTTACTTCTATGATGTCTTGATTTTGTACGTGTAATCCTGCTGCTGTGGCTAATTGCTTGACCGACTCTGTTGGCTGCTCGCCGTTCCTTTGTGGTATTCCAGCTAGTTCTAAGGAATCTGCTTTGCTTATTTGTTCCAAGTCTGCCAGTCTAATTTCGAAATTTTTTATTTTTTTCATTTAATTCTTTATGTAGTGATTCCACTTCTGTTACCAATTTCATTATAATATCCATTTTATTATTGATATCATCATCATCATCACTCTTGGTACTATAACCCTTGGTGGGTCTTGGCCTCTTCAATAATCTTCCTCCACTCATCTCGGTTTAGTGCCAGCTCTCTCCAGTTTCGAAGCTCCAAGGCAGAGATGTCTTTGAGGACGTTGTCACTCCATCTTAATTTTGGCCTTCCTAAGCTCCTTCGCCCTATTGGCCTTGAGTTCAGCAGGGACTTTGGTGCTTGATACTCAGACATTTTCTCCACATGACCCAGCCATTGTAGTCTTTCCAGTATTATAAATTTTGTGACATTTGGCTCCTTAAACAGAGTATAGAGCTCATTGCTGTAACGTCTGCGCCAATGTCCATTTTCTAGAACCGGTCCAAAGATACGCCTCAAAATTTTCCTTTCATAAACGCTCGTTGATATCATCATACTGTTTACTAATAAAATCGGTTGATTTTCTGGTTTCCAAGTTTTCTGTTTCAATTTTTGCGAATACATCATTTTTTATTAATTGCAGTTTCAAGTCTATTTGCCGCATTATAATATCTGTCAAGTCATTTGTGGGAGTGGGTGTAGGCTGAGTTCCTTTGCTTCTGGTTTATTTTTCCTTTTTTTTGTGTTTAGTTTAGGAGGGTATGTTGAACACTGGTTGTAATCCTCACACTGTTGCTGTATGGCTATGTTCAAACATAGGTAACAATTATATTTAGTACTCACAGTTGTCACTTTTAGCAATTCTTTTTACAAATATAACTGTTATACAGTAATTGTTTATAGCAACAGAAAAAAGCCAGTCATAAAGCACAGGATTCAACACTTCATAGAATTAGGAAATTAATATTTTACTTTAAATGATGAATTTCTAGTGAGGGAGCAAAACTAACATGTATACACAGTACAGCAGGTCAGACGAGAATGTGCTTATGCGACACCATTTTTCAAAATGACATTTCATTTTTCGATTATCATAAAAAAAATATATTATGATAATCAAAAAATGTTATGTCTATTAAATTCTAGACGGAAAATAGTAAAATGTCAACTCACACACATAAGCATTTTAACATACGCAGTTGTTCACTCAGCTGTCATTGGGCGTTTCCGTATATGTTCCGTACTGTTGGCGCATCGACAATATATAAATCTGTCTCTCTCACTCTCATATTTTACCCTAGCAATGAATATGTCAAATTGAACACACTTGGATGTTAAAACGATATTGTATAAAGCCGAAGTCTCAGGTTTGTTTTGAATGAGCACAATCTTAACACGGTTTACCTCGAGTTTCAAGATCGCGCAATGTAGATGTCCAGCCTTAATGAATATAAAATAAATAACACATACATGTTTCCATTTTACTTTTGAAATGATTATCAATTTTATTAAAAGATTTAAATATGTAGAAACCGTTCATGATGTGTATATTTTGCGTTGATGACTGTACCATATTAATTTCTTGAAATTATTTTCAGCCTTATTTTCTCACTCATTGGACTTTACTATGTCAACAGAATATCTCAAAAGGAATATGCAACTCCTATACAGCATGTTGTTCAATCTAAGAAAAAGTCTCATAAGTCATAAGCAATGTCATTACATGGTTGATGATAAATTCTTATAAAAATCTTTGTCGATTATCAATTTTATGAAAAGCAAGTATTCAAATGATTCAAGATGGAAAACTAATAATCTTTCAACTTTTCTAATACAATACACAATGAGGTACAGGTTTTAATTATTTTCTTTCCTCTATAAAAAAAAAACTGAATGTTCCATAATCATTTATTTTTTTGTATGGATTCCAAGGGAGAATGAATATAATGAGTCATCTTGCAAAATCAGTCACAAATATTAGGTCCTTACATATGAAATTGACGTTTAGTATGGGAGGAACATAAAGCCGATTTTTTTTTATTATAATATATTTATTTAATCAAAGTATGTACCATTGCTATCTATGCACTTTTGCCATCTCATAGGTAGTTCATCGATCCCTTTACTAAAAAAACCATTCGGACGGGAATCAATAAAATCTTTGAAGGCGGTTTGGACTGCCCCATCGGAGTTGAATTTTTTCCTTTGCAAGAAGTTATCCAAATTTCGAAAAAAATGGTAATCTGTTGGGGCAAGGTCCGGAGAGTACGGTGGATGTCTTAGACATTCCAATTGAAGCTCCTCTAATTTGGTAGCCGTCTGTTGTGCAGTGTGTGGTCTAGCGTTATCATGAAGCAGCAGTGGCCTAGAGCGATTAACCAGCCTCGGTTGTTTAGCAGCTAGCTTTTCCATCATGGTTTGCAGTTGCTGACAATAGACATCTGCCGTAATCGTCTGGCCAGATTTAAGAAAGCTGTAGTGAACGACACCAGCACTAGTCCACCAAACGCTCACAAGTAACTTTTTTGGAGTCAATTTTCGCTTGGGGCATGGTTTGGCTGGTTCGGCAGGGTTCAGCCATTGCGATGAGCGCTTCCGATTATCGTACAGGATCCACTTTTCATCACAGGTAATGATTCGATTTAAAATCCCTTCATTATTGTGCCGGTTGAGTAATGCAACGCAGCAGTCAACGCGCGTTTGTTGATTTGCTTCACTCAATTCGTGAGGTACCCACCTTTCAAGCTTTTTCACCTTACCAATTTGCTTCAAGTGGATTAAAACAGTTTTATCACTAACACCGCAGCCTGCAGCTAACTCGGATGTGGTTTGCGATGGATCCGCTTCCACAATAGCCTTCAATTCTTCATTATCAACTTTGGTCTCCGGCCGTCCACGGGGCTTGTTCTGCAGGTCGAAATTTCCAGAACGAAAACGTTGGAACCAAAAACGCACTGTGTTTTCTTTTGCGGCACCGTCGCCATACACATCATTAATCCTTCGAGCAGTTTCTGCAGCACTGGTGCCACGGTGGAACTCGTACTCGTAAATAACGCGATATTTCAAGTTTTTCATTTTGTAAACTGAGTGACGCAAAGAAAAAAACAATTGAGGAAAAAACAAATGAATTATAATTTTCAAAACACAAATACATGAGTAAATAGCTGTATAAATTTGGATTTGGAATTCCCAACCAAAGAGAAGATATTTGAGATCAAATTTGCCAGTACGGCAAAACGTCAATTTCATATGTAAGGACCTAATATATAGTGAGTATGAATAATGTATTAAATAAAATTGGGGATGAAAACTTGGCTCAACCGGACAAATTTGAAAGGAATGCAATAGTGATGATTAAAACTATCTTGGGTGTCAAAATAAAAATGTTTGTATGGACATTCTTGAGTGAGTCCATTCTCTAGAACGGAGCCCTACACTGCTCCTGGTATGTAGATGTTTATTTAGAAATATGGCCTGAGGTTTGCGTGTGCCTAAATATTTTTTTAAAAATGACATGGAAAATAATTAACTGTTTGATTAAAGAAAAGGATTATAGGAAAAAGATTATAGAAAAGAAAAAATCAAAATGTACCATTTGGTGTACTGCTGTTCGGTGAAATGATTTTTGACAAATTCTTTTAAAGCAATTTACCTGAAACCCGCCGAAATAGAAGGAGCCAGTCGATTACATACAATTATATACATAAATTTGTGAACTTTTTATACTGAAAAATAATGTGCATATATTGAATGGATGTATATTCACAATAAAGATTTATTAAATGTAAAATAAATGATTAATTAAAAAATATTGTAATTTTTTTCTTTCTGACAATATTTTTTATTTTTAGTTTCTAGTGAATGTTGGATGATTTCTTTAAACGATAAAGAAGCTGAATAGTTAAAATAAGGTGAAAATGCTTCTGGCTCAAGGTATCCTATAAAATTCATAAAACACATTAAACTTGCACTTTTATTAAAAATCTATTAACAGTTTTTACATAACCTTTAGCCAAGAGCTTGTTACATTCAGTAAAACTCCATTTAATCGAAATTCACCATGATTTGAAATTTTTAAAACCCATGAGTTCCAAATTTGAAATTCATAGTAGAGTAATCTCGATAATTGGAAACCCCCGGTAATTCGTAATTCAAAATAATTTTCAGTCCCTTTCGCCATAAATCAAAACATTTTAGATTGTATAATTCAAAATTTTTGAAAAAAGGATTTCTTACACGTTTAAAATATTCTTACCTATCTAGGTTAGTGGGCCAGTAGGTCAATGACCTACCCTATAAAATGTATAAGAACCGGCTGTATGCGGTTGACAAAAATTAAAAAATATAAAATCTTATATCTCAGTGGGGAAACAAAATACCAATATACTTTTACAACATTTTCGACTTGTAATTTAGACAGGAATGTCCCTGTAAAGTATTGTGGACTAGCTTTGTTACACCCTGTATATTACACAGGAGATTACTAATAAAGAGGAAACTTTACATTGGGATCAACTTTAATCTGTTACAATTAAACGAAACAGGATGTACATTGATAATTTTTTTTGTAGCATTCATTAACATCAATGACAACTAAAAAAATGGGCCCCAATGCAAAATGGAAAAAAAAGATTTCGGCTTAGTGCAAAATGGAAGGGGCCCATTGTATATGTGTTGTGTCTATAATAAACACAAGAATATTAATTGCTACATTGTTTTAACTATTACGTAGTATAAACAAAATAACCTTTTGTCACTTATAATATTCATAATTTCAAGAAAAAAACAAATACATACATATGTTTTGAGAAAAAAAGATTTTTGGTTTGTGGTGATTGGTGTGGTCTAGAGCCTCCAATCCGAATATTCGAAACTCGAATATATTCACCTGTTTTTAAGTATTTGTTATTCGAATACTTAAAAAAGTATTCGCTCATATTTATATTATAAGATTTTTAATATTTTTTCCAAAGGGAACAAAGGTTTACGAACTCTGAAAGTCATTTGCAATGGGCTATATAATGAAGTCGTAAACGCCGTAAATTGTCAGACATCTTTTGCATATTGCCTTTTTTTTTAAGTCGTACTCATGAATGGAAGGCAGCAAAAAAATAAAATTAATCTGATAATTTTTTTGGTTATATTTTATAATTTTTTATTGAACCCCTGACATGAGACCTTACTAACATTAATATTTCAAGTGGTATTTCGTAAATAAAGGTGTAAAAATGAAATAAACACATTAAATTCTTTCATAATTTATTTGTCCAAAGATTATTATTAGTATACATTTTATAAAACACAATTTTAATAGATAATCATATAAAAACTACTCTAAGTATTACATGTTTAAATAAAACAGCAACCCTGACTGATCCACACACAAGTTATATAAGTGAGAATTTTTGGGTATAATAATAATATAATTATGTATGTAGGTAATTAAGTCAAAAGCATGTAATTAGGCAATTTTTTTAAAGGAATGTGATAGGGATTTGGTGGCCTATAAGGGCCTTTTTATTCTTAACCCTTTCCACTCCCAAGTTTATTTTTTTTATACCACCAGCTCCATGGCAAAATTGCATATTTTAATGGATTTTTTCTAATCTGGAAAATTTCATTTTGTGAGTTTTTACATGATACTGTATTATAATTCTTAATTTTAATCTTTATAATTAATCTCAGTAATTCAAAACAAAACCCGGGATAAAGCGGAGGTTTTTTACCTTGCATGTTTTGCAGTTTATAGCACTCAAATAACATTTTTCTTTAATCCCATAGTTTATTTTTCTATTGGAGAACACATCATAATATTTGTGTTTCCCCTAATTGTAAATAGATAACGACAGGGATTCCATCGAGATGTTTTTCCGTGTCTGCTGGGGCTGCGAGGTTGTGATTTGCTTAGGGAGTTCTAAGCAGGACCATAATGGGTACTTGAGTGTCTTTGTGCCATTCTAGAGTATGTCTTTCAATGGTGTATAAAAAACTTTAGTGAAAAAAATTACTCTTGTTAAAAAATTGTCTGCAAAGAGACATTACACAATGTCGAGTGCCACTTGACATTGGAGGTGTTGGACCAAAAATCAATGAAAATCAACACTCCACATTGGAGTGGAAAGGGTATAAGATAAAAAAATGTTTTTTAGCTAGATGACTGATATTTAAAAGTAATTTAAACTAAAAAAAATAAATATCTAATTCACATGAACTAGTAAGTAAACATAATAAAATGATATACAATATGTATTCATATTATTCATTTTAAATCCGAGTAAGTTACACAAGGGCTTTTGGGATCAAGTTCCAATCAAATTTAAATATATAATTATTATTTATTTACAAGATCTATATTTTAACCAAAAGGTTTCCTCTGGTATCCCCTTTATTTTATGTAAAAATAAATAAATATTCTATAATAATAAATTGATAATAAACATAACACAGAATACAAACATAATATTTGAGAACACATAAAATTGTAGAATAAAATACATATTTAAAATCAAACTAAGATTTCAACTTTATCCGGTGCTTTATAATTAACATTTCCCAGTAATTTTGTTAAAAATCAGGGTTGCATGTGTTAAGGTGTAATCCACACATACATAGATATGAGGCATATAGATGCAAAAGGGCCACATATGTAATAATTCTCATAAGGAATTAGAGTCAAAACAAATGAATCCTATCCTGAAAATTTTTTCCTCCACACATGCACCCTCTTATATAGGTTTTTAAAGTTGTTCACAATACCCTTCTTCAATAAAAATGGTAGAAAAGTGTGAATTTTATCAAAAATAGTGACATATCTGATTCATTTAATGAAATGATTATACAATTACATTTTTAAGGCACCTGTTACATAGCTGGTACAAAAATCATTGCAAAGATAACTCTTGCAATTAATAAGCAGGCTAAGTCACAGTCGCTGGAACTTTTCCTGTAGTGTCAGATCTGTTGATCCCAACAAATGTATCTATAGCACATCAGATTTTTTGTCGCAGTTATAGAATTTAAAAATATGGTAAGACATTAAATTACTTTGCAACTTAATAATGTTAAACTATTACTTTAGGATCAATGTCTTGTTCTAACTTAGTAGGTGTCTTACCCTTAGGTGAGGGTCTTATTGCTGGACATTTATAAGTGTGTTGAAAAAAAATTATATTAAGATCAGGGTTCGAGGATATATATCACGATATTTATGGCTCGATTTTTATTTTTGATATATATCCAAGAAAACTTTCTGCAAATGTTAATATAGTAGTATTTTCAGAACTGCTACAGGTTGTTTTTTTTAATATCTGCGGTCGTTACTAGATGGTGCTAGTTGTATTTTTAAAAGTGCTACGGTTATTTTTTTAGTTTAATTTGTTACATATAATCTGTTTTTTATTTCACACTAAGAAACAAACACCCATAACATTACATTAGAAAGAGCAACTTTTATAACTTACATATAATAATTGCATATATAAGCTTTTTTCAGTATGTAATTAATTTATTTAATAAATAATTCATATACCTACAAAATAAAAAAATAAATTTCCTAATTATTTTGAGTTTGTATCAATCGACGTGTGCAAAAAAGGAGAAAAAAAAAGTTTGGATATATATATATATATATATATTGATACGTATCAAAAAATCTGATTTTTTGATTTTTATTATAAAAATCGGATTTTTTCGAACCCTGATTAAGATATTGGAACAAAGTACAAATTGCCTCCATCTTTATAACAAAATAATTCAATGTCTCATCAAATTTATCTGTTACTCCAGCTACATCAATCTACTTTTTGAGGGAAGAAAAACATAAATAATCGGAAAAATTTCAATTGATTGTTAAATATCGTCGCTGTATATACGTATATATAAATATATATAAATCATACGTCGCTGTATATAAATCATACGTTTTAGTACATTCCGAGATAAACGAATGAAACTGTTTTAAAAAATAATTGCACAGACTAAATTTATAAAAAATATTTTAAATAATTACTAGGTAGACTTTCCGGATGAACGGCAATGTTTTTTTAGTATAACTCCACTATTTTTTGAACGCTTTCACATTCAAATATTCGTGTCATTGTTAGTGATCAATGTGGGGGATTGGGTCAGGATGTATCTGGGTCCTAATGGATTATGATACCCCTTGTCAGCATGTGGATGAGAAAAACTGATTAAAAGGAATAGATTTTTTTTAAATTACTTGCCTAATGGTGCAAATAATCATTTTCATAGAGTTATTTGCAACACATCTTTTTGATTCAGAATCATCAATCGGTTTAGTGAAATTTTGTACTTTTTTTGTAAAGTTCCCACATGTCCCAGGTAGAGAAAATGTACTGATTGGTTAAATTTATAAAGAAGCTCGGATGAGACTCACAATTTTGGCAGGTCCAGTAAGTCTGGACAGGTCTTATATGAGTTGCCATGTCCGTGAAGCCTCAATTTGAAATCTGAAAAATATATATTGTTGCTAATGAATAAAATAAGTTACATGATAATAAAGTTTATTTATTTATATGCTTAGTCTATGTTTTGATAAAAGAATTGATCAGAAATAGTAATAAGCAGTGACGTGCAGCACACATAAGCAAAAAAGCTGTGCATTACTAAAGATTCTGGGAAACAAATATTAATTAAATAATCCATATTTTATGAAAAACACAATTCTATCTGTAATCCATGGCTCCAGCTGGAGTTTTTATTTTTGACAATGCTCCTTCTATGTTACTTGTTTGCGTGCATCATCTTTGTTTTTTTTTATCTGTAATAAAGTCGAACTGAACTGAATATTTTCCTACTAAAGCAGTATTATATTCGCTCTATCTTTATGTCTGCGAGTTTTATGTAGTTGGGAAGTAAAAAAAAAAGATAAATAAAAGTAAACAAATAAGAAAATAAAACAGTGACAAAAAAATATACATGGTGTGTTTCTTCGAAAGGTCTAATTTTTGGAAGGAATTGCGCGCACGATACTTATTCTTGTTTGTTAATTAATTGTTAGTAATTCCATATTTGCTGACATACTAAATGTTTTGTGGGCATGTGCATTTCAACAGTCAATTTGCTTCTTTGGTTGTCAAGTGTCACTTTTAATCGCATTAGAGTTCATTAATTAACAGTATCTACAAATTCAATCTTTTTCTGTTACTATGAATTAGTTTATTGTAATTTCTAAAGAAAGTTCTTTAAATATAGGTTTTTGAACAATTTATATGCAGTTAAGGTTGTTATTACGGTCGTTAGACAAATTTAACTGTAACTGGTTGCGAATATTTTATACGAACCATACGATTTTCCGAGAAACGATTCTCGACATTTCGTTGAAATCTTATTCAACGTCATCAGGACGACCTTTACCCGCAAAGGTAGAGGGCGGACTGATTACTGCTTTCGAGGTCTTACTGACAAAATCAGCCGGGTATTGTTGAATTAATTATAAAAATAGTTTTCAGCCCCCATAGTTCGATTTCACAGATGTTAGGTAGTGTAAAAGATAACACACCGTTCAAGTCTCCAGGTTCATGAGTGCCATGCGATTGTGGAGCGTTCTACATAGGACAAACCAAACGCAATATCGCTACACGATTGAAGGAACATATTGGAGCAATTAAAAACAACAACTCCAATAGATCGGCAATCTGCGAACATGCACCCAAGGGGAATCTCTGTCACTTCATCAGATTTGACAAGGCAAAAATCTTATCAACAGAACCACACCTTATACCCAGTTTAGTGAGGGAGTCCATTGAAATATACAAACATCCCAATTTCAATAGAGATGACAGTTACAAACTATCAAGTATTTGGCGCCCTGTTCTTACGACATTGATTCAACCTTGAGACGTCGCAGTAAAGTCCGCCGACGTAACTAGTACGTATTGCACACTGGCAACTTCTATTGTAGAAGAAGTGAACACTCCACAACAAAGTGCATATAATTTACGCCCTTGAAAGCAGTAATCAGTCCGCCCTCTATCTCCGCGGGAAAAGGTCGTCCTCCTGATGACGTTGAATAAGATTTCAACGAATCGTCGAGAATCGTTTCTCAGAAAAACATACGGTTCGTATAAAATATCCGCAACCAGTTACAGTTAAATTTATATGCAATATGAATAAGGCATTGTAATGCCGTCAATTTTGACATTTAAAGTTTGACAGGTTTGAAATTCATGAATACAATTAATCAGAAAACTCTAAAACGTTAAGTTATTCACAATTTGTGAATAACTTGACGTTTATTATTTTTTATATTTTTTATATAAAACAAAACATTAATTTTTCAATGTTTTGTTTTAGAGCTTTCTGATTGATTGAACTCATTAATTTCAAACATGTCAAACTTAAAAAGTCAAAATTGGCAGCATTACAATGTAATACAATAACTGTCAAAATACAGAAATAGCAATATGTATGGCCGTTTATGTATTTTTTATATACATATGGTCGGTAACAGCATAATCTAACTTTATGCCTCCTGCACGCCACTGGTAATATGATATGGAACTACAAATTGAAAATTTTAAAAAATCAGTATTCATTTGTTTTAGTGTGAACATAACTAAGCAAACTTAAAAATAATAATACTTTGATATTTTAAAATATTGTGCTTGAAAATTTTATTTTTATGTCTTCTAAAACACTTCAGTAGGATATTTAACCCTAGGTCTTAATACAATTGTCAGTGTTATTACATGCGTAGTTAGATTTCACAAGTGGAAATTCAGGTGAGCTCCATTTTTATTACACAGGGCAACATTACTTATTGGGCAAAACTTTTAACATCATTTTTGCCTGTAATTCTATTACATATCACTTATTGTGATTCGTGTTCGTACTTAGTTGAAATTGTCCACTTAGAAAAGCTGGCAGTCTAAAATTTTTTCTGAAGTAGATAGGCAAAATAGTACGCTTATCATATTAATTCAGAAGTTCAAACTTAACAATTTCGCAAAAAAGTTTGATTAGACTACAATCCAAATGCGTTTTCAACAGGCAAAAATGAGATAATTTTGAACTTGTTTGAAAATGCAGGCCCGCTCAACGGGAGCAATCCGTTTAAAGAATAACAGAGTTGGAGGGTTTATATATAACGGACATAGACAATTTTTCCGGAAGACAAATATCTTTTCTATCAAGACTATGGGAAAGATGGTACCCTTACCACACCAAGTAATATTGAAAGATGAGCCTTACTGAGGTGAGGATGGGAATAATAATTATTTTTCTTCGTGTAACTCAATAGTTAGCCTACATGGCTATAATTATAATAAATTAACCATAATACATTTTAATACATATTCATTATAAAATAAAATATGAACCTTATTTACTAACTAGAAATTTTTGATTACTTTTTTATTTACTCAAGTAAAAGGCACAAACTAGTAGGATCCACAATGATTTTACGGCAAATCTTTTTAATCATATTAAAATGTTTATTAGTTATCTAAAAAATAATATCTGAGATTCAATATATTGGAATTGTTAAGTAATTGAACGGTTGAAAAAGGCAATTAGAGTTAAATAGATTACTTTTTAATCAAATAGGTAAATCATCAGATTTATTATTATAGGTAAATATAATATAATATAATATTTTAATATTAAAACAGGACGGTATTTTCTTATAAACTATTTATTGGACGTGACTAAAATGAAGGATTAAGATTATTTCAGATTCAGACAATTGAGAATTATTGAGGGAATTCATACCCTTTAAAGATGGCATAAAAATTTATATCATACACTTAGGGCCTATTATTTGATCAGAAGTAAGAGTAATAGTTAAGAAAAAAGCATAGATTTTTGCATTCTCCACCAATTAAAACACCCGTTTTCGTAAAAATCTACGCTTTTTGCTTAACTCTTACTCTAACTTCTGATCAAACAACAGGCCCTTAGTAGAACTGCTAATACCAATGAAATCTCAATAGGCGAGTAATTTTCAGATGGACAAAACAAGGAAGTGAAAGAGCAAAAATCTGAATAAAATATGATCAACCAAATAAAATAAAAATTGTTTACTGTAGATGCTTAGCAGTTGAGTAATTTTCAAGTGGGCACACTTCATCAAAGTTTATATTTCTTAAAAATTTATGTTGAAAATGTTGGGGGAAGGTATGTTGCAATAAACCTTTAATTTAATAAATGGGTACCTTCATATAAATATATGTCAGAAATTGAGTAATTGGGGATAAATTGATTCAGATTTCACAGTATTCATTATTTATGAGAAGAAAAAAACGGTGCGTCAACATTTAAATAAAAAAATTAACAGTAAACAGATCAGACTTTTTAAAAGACAATATGGCAAGGTTATAAAATAACGAACTTCACAGTTGAAAGCAGATCTTCTCAACAAATTCATTACATTTTTACTAAACATTCCTAATATATATTAGTAATAAAGTGGTGCAAAATGTTGTGTGTGCAAGTTTCATGGTTTGCTGATTGGGACATTTTTAATATTCCAGATATAATAAGAACTCTTGATTAGTCATAAAATAATAACAGGTATTTTATGATAAGGATGGTATATCATACATATCATTATCTCTTTTTGTAAGCACACTATTTGATTTCCAAGCATTATCACCTTGGATCATTGATGTTACATAACATTAAATTATTCATTTGAGAGTTTTTGAAGCATGCTTTCAAATATGACATTTTTATCCTCTGCAACACTTGTTATAAAAATAAAATTTAACACATGAAATATTATAAAACTGATATGGTCAAACTTACCAAAGCATGATGTTAGTACAGCTTTATTTATTTAATTCAAACATAAAGCTTTTGTTGTAATCTAAAGCAGTGATAAACTCAGGGAATAATTTTACAAATGAATCAAACTAATTCTGGAATATTATTTTTAGTAAATCAATTCATTTTAAGGGGAATGAATTTCTTTATGAAATTATAGAAGGAATAATCCAACACAAATAGGTGGATAAGTTAATGTAGGTACATATAATTTTGTTTAAAGTATTTCATAAATAATGAATGATAGTGATATAAAATTAACTGTATTATATACTTATATTTCCAACATTTTAAGAGATGAAATAAGGCTAATAAAATTGATTAAAGGTACATTTAGAATGAATATAATAAATTAATGAAATTATATCATAAAAAATATTCTTCTAAAAATGAATGAACCTTCTCATTCAGTCATCTATTAAAAATATTTATACAATATAAATATGTTAATAAAAAAGTTAAAATATTTGTTCTATAAATTTAATATTTTAATAACCATGTTCTAAAACTTAACTTAAAAATTTAAAGATTTGAAAGTCAACAGTTCCCACTAATTATATATGTATATACTAGAGAAATGAGCACCAATGTAAATTTTACGAAGCTAATCAATCTTATTTCAATAATCATTATTGACAGATTGTTAGTTAACTTTGTTAAAACCACTACCAGATTTTAGGTCTACCGGTTTCGAGACGTACCCGTCTCTTTGTCAGGACCTACACTACACCACTACATTCACAACACTACACACCTCAACCATAGTATTGTTACACTTTCACCAATAATTGATCACATGCGTGTTAGTCTTGTTAGGGACAAACATGCACTGTTGATCTAATGAACCATCAGGGATCTACCGAAAGAGAGTGAGAGGGGGCGGGTCTAAAGTGGTCCCATCTTTTGTGAACGATAAATTAAACGTTCACAAAGTTTAATTTAACATTCACAAAAGATGGGGTAACACCCACTTTAGACCCCGCCCCCTCTCACTCTCTTTCGGTAGATCCCTGATGGTTCATTAGGCTAACAGTGCATGTTTGTCCCTGACAAGACTAACACGCGTGTGATCAATTATTGGTGGAAGTGTAACAATACTATGGTTGAGGTGTGTAGTGTTGTGAATGTAGTGGTGTAGTGTTGGTCCTAACGAAGAGACGGGTACGTCTCGAAACCGGTAGACCTAAAATCTGGTAGTGGTTTTAACAAAGTAAACTAACAATCTGTTATAATGTCTAACCACAAAGTTAATGCTTTAAATATTAATAATATTAATAAAATCATTATTGAATATCACTTTTCAATAATATATACATATGTTGAAAAATGTTTAAAGAAATATATAAACAGAAAAGTAGAGAGACAGCCTAGTAGAGTGGCATAATCCACAAATTAAACAAAACAGAAAAAAATGTGTAATTTATCTTATGTTTTATTGTTAAATTAGTATTAAGTATCTTTATTTGTAAACAAGGATTTTTTCTTAAATAAATAAAAAATAAAGAAAATCTATTTCAACGATAGATTTTATTTCACTTTCCATTCTATGAAATATGTCAGGTATGGTCAAAAAATAGATAACAAAATAATATATTTTTAAAATATCTTACAACTATGATATTTTCCAAATTTTAAACTAAAAACAAAAGAAAAAACGATGCTCCATCTTTTTATATTTTGATTAGAATGACTAATAAGTATGTTTTTTCACATAAATAATAATTATTGATGTTGAATTTATTTTGATAATGAAACAAATAATAGTGAAAACTACCACATACATACACATTAAAATTAACATAATGCAATATAAAATTCAAGACTTACTAAAAAGTGAGATATTTTAAAGATGTTTTGTGTAATGATATATTTATTAGGATATTATAAGTAAATTCATGGTATTGTAGGTAATATTGGTTATCCACTTACTGGATATAAAATAAATAATCGAGATGTGTGGAATAACAGCTCATTCTTCTTGAGTTAGAAACTTGTTCTGAAAAGTATAATATTCTTCAAACATGATTCCCTGGTTCTAAATATTCCATGTCAATACATAAAATTACTTTTGAGGAATAGAAGAATAACAATATAAAAGAAAGATACATCATATCGCGTAATGTAATGTATTTATCAATGTAATGTATTTAAGACTGCCACTACTTATCATAATATGAAAGAAAGTCCACATTGGTGTGTAAAAGGAAAGATAAAACCACGAAGATTTACATATTAAACCAGTATATTGAGTGAGATAAATAGATTATTAGTTTTTATTTTTTTAAATATACTTGTTCAGCATTTTCTTCAGTACGGACATTCTCCCTTGAAGGATGTATATAATTAATAAATAACTTCAATAAAATTTGGGAGAATTCATTTTCTCAAAGAGAAGACAGATAATGATATTGATATTATAACCACTCACTTGCCTCAGTCCAAAATAGTGCGCTTCCGGGGAGATCCCTTAAAGCAGTCCAAAAATGTATTTAAAAATTTATTCATTACATATATAAATTATTTTTGAAAAACACCGATCACAATAAAAAAATAGTTTGTGTTATCTGTTTATCTATGACAAACACTTATTTATTATCTTTATACAGTTACATATAAAATAATGTAAGTTCACATATCGCATGGCCTGCTGTTTGTTCCAGGACAATCCTGACTATGTTAAATGTGAGGCAAGCGAGTGGATAAAATATATTCATTAATATGAAATTACTTTTCTACCAGTAAACCAAACATAGGTACCGCTTTTAAAAAAATCTATGTTTATTTCAAAATACAGGGAACTGTTATCACATCCAGGTCTGGAATTATAACGTTGTTCATTAATGAATAATTTTCAGCATGTAATATTACTGAAACATAACCTTGTAAAACTTTGAATTACTGAGTCCACATTTCACTACGAGTACATCTTCTAATGAGAAAGTATATTAGGACCTTTAGTAGCTGTAGACAGACATGATTATTTACATTCATTGAGTTAAAGTTAATTATATTTCATCCAATTTTATAAACTGTATGAAAACCCAGAGATAACGTGATATTTAAGTGACTAATGGTATTGTGACATCAGAAGATAAATTGATGGTTTGGAATGGAAATAATGGAAATGGAAATAACTCTAAAATGAATCATCTTCCTGATTTACACAATTATTTTACACATACTAAGGGCCGGTTGTTTCAAGTTGGATTAAAGTAAAAGTTCGTTTAAAGCAAAGATTTTTGCATTCTCCACCAATCAAATGACCCGTTTCCATAAAAATCTATGCTTTAAACGAACTTTTATTTTAATCCAACTTGAAACAACGGGCCTAAGGCAACTTCAGATGGAAATATTAAAGATTTTAACACACCCAAAATGAGGTAATAAAATCAGGCTTAAAATAATGCTAGCAAAATAGTAGCTGTGACATACGGAATGAGAAAAGAAAATGTTCAAAACCGTCATCATAAAAAATCATCTAACCAAAATGACATCATTAAACTCAAAAATTTCCCACTGACCCGCATGGGTCACCGATCATTTTCTGCCACTGTATATCATTATTGGATTTCAGAAAATTCAAACATTTACAAATTTTACACATAAATTAAAAGCGGGTAAAAAAAAAACTGAAACACCAGATATGTAATTTAGTTAAGAATTAAATATTTCAGTATTCGCTTGGAAAATAAAATTCTTGTTCTCCTTAATCTGGTTAGATTATTTTATGATTAAGTTGGTGGCCCTCGTAGTCCAGTGGGCATGAAACTTGTATCTTACACAGAGGGTTCCAGGTTCGATCCCCGGTGAGGTTACAATTAATCTATGTGATTTACTTAAGCTTGGGTATTTTAGCATAAAAATTAAAAACAAGTTGAAAAAGTACTGAAAGAAAGTACAAAAAAGTAATATCGTACATAATCAATATACATACATATATAAAAAAAAATTCTATCAAACAAGCATAGTTTTATAAATCAGCCATAACACAATGTGAGTAGGGATATTAAGAAATACATTACAAACAGATCACACATTAGTAAAGGCTTGGGGTTACAAAGCAAACAATACACGAAAATCCACAAAAACGTATTGAAGAATCTCAAAAGTCGCCAACATATTTCCAACAAAATTTCATGGGTATTTTAATAAATTAAATTAAACTATTATTTATTTTTAATATAAACATTACTTTTAGAGTAGGGATTTTGAAGAATCCGCGGTGTGGTCTCCATAACTCGTAACAAAAGCTCATCCAAATAATTCTCCAGATCCTTGACTTTTTTCTTTTGGTTGTCAACCTCGTTCTGCAGGCTCCAGGCCATCACAACAAGATCCTCCCTGCTTTTTGTTTCATATTGTTGCACAATATCCTTGGGTAATTTGCTGTATGCCGCGTTTATCTTAACTTCATCAATAATACCTTCTTCGCCGATAATGATTCGTTCCCCTAATGTTTTTTTTGCTTTCTCTTTATTAAATTTCTTGAAAAATTTTGGGCTATCACGTTTTTCTTTCAATACTGAGGTGATATTTTCCGCACTTTTGTTGTTTTCGGAAGACATCATTTTTTCTCTATCTAATAAAAGTTGGCTTTGTACTTTACCTTTTAATAACTTTTGGGACCACTCATCTTTTTGGATAATATCAGTTGTTTTCGGAGGGTGAATAATTTCTTCGAGTCCTAGCCGAACAGGTTTTGGAGGCGGAGACTTTTCAGGTGCACCGATTCCTCCACTTGTAGAGCGACGGAGTAATTCTCCTCCGCCAAGGTTTTCTAAAGACGCATTTACTGGAGATGGAATAAATTTGTTGATCCTAGGAAGGGTGCTACTATTGTTAACATTAAGAGAACTGCCGGAACTTTTATGTGACAAATCATCAAAAGCAAATTCATCCTCGTCCTCACTTATGACCCCGGGGTCAGCCTGGCCGACAGCTTGGCTGGATTTACTATGAAGCGGACTGCTCGGAAGAACTTTCCCAGTATTTTGTAAGCTCAGTGCACTACCTCCGAGAGATGAAGAGTCACTTTTCTTTTCCTTCTTATTTATATGCATTTTGGAACCAAGATTTTTGGCAAACTTTTTAAGACCTTTTCGTTTCTCTAAACTTCCAATACTGAGAAGACTGCCACCCATGTTCTGAGCAGCGAGAGACAGTTGTCCCATGGAAGACTTATACTTTTCTTTCTTGCTTAAATCTGTAAGGCTTCCTTCTTTGACAGTGAAACCAATTTTGACTTCTATTTCTCCTCGATTCTTTGTACTTTCTTTCCCCGACTTACTTTCAAGCTTGTACCATCGATTTTTAGGCCTTTCATAAACATCGAGTCCTGCCAGCGGGATCGTTACTTGACCTAGAAACTGATCCCCAATAAAGTTTCTGTGCAGCACGGTCAAAATAACTTCGGCGGTGTTTCCGTGAGAAGGTATTATAAGATCGCATTCTTCATGCCATTCTACGTTTTCTGCTGATTTTTCCTTTACAGATGTTTGAAATTTCTCCTTGCCCAACCCAATGGTGACGAAGCAATCATTTGTTCCATGTTTGCCTTTTGTTAAAAGGCTTTTGGCTCTCTGAACAGTTACTTGAACGTGAGTTGGACTCCACATGACTTTTTAATATTAAACGTTCAATAATAAATGAAAAAGTTAAATCCCGACAGACAATAACAAAAGCACTGTCAGCAATCACAAACATAGAACAAAAAATACTGGAGAAATACTATTATCACTAATATGTGTCATCAACTAAAATGTTGCTAGTTTAATAAAATAAACGTTCAGCACGTAAGTAGGCACTAGAAAAATGTTGAAAATACATAATATATATGGACGTAGTTATGCAGAAAGCAGCCAACCCACAAAATGCTAAAAATGAGTTATGTACGGGTTTGGACAGCTTCCTACGATATCTTTATATGCTGAAATCGTCCATGCTCTTTATGCTATAGTTTTTTGTAAATTCAAGATTTTTCTAACCCACATCACGGCTATCGCTGTTAAATTAATGCATAAAACATCCATTTGGTATGGACGCATTATGCGATTTTTGTTATTACCCAAAGATCATTTTGCAGAAAACATCCAAGTGGGTTGAACGTTTTCTATGCCTCCGATAGTACCGTTAATTCCATGCTTTACCAATGGTCAATAATGCGGATATATATGTATAGTCCGTCTAACTTATCTGAAGAATGGCCAAATTTGGAACTAACGACGCCATATTGGATTATCTACAGCTGACAGACCTTTGACAGACTTTGTTTACAGAGGGTTTCACGACTGTTTCGATAGTTTTTTAAGAAAATTTTAGACTGTCACCATGCCAAAAACCATTAAAAGCGGTGTTCGGGAAATAATCTTGAAAATGCACACGTTTTTTGAAGAGGAACAACGTCTAAAAGCCCCAATTATACCGTTTGATTTTGTTCAAAGATGTATTGCCCAGTATTGCCGCCGTTTCAGGTTAGTGCTGCCATGCAGTTATAATGATTTTCCCATACTTAGTTTTTTATTTTACTATTATACAATTTCTTCAGGTATTTCTCAATTGGCAATTTACAAAATAGTTAAAGAAGGTAAAGTGGCCGTGGAAATGGGCATTAAAATATTTACACCCGGAAAAAAAAGAAAAAGGATAAGTGGAAAAATTGATATTGATGACTTTGATTTGGGAATCATCAGACGAAAGATCTACGATTTTTGTACTTTTAAGAAAGAGTTACCTAGATTAAGTAAACTGCAAAAGGTATTGAAAGAAAACATAAATTTTCAAGGATATCGTGAGATATTACGTAAATTACTGCATAAGCTAGGTTTTCGTTTTCGAAAGACTAAAAGTAACCATAAGGTGCTTTTAGAACGCAATGATATAATTAATATGTGCCATGAGAGCAAAATTCTTGTACGAATTAAGGAAGAATGAAACTTCTTTGAATCGGCGGCCAGTCATATATCTAAATGAAACATATATACATACCTCACACACAGCAGACAAATGTAGGCAAAGTGACGATGTCGAAGGTGTATTCAAACCAGTATCTAAAGGTCAGTGCTTCATAATTGTCAATGCAGGAGGGGAAACTAACGTGTTCATTTGTATAAACATCTTTTTTTTCAAAAATAAACTTTTTTGTTTATGCACATTAAAGACTGGTTGCATCAACTTTGTAGCAATAGTTCATTTAAAGCATAGATTTTTACGAGAGTGAGTTGTTTGATCTGTGGAAAACGCAAAATATCTATGCTTTGAACGAAACATTACTATAAACCAAGTTGATACAACGGCCCTAAACCGATTGATATCCTTAGGTGTTACTGAGTTAAACATGGAGGTCAGATTATTAGATATGAGGCACCGAATAAAACGGGTGCCACACTGCGCGGATCTTCCGCCGCGTCTCTTCTGTCGCGGAACATCGCTACATTTCTTTCCATACAATATGCGCTTATTAAACACACTACGCGGATGATCGGTCGATCTATTAGCTTTGCCGATTTGGCGCAACGGAAAAGACGCGGCGGAATATCTGCGTAATGTGGCGCCGGCCTAAAAGGATTATTATTGTTTGGTTTTATTTTTCTGAAAATTGTATTTTTCTTTGATTTTGAAAAAACGCCATTTGGTGACGTGTATTTTGCGAATGTATATTTTGATGAATTTATTTGTACATTAGTTTACATTTTTTGTTTTTTATCGTGTCGTATACTGCTTAATAAATTGTTTAAGAAAAAACGAATTTGCAAAAAATTCCCTAAAAATGAGATAATTTTTAGACTATGGGCAGCACACAACGATTGGGACGCCCTCCTTTATTCTCCAGATAAGTTGGACGGACTATACATTGTACAGTACTATTCAGTCTGCCGTTTGCTATAATCACTCCATTTACATTATTCACATTACATTATTCATAAAATTATAAAATAAAAATTTGTTTAAGCAATTGGGATATTTGGAATTCCCGAAGTAAATAAAATAATGGCAATGACATGCAAAAGGAATGTCAATGCACTTATTTTGTTCCAGGAAATGTAAGGTTAAGCCTTTCACGAAATGTAATCTTATACTAATTCAATTGTTTGGATTCTAAGAATAGGGTTATTCGACCAACTAGGCAATTAAGAATATTATTTGTGTAGTTAAATTTAAATGTTAATAATACAAATTATTGACTTAACTGTAGCGGCTCTTGTATTGTGGGGATTATCCAGATTATTTTATTTGCACTTGCTAAAGTAATTTACATGAGCGTTTCTTTGTTTTGATATTGGGTTATTACCTTTAAAAATAAACTATTTTTGTTGGTATGTATGCATCTGAAAGAGTATCACTTTATCTATCAGTACCTATTTCAATCAAAATTTTGTGTTCCGAAAAACAAAATTGTGCTAGGATTTTCAAATCCAAAGTTTAGAAGTTGAAATGAGATTTGCATGAAATATTATACATATATATATATACATATAAATATGCTTTGAATAGTCATTTCTTAGTTACAATTATTATAAAATAATGTATAATCTAGATAAAGCTTACTTGGTTTCTGCCGTGACACAACGAAGATAAGTTTTCAATTTTGGCAGTAACTACCTAAGGCCCGGTTGTTTCAAATTCGATCAAAGTAAGCGTAGAGTTTAAACTGAAATTTTACGTTCTCCACCAATCAGACGATCCGTTTTCGTAAAAATCTATGCTTTTATCGACCGCTTACTTTGATCGAACTTGAAACAACCGGGCCTAAGTGATTTGATGATTTTTACCTGGATGAAATTATTGAAAAAAAAATTTCCTGAGATAGAGAATGAAAAAATATCAATGTTGGTATTCATAACTCATTTTAGCCCAAAATTGCACTTAGTGAGTTTTACCTCTAAAGGGACGATATTTGTTCAATCATTCTTAAAACATATTAATTTAATAACCACCAGCAAGACAGACAACACTTTTTTATACAAAAGAAATTTTGGAACAAATATGACAACTGATTAAACAAACAAACATGCTTATACTTAAATGTAATATTAAAAATAAAATAAAAATATGTGTAGAATAAATCCAAGCAACATAGTACCTACAAAATAACTGACATTTAATAATGTCACTCCTATTTCATAGAATACAGCCAACCCACATAGAACAAAATGAGTCCTGTTTTTCGTACATTTTGACATTTTGCAGAAAGAAACCAACCTGTAAAACGCGTCATATCTTTGTAAATAAAAGTTTTATTCTTATAATTACATATAAAAACCATAAAAAATATCTTTACAATAAGCCCTATGCAAAAAAATGTGCAATAATGCATTAAATATCGACATATTAGGTTTTTGTAGATTCAAATTTTTAGAAGCCATTTTCTCAGTTCCATGTTTTTTGGGTTGGCTGCTTTCTGCATAATTACGTCCATATATAATATGGGGGTGATAGGGACTAGGGATCTAGGGTCTCTTTAAATCACATTATACTATCACATAAAAATATATTCACAAACATTTAAAAATATTTACAATTGGTCAAAACAAAAACGCGTATTTGCGTTTTCCTGTTTCGCGACATTCTATTTATTTATTTACAATGCCGTCGGCGTCAAATTATTAACATAAAAAAATCATCCACAAAAGTTAATATTATTACCATTATTTTATACCAATAATTCCTTATATGTATACATACGTAGCTTCTAACATATAGCGGATTTGTAATTTTATCTTGGTACTTGCTTGCATTATATTATTAGAAAATTTATGTTGGAGAAATTGCTAATAATCTTAGATATATCTCTATCGTTTTATATCTCTGTCTATAAACCTCTGCATAGCCTTGCGGAGAACTACTTTGTTTGTTCCGCACATGCACGTGCAGATATTACATTTTAGGCAAAACAAATACAGATCTCGGGAATTTTAAGGTTTCGGACATCGCAAATGTTTTCAACTCTCCCGAGCATTATCGTCTATTTTTCGATAATCCATTGCTTCCCAAATAAAATACCGCTATTGTTTGGTTTCGGATCCTTTGAAGACGGCTGCCGCATCGAGCAGAGCGCAATAAAATTTACCCTGCAAATTCCTAATCCTTGTCCGCCAAGTGCGGTATTTCCAAACCGACGAGACCTTACAGTATATACAAGCTAGGAGAAACATTATTTTTCATTACTTTTATTAGCCAGCTTAGACGTCGACTTAATTGCATTCATTGTCCCTTTCGAGGAAAAAAAGGTTTCTTCGTCACATAGCTGTGCAGTAGGTATAAGCATGGGGCGAAAGTTCCGCCAAAAGGCCTGGTCATAAAGCTATTTTTGAAATGTGGATTTGCGTCATTTTATGTGAAATAAATCCTCCGGTAGTGATAACCATGTCAGGGGCAAGGCAAAACGATTATATATACTTATGTGCCGTATGGAAAAGAAAGTTAAAAAGATATTTTTTATGATACAAATTTATTTATTTTATATTTTATAATATATTTTTTTATTACAAATCTCAGGGTTTTCTTTGGTGATAATGGATGCAAGATGAGAAAACTTAGAAAGATACATAATATAAGTATGAACTAGACCATGCTTTGGGGGCAATAATGTCGCTGTGTGATTAATGTAATTGATCCGTGGGTCAGGATATGGTTAGGATAATGCGATATCACCATAAAGCCATGTATTCACTAGGGGACAAATCGCGAAAAATTCCGCTCGGCATGTCGCATCAACATCTACGCTCATGTTTCGGGGACAATGACGCGGTCATTTGACGTGTACACACCGGGACTCGCATATCTTGTCGCGGAAATGTCATGAGGTTACGATGACAGCTGCGGTATCTCATTTGGCGAAAACGGGGTTCAGCGCAATTCGAAATGTTTTTTTGGGTCGCAATTTCAAATTAACGAGGTTTTACTGTAGTAAATTGAATATTATTAAAAACAAGGTCCTTTTTGCAAATAATTATTGTTTTCCAGACGTCGCAGAAATATATCGCCCTATGAGGTTATTATGATAGCCACGTATCTGTTTATGTTAATGAGTTTATCGAAAAGTAAGAGGAGAAAAAAGGGGAGAATGCGAAATTATTTACTGCAAAGAGAAAGAAGGACGGACATTCTATGCGATCTTCGATCGATACAGCTCGATGAGTTCAAGAACGATTTCGTTTCCCCGCATTGTCATCTTGACAGATACAGCGCATGCGTATTCACTTGTAAACATACCACGTGGTACTGACGCTCCGCGGAATGTTGCAGTGAGTACGCTCGGGTACCGTGCGCATGGCAACGTTGCCACGGCACGTAGAAATGCCGCGCTATGTTGTGCGCGAGGTCGCGGAACAGTGCACGACGTTGCAACGTCACGTAGACTCTATGCCGCGCGTGCTGTTGAGGGACAATTTGTCCCCTAGTGAATACATGGCTTAACATACAATTTGCAATTTGATGCGACCGCGACCTACATGTGACGTTCCGCATCGCGTCCTTTTTAAATTAGAAAATAAGTTTTATTTTAAAATAGGTTATGATTAATTATAAATTTTGGCAGGGCACCGCAGTGTCAACCTGCACCGCAAGAGGTCGGTAGAAGTGTCAGCGCGGGGTGCGAGGAGGCTACCCCCGTCCCCCGAGTACACAGAGAGATGTGGCCGTGCGCCCAGGCCCCGGCCTGTTGTCCAGTTCCAAAGAATAGAGAGATAAAGAACGCGCACTCGAATTTTAACAGTCGCCATCTAGCGACCGCAACATACATTTAGCTCGATTTATTTATTTGTTTATATTAATATTTATTCCTGAAAATATAAAGCAGGTTTGATAATAAAATACGGCAAATTTGAATTAAATATTTATTTATATCAAATCCGCCAATTCCATAATAAGAGTCGGAAAAAGAATTAGCAAAGAAAACTGAAAATTATATAATGAATATAATAAATTTCACAATAAAAAACATTTAGTTTGTTACAATACAAAAAGATAAAGAATTTACAAAACACATTCAAAATAAAGGAAAACAATGACTTATTATTTAGTGATTATACAAAATATACTAATGAATTGAATTTATCGTCGCTGTATATATATATAATAAATCCTATGTGACGTTTAGTACATTCTAATAAGCGAATTAAAACTGCTTAAAAAAATAATTGCACAGACTAGATTTATTAAATTTTTTTTTTATATAATTACTAGGCAGACCTTCCAGATGGACGGTATTGTTTTTTTTAGTATATATCCATTATTATCTGGATTCGAAATTCGGCGGATCCACTAATTTAAAGTATTTTCATCACATCTGGGAAATCTGTGGACTATTTCATTTGTTTTCCAAGTGGAAACATAACACCAGCATCGTTCCAACATGATGAATCTGAAAATATATAAAATATACGTATAAACATTCAAAAATCAAACAGTCAAAAAGCAACATCTCCGCCAGTAAAACTTGGAACATTATAAACAATTTTTAAGTAAATGCAAAGCTGGATTTAGATTAATAAGATTAGATCATTTATTTGCAAAATTTAGAGAATTTATCTGCACTTCATCTGCAGATAAATTCTCTAACTTCTAAATTAACTAATATAAAAGAAAACAAATATATGTATGACATTATTTTATTTTGAATCAAAGTGTAATAAGTACAGGCGTGTATGGAGTATATTTTCTCATATGAATTGATATTAAAAATTACAAAATAATATGAACTAAAACTAATAATTCTTAAACTATTCTTATAGATAAAAATCAACATTTTTTGGCCGCTTTTTCTTAACATTTATCAGCCTTAAGCCAGGTAATCATCTTTTTTTTCCTATCGCTTCTATGCTAAAAATTTAAAAAAATGGGCTAACAACAAAATGGCACATTTTTACCTTAATAGGTATACAGCTAATCAGCCTTTGTGGATAATCTCCATATATATTGAAAAAATAGACCAAATTGGGCGATATATGTTTGATTGTTTGTCACCAAAATGACCATTTCGATTTTTTTTCGTTTTTTTTTACCATTTTTGCGCGCTTTTTTGCGGTTTTCTCTGCAAGTATACACGATAAAAATATTTTGTAAAAAGAATATGAAAGATAATTAATTTTCGCATCCAAATTTTTAGCATTTATTTTTCTTTTTCTTCTTCTTTCTTTTTTACGCCCGTTTGAGTGAAAATGGGTTTTTCTTGCATATTTTCGTCAGTTTTCAAAATTTTTAAATTTGAATGGGTGAAAAGATAGATAATCATAAAACGCGTATGATCTAATTATTAATTTTTAAAAAAAAATTATTTCGTTTTTACGTACTTTTTGCAAACTTTGCGTTTCCTTTCATCACGTTTTTTTCTGAAAGTACAAGGAATATTTTAATTTTAAAAACAAATTAAGAAAGACCCTGACGCTGGCGTAAAACTAAAATTAGAATCATATTTTATTACTTCTTCTTCTTCTTTTTTTTTAACTTTAAAATTTTCAAAGTATTATGAGAAATATCTCGGTGAGTGTTCGAGATACTTGGTTGGAAATGATACTGAAGATGCATATCAGTATGTTGCTAACGATATTATAATAATATTAAACTTTTTTTAATTTTTGAATTTTTTACAATTTTTTTAGTGAATTCTTCTTTTAGCGCATAACTCAATGAATTTTGTATGAAATTAGGATATTTTGAATTTTAATGATAAGTACAACTATATTGTACCTGTACTCAAAAAATCATAACGATCGACATCGTATTACTTAGTTTTTTCTGCAATTATCCTCCGCAAAAAATACAATTTTTTGAAAAAATGTCGTAACAGCAAACCCCGATGCGAAATTTCACTACATTCGTGTTGAAAAATGTTCGTTTTTTCAATCGTGAAAACCTTCACCAGATCAGATTTGACATTTGCTTCCGAACAAAATGTGACATTTCAAAGAAAATACCTACGTGTTGTTGATTTTCAAAGTATATTATACGGTCATTTCGCCCGTTTGGAAAGATATAAATATTAGAATAAGAATGCTATATATGTTTTTCGTAGTTTTTAAGAGAAAATTAAAACGTTGTAGAAAAAATTAACGGCCAGCAAAGCTATTTAAAAAGAGCTGTTTTTTCTTAGAATTCGCAATTTGACATTAGTTTTTCATCGAATGCTTAATAATATAAGGGTGTTAAATGCAACATATTTTCAGCCTTAAGGGGGTAAAATTTAACATATTCGCATGTGGATAAAATGTTTTTCGATAGATTTTTGTTTTTTATTGGTTTAGGTACTGCACAAGGAGATATAAAGATAAGATTAGTTGGAAATAATCCACAGCGGAGAATCTGACATATGAAAGAGTTTTCATTGAAAAATATGGTATATTATATTTTAAAACCAGTTTTCTGGCGATGTTGTTGATTTCGCAATAAAACAAATCTACAGAACGCACATGTAATATTGATTTTTATAAAAATTGACTTCGCTTCAAAGGCATTTCAGCACTATATAGATATAATCTCACATGTACAGGGTTTACACGAAAATTTTACCTGTTTTAATTAAAATCAGCTGTTTTGTCATTTGACAGGTCGACTTCAATATTTCGCGCATAAATTATCGACATTGACTTTTGACAGCGATTAGTTGAAATCTTTTTTTTTAAATGTTCTATGAACTTTTGTGAGAAATTTGGAACTTTATTCGGTATTTTAATATTTTGTAATTAAAAACGTAATGGAACGAGAGATATATTTTAAGAAAAAACATATACTGTTCCATTCAATTATTAATTTACATTTTTTATTTTATTTAAATATTAAATTAGATATTATTTGATTTATTTATATTATATATTTATTTATTCAAGAGGTTCGATTAGGTGAAGTATACCGATAAAAAATAGTTTTCTTCTTCTTCTTTGCACAAACAATGATTTCAAAAATGATAAACCTGTAAAAACACTCTAAGTTGTGGCAGCGGAGCGTGCGTTTCGATCGTGGAGTGGGCATTTTGACGGCATAGTGAGCGTTTCGTCCGCGCAGCGGGCGACCCGACGGAAGAGCGGGCGTTTCAACCGAGCAGCGGGTGATCCGACGGCAAAGTGGGCGTTTCGTCCGCGCAGCTATTTGGCCTTTGCACGACCATTTCGAACATTTCGAATACATTTTGTTTTTTAGTTTTTCGTTCTTTACTCCCGAACGCGCAGTCCGATCTTCGCGATCGGGGCGTCACCGGAAAGGGGAGCTTGGCGCGCAGTGTTTACCGTCAACTTTCTTCTTTGTTACGCAACCAACAGTGAGTTCGTCTTCTTCTTCTTCGTTACTTAATCAACAGTGAGTCTGCCGCCAGGCTAAACTGCACGCGTATTCGTGCAACGAGCACCTTGTCATATATATTAAAGGTGTAAGGTAGTTTCCACGAAATTTATATGAAGCATTTTATTTATTTCGATTTTTGTGCTTTTTTTTCGACTTTTTCACGCACTTTTTTGCGGTTTTCTCCGCAACTATAAGTAATAAAAATATTTTGTTAAAAAATACGAAAGGTAGATAGTTACCGCGTGAGAATTTAGTACACTCGATTTTTTCCTTCTTCTTACCTCCGTTCTACGCTCATTCGAGTAAAATTTGATTTTTCTGCAATAACTCGGCCGCCAGACAAAATTCAGAAATTCAAATCTGCAAAAAGGTAGAGAATCATGTTGCGCATACGATATAATTTATAAATATTTTTGTCTAATTTATTTCAATTATACGTATTTTTTACAAAAATTACAATTTTTTTTTCACCTTTTTCAATCGAATTTATTTCTTAAACTACGAGGAATATTTTAATTTCAATAAAAGACGTGAAGAACTTTCTTACAAGCGATTCAATTAAACCTATACCTCTTTGCGAAAATCCTCAGCTGTTTTGAAAATTCGTATGATTTTACTTTAAATATGTTTTTTTAAGACAAATATCTGAATTAATACAAGGTTAAATCATTCAAAAATTACATATAATTAAAGGTTCACAAGTTGGTTTGTGTTTTTTATAAAAACACTCAATCCATTAGATGAATTTTATAAAAAGCGAACCAAATTAACATTTTCTGTCACGAAAAATTGACGAATATCCTATCGAAATTTACCATTGACCGTCAGTCACAGACAAAAAGTTTCACACAAAAAATGCGTGTTGTTGAAATTAAAAATGTAATGTCTCGGTATATTTTTGATGAATAATACATCTGTTGTAAGAAATATAAAGTTTAAAATATGATTTATCGATTTTGACAAGAAGAAAATATTTTTTAATTCAGTATAGTTGTAAAAGATTAAATCTAAGAAATATAGTTTTCGAAAATATTTATTTCAATCCGCTGTTTTCGATTCAAATATACATTTTTGTGTGGGCATATTAAATTAGTTACCTACATATGTTTTAAATAAAAATATATTGAAATCATTTGAGTGAGGTTTCTCATGCCACAATTTTTAAAAAAAATTACAAAAGACAAGTCTTTGCCGCGTGATTTTTTCTAAACATATAAATGTTATTATAAAACATATAAATATAAATAGAAGATGAATAAAATAATTTATTCTTCTTCTTCTTTCGTTTCCATGCTAGATCTCGTGAAATTTCATTTTTACTCATATCTCGGTGTTGTGCATTCGGATTCAAAATTAAAGTATGACGTTTTGTGATGAATCCGGCCATCTTTTTTTTTTACTTACAAAGTTTTTGCATAGCTTTCTTTCTCGCGAAAATGGAAAAATAAAACCCCGTTATAGGCGTAGTTTTAAAAATTAGAGACGCCATCTTTTGCGCATTTTTATGAAACTTTTTCACCCCCTCCACTTTCCTAGGTACCTAACCATGGTCGAAATATATAATGATGCAATGTAGTACAAGCATATAATTTTTTAAGGGCCCTGCACACATTGGCCCAACCTCGGCAGAGCCAACGTCTCGGCCAACCTCGCAAAATGGCGGACAGCGATTACACATTAGCCAACGTATCGGCCGACCTCGCTTTGGCTGAGAGCGACAGGGGCGCACTGGCACTCTTGGGGGCCCTCGGCGAGAACTAGTGAAGAGGCCCCTGCATTTTATGAAGATGTGCAATATCAAAGTTTGCATTTCTTTATAATGTTGAACTATCATGAACTATCATCATTACAGTAACTTGCGTAGATTAGGAAAAATTTATTCGCTTTAATACAAGTAGAATAAAATGATAAAAACCTTGCGAAAATTGGAAAAAGTTTTTTTTACAAGGTTTTTATCGTTTTATTTAAGTTTTATTGAAACAAATAAATTTTTCATAATCGATAAAAGTAACTGTAATGATAGTTCAACTTTTTGCAAAAAATAAGTCAGAAATATTGAAAAAAGAGTGCAATCTTTGATACTGCATATCTCCATAACTATTGATATTAGGTCTTGATTGTTTGAACATTTAACATAGGCAGGAATCTATCGGCCATCTTATAATTTTCACATACATTGATTGAGCTACTTAACGTGGGTCAGGGGGCTATGTGCAAGCAATTTCAAATACGTGGCTTCAAAGCCGTAGCTGCTAGTAGGCCTATTTTTTATCTATATCAAAGGTATAAGTTAAATATGTAATTGACAAATACTATGTATACTGGAAATAATCACGCTATTTATTCAAGGATTAATATTAAGCTCTTTAAAACATTAATTTATCCTTTAGTACCTGCACTAAACCATCATTTTTTTCTTAAGTTCATCGTAATGAAAATTAAATTGCCACTTCATCGATAATTAAATTCTTACTTAAATTAATACTTAATTATATTTATAAACAAAAGATTAGACATTAACTCCTGATTCAAAGTTGATCTAAGCCTATTTTTTATTTTGAAAAGATCTGCTCAAAAGTAACAAGGAAGAGTTATTTTCTGGTTTGTGTCTTCTGGCCGATGTTTCGGATCCCATTGCAGGGTCCATCATCAGGGCTGATGTGTATACGGTATAGTACCCCAGAAGACACAAACCAGAAAATTCTGAGTGGCCGTGGAAACCTAAGAACATTCTTAGGGATTGGTTAATATAAACTTATAAGCTATGTAAAGATTAGTAAAGAGCCCTGATTGAGATAATTCAGAAACAACATAAAAAGCGCACGCTAAACATCTAAAACCTTTTTTCTCACTAAATAGTGAACATAATTCTTTTCTTACAATTCTAATTTATAATCCTCACTCTTTTCTACATCATGATTCAGCTTTGGCTTATCTTGTTCATTTTTGTCATTTTCATCCCATTCAGTCTTTATGAAAGTCTCATATTGGTCTACAAACTGCTTCAGCTCAATTACTAAATAACTTCTGTCAACTTTAGACAGTTTAGCAATACAACATAGAACTTTGCACGGCAAAATATCAACTTTTGTGATTTCTTGGAATTTTTTGGGGTCCAGCCAGGAACAGTCCATTAAAAGGTGGTACCAAAGTATAAACGGTAACCCGGGATTTATTTCTGAAGCTTTCTATGCTCTTAGCTTCTTAGCTCTTAAAATCTTCTTCCACTGAATATAAAATTGTTGCGAAATTAGCGCTCGATGAAATGGCTATCAGAAAGCACATCGAATATGACGGAGAAAATTATTACGGGTACGTAGATATGGGTACCGATATCAACGATGATGATCTTGCGGTAGCAAAAGATACTTTAGTGTTTTTTTTGACTGCCATAAATTCGAATTTCAAACTCCCATTAGCATATTTTAAGTGGAAGGAACTAACGGTCAATAGCGTGCATCTTTGATAAATCGATGTTTAGAAAAAGTTCATGCAGCTGGCGTAGAAGTAGTTTCATTAACTTTTAATGGCTGTCCCGTTAACATATCAATGGCAAAAATTCTAGGATGCTCATTTGACTATGATAATTTAAAGCCAGCTTTTAAGCATCCATCTACAAAACAAGAAATTGTAATTTCTTTGGACGCATATCATATGTTAAAATTAATAAGAAATTGTTTTGAGAGTAAAAAAGTTATCATAGAAAACGAAAATAATGAAATCAATTGGAATTTTCTGGAAAAGTAAACTCTCTTTAAGAAAAAGAAAACATGCATTTCGGTAACAAATTGCGGCGGCAACATATTAAATGTCATAATCAAAAATTAAATTAAAGTATGCAAGTCGATTATTTAGTAATAATGTTTGACCTCAATGTCCGGCTCAAACTGTCCGGCTCGTCCGGCTCGAGGACCAAAATGTTTCTACCAAATCCGGGCCAGACGAAATATGTTCAATCCTCAGACTAACATTTCTCTTCCCGTGATCGGCTTTGAAAATTACTAAATTCACCGATTCTAAAATTCGCGCGAGTGAATTAAAACAATTTTATAATATAGATCAGGTTTAAAAAAAGACAATTACACGAAAACTGGCTTTATCAAAGAATACACGAGTATCAAAAGACATAGCCACGACGAAGTATTGCGTTGAAAGAGTCAGCCAATTCATCGATAATTTTCCTTTTATACCTGTCACTTCATTTATCTTAAAACAAACATCAGAACTCCCTAGTTACATTTTTTCACGTACTATGTTTTCAAATTTTCTTGATAATAATATATCGAGTACTTGCTCGTTAAAAATAAATAAAACACATTCTTTATTAATTCAAACAAATATTCATATAAAATCAATTCAAATTTATAAGACATTTTTTTTTATATAAAACACTGCCAAATCGTTAAATGTATATTTTGGTGACGAAACAAATAGTGTAGCGCCATGATTGCTTTAAGAAACCAATTTGTGTTGAAAATAAAGATTAAATTTTTTATTTTTTAGATATAGCCAAAAATTATTATCATGCAAATTATCAACCGTTTTTTTTTTTGGATATTTAGATTTTTTGTATTTTATGTAAGTAGATTTGTTTTAAAAATAAAATTATGATTGTTTAAAAATAAAAATTAATGAAAAATTATAAATTATAAAAAAATACAAACATTAATGCCTTTTATGGCGGTCATAACGTATTTCTTCTAAATAACCCGTTATTCCACTATTATATAATAAATGTATAAACATCACTATTAAAGATAACAAATATTATTGTATAAAATTGTGATGAATCACCTGTTTCTATAGATTTTTTTTTTATTTTATTTTATTATTTTATTTTGAACTCTAAGATGATTTAAATGCTACGCGGGGAAAAATTGAGCTAAACTGGCCGTAGTATTGGAGCTACAAAAATTTGGGAATGATGAAACGCTAGTATTGGGAGGGAGTTAGTAGCGATTGATCGGATATAGGTTACGAGCAGTTAATATTCAATTCTTATAAAACATATTAATCTTGTGGTAAAGCCGCGTTTGGTACAAATGGTTGACGATCGGCGCGGTCCGAGCGGTCCACATGTGCTTCCCAAAAAAAATACTGAACACGGCTTTCGTAGATTTGGGTCGCGATAATTGCAGTTTGAGCCGTTAAAAAACCGATTAACGTCTACTCTGAGGTGACGATGATATTGACAGTTCCACGAGGTTTCAGAATTATGGCCTTTTTTGCTGTGGTTTTGAAACCGCTTAAATGTCATTAATCGCGACCTTAAGTGGATTGCCGCGCAAGAGAGATAGCAGAATATGAGCAAAGGCAAGGAAGGCAGGTCCTAATCGGGGGATCGCGAGAGGAAAACGCCCCATAAAATTTTTTTTATAGGAATTGGCCGTGGAGCACGGATTAAACGTATACGTTGTACCAGAGGGGTGACCTTAACTGAGCGGATAATGATTTATTTTCGTTTCGCGGGAGTCGGATAACGTAGGCAGATAGGAAATTTAACTATAATTCCATTATATTTATCTGTAGACTGACGCTCTATCGAGGAGCGAATAATGATTCATTTTCGTTTCGCGGGAGTCGAATAACGTAGGCGGGTAGAAAAGTTAACTATAATTCTATTATATTTATCTGTAGACTAACGCTCTTCAGGCTTTTACAACAGATAGGTAATTGTGCAATGACGGTATATACGGTTAGGAAAGAGATAACGATAACGTGTAAGCATATTAATGGCACGACAAGAAAATAATATACTCGAATATAGATACAATATATTAACTATGTAATCACTACAAACCTGTCCGACGTTAGCGTAGTTTCAACAGGACGGGTAACGTGTATACGATTGGCTATTCTAGCTCAGATTTCGCCGGGTTTGGTAGTAATAACCACAAAACATAATTGGAACAAGTGTATCTAGATAAGAATATTGTAAATAAAATAATATGAATTTGCGGCCCATATACACATGAAATAAAAGGATAAAGCGTATGGGGATCTTATAGATGGATGGATAAATGAAACAAATATATATAGGAGTAAATGCAAGTAAAAAGCAAGCATATAAGTACCAAAAACATAGGAGAACATAGTGTGATAGAAATTCGAAGACGGGAGGAACAATAATGTGAAGTGGAACGGATATAGCAAGAGCATGTAACAATGATAAACGTACAAATACAGACAACTACTTGAGACCGATTCGACAGATACTAGCAATCTTTCAACACACCTCTAAGAACATGGTGAGCGGTATATAGTTATCAGCGGAGGCGTCCAGTGCCTTGGCAATGAATGAGCACTGAATTAATCCGACGCCTTGCCTGCGGCACTGGAGGTTTATTTACTTATTTGTTTTATTTGTTTTCATTTATTGGGTTTCTTACAGCCATATAATTAATCAATCTTTGAAGAAAAGACAATAATTGAGGCACAGAGTTTTGGGCCAGTTACGCGAAAACACATACATACAATCGATAAAATAATAATAAAAACATGTCCAATAGTGGGTTGTGTGAGTGTGTATCTGTGTGTTTATTTATTTATTTATTTATTTTGTTTTGGGGAAAAAATTAAAAGCAAAACGATCTTAAAAATCTTCCACTGAATTTAAAAATTTAATTTAACTTACATTAATAGTTTATTGTGTTATAGCGAATAGTACTCTTCCAGTATTATATTGTTCGAGAATATTCACTGTCTATGTAACATAGTTACTTTGTGGATCAATCTTACTGCCAATAAAAATAATAATAAATGGTTACAAATTATGTTTAAATTCCGCAACGGAGGGAGCTAATACGTCCCTGTGCGCGGAGAGTCGCGGCCAAAAGACAGGATTCATTGGATGGACCACGAGAAAAGATCGCCCAAAATTAATTTAAAATTAGGTATAGTGCCTTTGGATGATTGTTATATCTAGGTATGCAGTGTGCACGTGGTGAATATATGGAAATTGATCCCATGATATAGCGGCCAAGAAACGTTAAATTTCCGATAAAGACGAGTGGAAATACGGGAGAACGGGACAGGATAATGGTAGATAATGAAGAAACATCAACTATGATTAGGGGAGTACCCGATAGATTGTGGTTACGGTTGATCAAACGACAATATGGACTGAACTTAGAAATTAAATATTAAAAATTAATTATCGCGCTTGTGAAGCGAGTTCAAACCGTCTGAAGCCACCAAGTCCGTCCCAAACGGGCACAGGGATGGAGATAGAGACGGCAATAGGAGGTGGGATCAACTGACATATCCGAGTGGAGATATGGTTTTTTTTTGCCAAATTGAATCTTAGGAACAAAGAATTTGGTTTCAAGGAAAGTAGGATATTGAAAATCCTGGAAACACACGACTTAGGACCTTTGGCTGCTAGGGGGGGTTTAAAATGTCAAGACACAGCAGAAATCAGGCAGTTGGTGACGGTCTACGAGAGCGCGAAATCGGCGTCGGTTGTGTTTTTGAGTGAAAGTGACCGTCGACTTAGAGTGTTCAGTGGTTATAGTGAAAATTATAGTTTATTTTCAAGTGAAAGTGTGTACGGGTAAATATACTCTTCGACATTGTTGGTTGCTCACGTTAAAAGAAAAGGGGGGTACGGGTTTGATTTTATTTTATAAAGGGTAATTAATTTGGCATATTAGAACTTCGGAAATTACTGCGCTTTATTAAGTTGATTAGTCCGGCATATATAGAACTGATATTTGCAGATCTCCGGAAACTAGCTGTGCGTTATAAAGATACCTATTTTATGCTAAACACGCGGGAAATTGTTAATAAATGTAAAAATACCTATCTTATGCTAAATACGCAAGGTCTTGTTAAAAGAGTTTTAACTCAGAGTACGGGTTTGATTTTATTTTATAAAGGTAATTAACCTGGCATATCGGAACTTCTGAAATCACTATGTTCTATAAAGTTAATTATTTTTGTCGTCTTACTAGGTTCACAGAATAATACTCGCAGAATTTCAGGAAAAGGTAGAGTTCAAATTTAGTTAAGTTTTCGTTTTACTAAGTATAGTATTGGCGGATCTCTGGAAACTAGCTGTGCGTTATAAAGATACCTATTTTATGCTAAACACGCGGGAAGTTGTTAAAAGATAAAGGAGTTGTTACTAACAGATTCGATTTTAAATAAGTCTTATAAAATACCTATCTTTGCTAAATACGCGAGGTCTCATTTTAATTTTTACATTTGTAAGGCATATAATATTTCGTTATATGAAATGTTTCGATTAGACCGGGTTTATTTTAGTTATCGAAAGAATATTTAGTTTATTTTAATAATTTCTCTTGTTTATGTTTAATAGTAAGAGTCCGTTAAAATTATAGCGAATAAATTCTGGGATTAAAATACGTTTAGTGAAAAATATATAGCTGATCTCGCGGGGTATCAGGTTCAGCCCATAATAATCTAGATTTTCATTTCGTTTAAAATTATATAGAGTAATTCCGTGAGAATCGGGGCTTATTTACAATTTTACAGATGTATGAAATTTCATTATTCTAAAAAAAAATTATATAGAATAGTCTCGTGGGGGCCGGGGTTTATTTACGGTATACAGAAGTACAAGTTTCACTATTTTATAAAGTATATAAAATTGCTTCCGTTCGGCCCGGGTTATCTTATATTATATAGGAAAACATAGGTCCCGCGCTATTAAAACATATAAAACCGTTTCATGTGGCCGGGATTATTACGCGCGTTGGGGAAAGCCTATAAGGTAAAAATATGTTTAATTTGATTCGGGTATTTTATATTTTATGAAAGATATTTGCCTCGCGGACTTAAACTATGAAAAAATGTTTCAATTAGTTCTGGTTATAACTTCGCGATTGTATAATTTGGGGTACTTCGTATTGTACGAAGACGTAAATCTCGCGTATAAAAACGTGTATAAAAAAAAACGTATATCATGTATTCAAACATATAAAAACTTCTAGTACATTGTTTCGTTAGACCGGGGTTGTATTATACTTATAAAGATGTTATAGGGCCTCGTTATATTGAAAATATATAAAAACCGCCTGGGGCCGGGTCTTCTTATTTATAAACTATATAAGATTTCGTTACATTTAGTTATATAAAATGCTATCGTTCGGGAATTCGCGTTTCATTTTAAGCATATATAAATATAGGGTCCCGTTTTGAGCAATGTTAGTGTTTCGTTTAGAATTCGCGCCTTCATTTAATAAATATGAAACATGTAGATTTCAATCAGAACTATTTTAAAATGATTCGTTTAGAAATTCGCGTCTTGTATTATAAATGTGAAAATTATAGTATTCGTTTTGAGCTAAAACGTGTGAACATAGAAACACTACAGCTTTGACCGCTATTTTGTTTACTATGCCTAGGACATTCTTGCGGTTTATTAGGCCTGATGATAAAATTTAAACTCTTACTCTGTTTAAAATATACGTAGTGTCTCCGCCTAGATTGGCTTCACGATATACCTTATGAAATTTGTAAGTTCCGTTGTCCTAAAATTATATAAAATTACCTTCGTTTAGATCGGGTTATATCATATTCCTCGTGGAACGCGTAAACCTCGTTGTCCTGAAACTAAATAAGGATGTTTCATCTAGACCGGGTTCATTTTACATTTTAGGAAGAATATAAGTCCCGCGTCTTTCACTACATAAAATGGATTTGGTAAGATTGGGGTTGTTTATACTTGTAGAAATTACAGAATCCCGTTATTCCTAAACTATATTAAAATGATAAATTATATTAAAATGATTTAAACTATATTAAAATTTGCCGGAGAGTGGATATCAAATATTCGAGATGATAATAAAATTATTTATTTATTTTTTTTATTTATTTGTTTACGCCCATTAGGCTTTTACATAAAGAGTATAAAATAAATTTCAAAAGCACATACATTAAAAGTTTCAGGAATAGCACCAAATCATGAGTATAAAAATTAAAAATGTAGAGTAGGTAACGAGCAGCAATGCGTATAGGCTTTTACATGAAAAAATATATCATAAAATTAAAAGAACATACATTAAACAATATAAATTACAAGTAGCAAATTATTAAAAGTACCGGAATAGCACCGAAACATGAGTACAGAAATTAAAAATATAAAGTACAAAGCGGCAATGTGTACGAAAAATATATATTACCCACCATTACATATTAACAGCTGAAGTCAGTAACGAAGCAGTATTGCCTCTTTAAGTGTAAACTTTACTTTCTCCAGACTGTCGACGAAGATGTCAATCATGCAACCATATTCATTACATTATATTAAGAATAATATAATTTTGTTATCAATGCACAAACTTGGCAATGAACTACCTACATATGTCGACATTTTAAATCTATCTCTCTCAAAATTTAAAAAACACTATATGATCGTTCCTTTTCAAAATATTAAATTTTTATATAATGTCTTAAATTTTTATATATATAGCTGGCTATTCAAATTTAATATTGCTATATTATCGGTGAATAAAAATTTCTGAGATCACTACTTTACACCCGTTTGCATATATACCTTTTTACATATATTTCTAACCTCATTACGTTTAAACTATGTATATATATACCTTTTTACAGTTATACCCTTTATTCTTCTTTTACATTTAATCGTTTGTTGTATTTTAATTATGTATAAACCTGCTACTTTACACTTTTTGCATATATACCTTTTTTTTTACATACATGTCTAACCTCATTATTTCTAAACTATGTATATATACCTTTTACATTTATACCCTTTATTTTTCTTTCACATTTAATCGTTTGTTGTATTTTAATTATGTATAAACCTGCTACCTTACACTTTTGCATATACACCTTTTTTACATATATGTCTAACCTCATTATGTTTAAACTATGTATATATATACCTTTTTACATTTATACCTTTTATTTTTCTTTTACATTTAATCGTTTGTTGTATTTTAATTATGTATAAACCTGCTACTTTACACCTTTTTGCATATATACTTTTTACATACATGTCTAACCTCATTATTTTTAAACTATGTATATATACTTTTTTTTACATCTATACCCTTTATTTTTCTTTTACATTTAATCGTTTGTTGTATTTTAATTATGTATAAACCTGTTGTAAAAGGCTATTAAGCCGTGTAATTAATTAATAATAATAATAATAATAATAATAAAATAATAATAATAATAATAATAATAATAATAATAATAATAATAATAATAATATAAGAATAAAACTAAATCGGCGGACCCTAAAAGTAATATGTATTGACCTTATAAAGATGTAGACTAGTGGGGTTTTATTATAGAAGCAATCAATTCTTTAACAACAACAAGTGGACAAGTGGTTGTTTCATGGGTTTGTTAAAACTTATAAATGGATGGAATCCTAGATTCAAAGCTTAATCCCGGTATTTCGGATAAATATAAGAATATGTAACATCAGAAAATAACGGGTAACGGGTTTTATGAAAAATATCGGTGCGTATAATCATTAGAGTATGATCATTAGAATTGGAGTCTAGTCTCGATGACCCGGGAAGTACGGATACGTAAGACGGAAATAAGGACTATGTTGCAGTATTATTAAGATATATAAATACTTACAATTGTCGAGCTAGAGTCTAATTCCGGTATCCGGAGGAATATAAATTCAAAGAAAGGGAAATAATGTCTAGTTTCGGTTTGGTTAGAGTATATACACCGTATAGTTACAGAGGCTGGATACTAAGCCCCAGCTACGGAAACTTAAAAACGCGGGATGGCAGGATCAAAGGTTAGGTCGCGAACTATAGTTAATTAGGGGCCTGTGAATCGTGTGCGCGTGCGAGGCGAGTGTTCGCAATCCTTAGGTATAAAGTGAGGTACTTAAAGTGAAACTACGAAGCACTGGAATGGATATAATCGGCGGCAGATGGGTAAGTCATGTCATCCTCTTTCCGTTTTGAGATTATAACGATATATAAAGGTGGCGCACGATTAAGAAGAATGGTCTCGGGTTCGATACCCCAGACAGAGACGGAAGAAGCGCCGACAGTGAAAGCTAACCCCTGTACCGTAAACTTTAAATATTATTTTATCCACAGGTGTTTGTTTGCATGTTGGATCCGTATTGACCATAATAGGGGCGAATTAATTCGCCAAATAACCTTTCTCTGCATGTGTGTGAACTTCCAGGGATCGCGCGGCCCGTGTGCTCGACGCCGAATTTAATTATTCATTTCTATTTATTTATTTAATTGATGACTCATTAATACATTAGGTGTTTATTTGTCTATTCATATGCCGCGTCCCAGTTATATATAGTCAGGCGGCGTTTCGATAGCATCATCATCGGCCCGTGTGCTCGACGCCGAACTTAATTATTCATCTCTATTTATTTATTTAATTGATGATTCATTAAATAATTAGGTATTTATTTGTCTATTCATATGCCGCGTCCCAGTTATATATAGTCAGGCGGCGTTTCGATAGCATCATCATCATCACCATCACCAGCAGTGTCCCAGTTGTATATCGTCAGGAGACGTTTCAATAGTATCATCATCATCATCTTCATTAGCGGTGTTCCAGTCATATATAGTCAGGAGGCGTTCCGAGGCGTTCCGATAGTATCATCACCATCATTAGCAGTGTCCCAGTTGTATATCGTCAGGAGACGTTTCAATAGTATCATCATCATCATCTTCATTAGCGGTGTTCCAGTCACATATAGTCAGGAGGTCAGGAGGCGTTCCGATAGTATCATCACCATCATTAGCAGTGTCCCAGTTGTATATCGTCAGGAGACGTTTCAATAGTATCATCATCATCATCTTCATTAGCGGTGTTCCAGTCACATATAGTCAGGAGGCGTTCTGATAGTATCATCATCATCACTAGCGGTGTTCCAGATATATATCGTCGGGAGGCGTTGCGATAGTATCATCATCATCATCGTCATCACTAGCGGTGGTTCAGCTTTATATCGTCAGGAGGCGTTTCGATAGTATCATCAACATCATCATCATTAGCAGTGTCCCAGTTATATATTGTCAGGAGACGTTTCAATAGCGTCATCATCATCACCATCATTAGCAGCGTCCCAGTTGTATGTAGTCAGGAGGCGTTTCGATAGTATCATCATCAACATCATCGTTAGCAGCGTCCCAGTTTTATATAGTCAGGAGGCGTTGCGATAGTATCTTCATCAACATCATCGTTAGCAGTGTCCCAGTTACATATAGTCAGGAGGTGTTTCAATAGTATCATCATCATCATCACCACTAGCAGTGTCCCAGTTATATATAGTCAGCGGGCGTTTCGATAGCATCATCATCATCATCATCATCATTAGCGGTGTTTCAGCTATATATCGTCAGGAGTCGTTACGATAGTATCATCACCATCATTAGCGGTGTTTCGGCTATATATAGTCAGGAGACGTTACGATAGTATCATCATCATCATCATCATCACTAGCGGTGGTTCAGCTATATATCGTCAGGAGGCGTTTCGATAGCATCATCAACGTCATCATTAGCGGTGTCCCAGTTGTATATCGTCAGGAAACGTTACGATAGTATCATCATCATCATCATCATCATTAGCGGCGGTTCAGCTAAATGTCATCAGGTGACGTTTCGATAGTGACATCATCATCTTCATCAGTGATGGCAGGGTTCCAGTTACACATCAGTCGGAGATAATTAGGCAGATCCCATCATCATCGATGGCAGGATTCTAGCTGTACACCATTTGGAGAAAATACACCGACATCCCTGGCCAGGGGCTAGGCATATCCCTACTGTCCAGATCCACCTTTCCATCTACTAATACGAGGGGTCATGGCCTCGTGAAACCACATGGCAACCAACCATTACAAGTATTTATTTATGTATTGTATATGTAAGTATATGTATGTATATTATATTTTATTAGTATGTATCTATTCGTACGTAGTGTATGAGGGGGCTCTTCACGGGTGGCACAACACCCGTGCGGATGTCTTCCCTCGTCTGGAATGGATTGAACGTATTGATGCATATCAGATTATAATAAGTACTACCTGGGAGGGTGGTTGCAGTCACTGTAGTGTCGCGAATGGCCAATGGGCTGCAGTTGCTCACAGGCGAGGGTTGGGGAGCCTAGGAAACTCCCCTTCCCCACTCGCATATTTTTGACTTGACAGGTGGCCCGGGACCATCTTTACAGTAGCTTCAGTATATATACCGTAGTTTAACTTAGTTTAACCTGGAGGAGTTGGAATTCGGGGGGCAAACTGGCTCTGAGCCCGGACGCCAGACACTGACGCGAGGGATGGTGCGGTACTTTGCACAGAAGAGGCCCAACATGAAAAGGCGCATCCAGGCTCAGGTCAACGTATCCGGAACTCGTGTCGGGAGAAGGAAGATGGGATCAGTCACCGATGAGCCTTTGGGTACGGAGGGGCCGAATTTAAAGCAACCACATTTTCCGCGTACACATACATTTACACATACCTTCTACAAACCCCTTATCCATTAGAACCCAACGTACCACTAGAATGAGACATAGGGCCAGATACAGGTGACGGAACTTAGGCCGGCTAGTAAATAAACGTAACAATGTAATTGATATAAAGATAATGCAGAGTAAATATAAAAGATCGTAAGGAATAAGCACAGCGAGATAACGGCGGGAGATAAAATTATTAATCAGCGAGGGCGTCGAAGACGGAATCATCCATAGGAGCGGCTACGAAGGACTCGAGGGCTTTCAGGGATCTATGTACTCTATATGTGCATGCGCATGTGATAACGGCACGTCACTAACCTTTCCAGTGGATGGCGGTCGATCCCATACAGGTAGGACAATGGGGGATCGAGCGGAGAGGGCGTGGGAGCAGAGGATCGCGCACTCTGGAAGCGCAGCTACACCAGATGCAGTGGTTTCAGTCCGTAGGAATGATAGGTAAATAATATAGGGCCACGGAACATAGTATGTTTAGCAATTGCACCGTAGGGCTTAATTGACGTGCTAGGTAGTTTTGTTTGCGTTTTCCATGAACATTCACGAACTTCATACCCCAGTATTTAATTTAAGTTTAGCTTGCGATAGGGTTACCACAAAACCAATTCATCCCCTATAGTTCGAAACAAAAAATTACACAACGTGAACTGGGGAGGTCTTGAATAAAGCGAGGGTGTTTGGAAATACTACGTTAAAAACCGTAGAGCCTTCACCCGACGTAGATAGATAGCTTGTTTGCCTCTAACAAGGCGTAAACTCAGTTAGGAGTAGGATCGAGCTGAAAGGCGAAGAAGAGGAGCCATCACAAATGGCGCCGCGACCAGGAGCCTGGGCATACAGTATGAAGGGACATGAATGTTGATGGAAAATAGGTGCAATTTACATGTTAGATTAGGTATAAAAGAGAAAAGATTATTACAATTTCAAAAAAAAAAGAGTGTATAGTTAACGGACATTTTAGTATTTAAATAATTACAGTAAATACTATTAGATTAGAAACAGCTAGAAAGTTAGAAAAAATAATAGTGTATCCGAAGTATCTTGCGCGTCGTACGATTCACAACAACGAATGCTCCACGTCTTGCCCACGACGGTGAACGCTATGATTAATGAACGATTCGCCGCGGCAAACAGTTTGCATTACGAACTTTTAGGACTGCGGACGCCTCGTATTGCGTATGACTCACTACAACGAACTTCTCGATCAGGGATCATCGGACACTATGCGTTTCGGTTAGCGAACAACTCGCCACAACGAACGATTCGTACAGCGAACCGTTAGGGTCACGGACATCTCGTATTACGTATGTTTCACTTCAACGAATTCCTCGCGCAACGATCGTCGAGCACTACGCGTCTCGGTTAACGAACAGCTCGCCACAACGAACCTTTCAAATGCGAACGTCTCGTATTACGTACATGTTGCTACGACGCAATTTCGTATAACGTTTTATGGTCATTTCACGTTTCAACCAGCGAACAATCCGTTACAACAAATTATTCTGAACTATGGGTATTCGGTATAACGAACAATCGGTCGTCGTGAACACGCCGGGAAGTGACCATCGGTTAATAAAATTACGATTATCGTTTCGAATAACGAGCTATCGCTACGAATACGATTCTGGGCAATTAATAACGATCCATTAGGGGGGGCGTATGATGTTATCGATTAGTATCGGCGAATGTTGAATTTTGGATTAGGGGGGTAATTAAACCATTAGGGGGGAGCTATGGAGGACAGAATAGTATTAGTGGATTATTTCGGAATTAGGGGGGAGAGTTGCAAATATGGCTACGGTTCTGAGGGACATCAAGTTTTAGGGGGGAGGGGCATATTTTGGAGGCCGGTAAATGCGGAATAAGAGTCATTGGATCTTAGGCAAGGAACGAGGACTTGCTGGAACGACAGTTGATAAGCATATCTCCGATGACCTGTTTCGACGTGACGCGAACGGCAGAAACTGCTGAATGTTTCGTAAATCAAGAGGACAAGGAGGCCTTGGGGGGCGACTATAGTGTTAGGGGGGAGGCATGGACCAGGAGGATATGGAAGAGGGAGGTCCTGTCACACTATGGTAGTGGGCCACCTAAGCACGCGGGCGGGGGCGTGCTCCTTAGGTTAAGATAAATGTATTTCCATTTTGCACCGAGCACCACAGTGGAGGACCTTAAGTTCCCATGCGACAATCTCGCAGGTGTAATTAGAGGCACGCGGAAACATGAAAACGAAGGTGTGGTTGAAGGGCTGTGTACGACGCCGGGCGACGAGCTAAAGGAGTTAGGGGGGTGGCTAGGCGATTAGGGGGGGAGGAGAGACTAAGGAACCTAGGGGGGGGGGACGTGAGACACAGATAATATCGGGAAAATGGATAGACTAAAAGCAGTTACCCTAGGCCTATGTGTTGTTCCGCGCCAGGTGACTGATTCCTAGACGTAATAAGACTCCTGACACGGAACAATAGGGGGGCATGTGATGAATCACCTGTTTCTATAGATTTTTTTTTTTATTATATTATTTTTATTTTTTGAACTCTAAGATGATTTAAATGCTACGCGGGGAAAAATTGAGCTAAACTGGCCGTAGTATTGGAGCTACAAAAATTTGGGAATGATGAAACGCTAGTATTGGGAGGGAGTTAGTAGCGATTGATCGGATATAGGTTACGAGCAGTTAATATTCAATTCTTATAAAACATATTAATCTTGTGGTAAAGCCGCGTTTGGTACAAATGGTTGACGATCGGCGCGGTCCGAGCGGTCCACATGTGCTTCCCAAAAAAAATACTGAACACGGCTTTCGTAGATTTGGGTCGCGATTATTGCGTTTAGGGCCGTTAAAAAACCGATTAACGTCTACTCTAAGGTGACGATGATATTGACAGTTCCACGAGGTTTCTGAATTATTGACCTTTTTGCTCGGGTTTTGAAATCGTTTGAGAGCCGTATATCTTCATCTCGAGTGGATCCCCGCGCAAGAGAGATGGCAGAATATGAGCAAAGGCAAGGAAGGCAGGTCCTAATCGGGGGATCGCGAGAGGAAAACGCCCCATAAAATTTTTTTTATAGGAATTGGCCGTGGAGCACGGATTAAACGTATACGTTGTACCAGAGGGGTGACCTTAACTGAGCGGATAATGATTTATTTTCGTTTCGCGGGAGTCGGATAACGTAGGCAGATAGGAAATTTAACTATAATTCCATTATATTTATCTGTAGACTGACGCTCTATCGAGGAGCGAATAATGATTCATTTTCGTTTCGCGGGAGTCGAATAACGTAGGCGGGTAGAAAAGTTAACTATAATTCTATTATATTTATCTGTAGACTAACGCTCTTCAGGCTTTTACAACAGATAGGTAATTGTGCAATGATGGTATATACGGTTAGGAAAGAGATAACGATAACGTGTAAGCATATTAATGGCACGACAAGAAAATAATATACTCGAATATAGATACAATATATTAACTATGTAATCACTACAAACCTGCCCTACGTTAGCGTAGTTTCAACAGGACGGGTAACGTGTATACGATTGGCTATTCTAGCTCAGATTTCGCCGGGTTTGGTAGTAATAACCACAAAACATAATTGGGACAACAATCTAGATAAGGATATTGTAAATAAAATAATATGAATTTGCGGCCCATATACACATGAAATAAAAGGATAAAGCGTATGGGGATCTTATAGATGGATGGATAAATGAAACAAATATATATAGGAGTAAATGCAAGTAAAAAGCAAGCATATAAGTACCAAAAACATAGGAGAACATAGTGTGATAGAAATTCGAAGACGGGAGGAACAATAATGTGAAGTGGAACGGATATAGCAAGAGCATGTAATAATGATAAACGTACAAATACAGACAACTACTTGAGACCGATTCGACAGATACTAGCAATCTTTCAACACACCTCTAAGAACATGGTGAGCGGTATATAGTTATCAGCGGAGGCGTCCAGTGCCTTGGCAATGAATGAGCACTGAATTAATCCGACGCCTTGCCTGCGGCACTGGAGGTTTATTTACTTATTTGTTTTATTTGTTTTCATTTATTGGGTTTCTTACAGCCATATAATTAATCAATCTTTGAAGAAAAGACAATAATTGATGCACAGAGTTTTGGGCCAATTACGCGAAAACACATACATACAATCGATAAAAGAATAATAAAAACATGTCCAATAGTGGGTTGTGTGAGTGTGTATCTGTGTGTTTATTTATTTATTTATTTATTTTGTTTTGGGAAAAAAATTAAAAGCAAAACGATCTTAAAAATCTTCCACTGAATTTAAAAATTTAATTTAACTTACATTAATAGTTTATTGTGTTATAGCGAATAGTACTCTTCCAGTATTATATTGTTCGAGAATATTCACTGTCTATGTAACATAGTTATCTTGTGGATCAATCTTACTGCCAATAAAAATAATAATAAATGGTTACAAATTATGTTTAAATTCCGCAACGGAGGGAGCTAATACGTCCCTGTGCGCGGAGAGTCGCGGCCAAAAGACAGGATTCATTGGATGATTCACGAGAAAAGATCGCCCAAAATTAATTTAAAATTAGGTATAGTACCTTTGGATGATTGTTATATCTAGGTATGCAGTGTGCACGTGGTGAATATATGGAAATTGATCCCATGATATAGCGGCCAAGAAACGTTAAATTTCCGATAAAGACGAGTGAAAATACGGGAGAACGGGGCATAATAATGGTAGATAATGAAGAAACATCAACTATGATTAGGGGAGTACCCGATAGATTGTAGTTACGGTTGATCAAACGACAATATGGACTGAACTTAGAAATTAAATATTAAAAATTAATTATCGCGCTTGTGAAGCGAGTTCAAATCGTCCGAAGCCACTGAGTCCGTCCCAGGGCGGGCACAGGGATGGAGATAGAGATGGCAACAGGAGGTGGGATCAACTGACATATCCGAGTGGAGATATGGTTTTTTTTTGCCAAATTGAATCTTAGGAACAAAGAATTTGGTTTCAAGGAAAGTAGGATATTGAAAATCCTGGAAACACACGACTTAGGACCTTTGGCTGCTAGGGGGGGTTTAAAATGTCAAGACACAGCAGAAATCAGGCAGTGGGTGAACGTCTACGAGAGCGCGAAATCGGCGTCGGTTGTGTTTTTGAGTGAAAGTGACCGTCGACTTAGAGTGTCCAGTGGTTATAGTGAAAATTATAGTTTATTTTCAAGTGAAAGTGTGTACGGGTAAATATACTCTTCGACATTGTTGGTTGCTCACGTTAAAAGAAAAGGGGGGTACGGGTTTGATTTTATTTTATAAAGGGTAATTAATTTGGCATATTAGAACTTCGGAAATTACTGCGCTTTATTAAGTTGATTAGTCCGGCATATATAGAACTGATATTTGCAGATCTCCGGAAACTAGCTGTGCGTTATAAAGATACCTATTTTATGCTAAACACGCGGGAAATTGTTAATAAATCTTGTAAAAATACCTATCTTATGCTAAATACGCGAGGTCCTGTTAAAAGAGTTTTAACTCAGAGTACGGGTTTGATTTTATTTTATAAAGGTAATTAATCTGGCATATCGGAACTTCGGAAATCACTATGTTCTATAAAGTTAATTATTTTTGTCGTCTTACTAGGTTCACAGAATAATATTCGCAGAATTTCAGGAAAAGGTAGAGTTCAAATTTAGTTAAATTTTCGTTTTACTAAGTATAGTATTGGCGGATCTCTGGAAACTAGCTGTGCGTTATAAAGATACCTATTTTACGCTAATCACGCGGGAAGCTGTTAAAAGATAAAGGAGTTGTTACTAACAGATTCGATTTTAAATAAGTCTTATAAAATACCTATCTTTGCTAAATACGCGAGGTCTCATTTTAATTTTTACATTTGTAAGGCATATAATATTTCGTTATATGAAATGTTTCGATTAGACCGGGTTTATTTTAGTTATCGAAAGAATATTTAGTTTATTTTAATATTTTTTTTTGTTTATGTTTTATAGTAAGAGTCCGTTAAAATTATAGCGAATAAATTCTGGGATTAAAAATAGGTCTAGTGAAAAATATATAGCTGATCTCGCGGGGTATCAGGTTCAGCCATAATAATCTAGATTTTCATTTCGTTTAAAAGTATATAGAGTAATTCCGTGAGAATCGGGGCTTATTTACAATTTTACAGATGTATGAAATTTCATTATTCTAAAAAATTATATAAAATAATCTCGTGGGGGTCGGGGTTTATTTACGGTTTTACAGAAGTACAAGTTTCACTATTTTATAAAGTATATAAAATTGCTTCCGTTCGGCCCGGGTTATCTTATATTATATAGGAAAACATAGGTCCCGCGCTATTAAAACATATAAAAACGTTTCATGTGGCCGGGATTATTACGCGCGTTGGGGAAAGTCTATAAGGTAAAAAATATGTTTAATTTGATTCTGGTTATTTTATATTTTATGAAAGATATTTGCCTCGCGGACTTAAACTATGAAAAATGTTTCAATTAGTTCTGGTTATACATTAGGAGTGATGTAAACTTCGCGATTGTATAATTTGGGGTACTTCGTACTGTACGAAGACGTAAATCTCGCGTATAAAAACGTGTATAAAAAAAAACGTATATCATGTATTCAAACATATAAAAACTTCTAGTACATTGTTTCGTTAGACCGGGGTTGTATTATACTTATAAAGATGTTATAGGGCCTCGTTATATTGAAAATATATAAAAACCGCCTGGGGCCGGGTCTTCTTATTTATAAACTATATAAGATTTCGTTACATTTAGTTATATAAAATGCTATCGTTCAGGAATTCGCGTTTCATTTTAAGCATATATAAATATAGGGTCCCGTTTTAAACAATGTTAGTGTTTCGTTTAGAATTCGCGCCTTCATTTAATAAATATGAAACATGTAGATTCCAATTAGAACTATTTTAAAATGATTCGTTTAGGAATTCGCGTCTTGTATTATAACTGTGAAACTTATAATATTCGTGTTGAGCTAAACGTGTGAACATAGAAACACTTCAGTTTTGACCGCTATTTTGTTTACTATGCCTAGGACGTTCTTGCGGTATATTAGACTTGATGGTAAAATTTAAACCCTTACTCTGTTTAAAATATACGTAGTGTCTCCGCCTAGATTGGCTTCACGATATACTTTATGAAATTTGTAAGTTCCGTTGTCCTAAAATTGTATAAAATTACCTTCGTTTAGATCGGGTTATATCATATTCCTCGTGGAACGCGTAAACCTCGTTGTCCTGAAACTAAATAAGGATGCCTCATCTAGACCGGGTTCATTTTACATTTTAGGGAGAATATAAGTCCCGCGTCTTTCACTACATAAAATGGATTTGGTAAGATTGGGGTTGTTTATACTCGTAGAAATTACAGAATTCCGTTATTCCTAAACCATATTAAAATGATAAATTATATTAAAATGATTTAAAATATATTAAAATTTTCCGGAGAGTGGATATCAAATATTCGAGATGATAATAAAATTATTTATTTATTTATTTTTATTTATTTGTTTACGCCCATTAGGCTTTTACATAAAGAGTATAAAATAAATTTCAAAAGCACATACATTAAAAGTTTCAGGAATAGCACCAAATCATGAGTATAAAAATTAAAAATGTAGAGTAGGTAACGAGCAGCAATGCGTATAGGCTTTTACATGAAAAAATATATCATAAAATTAAAAGAACATACATTAAACAATATAAATTACAAGTAGCAAATTATTAAAAGTACCGGAATAGCACCGAAACATGAGTACAGAAATTAAAATATAAAGTACAAAGCGGCAATGTGTACGAAAAATATATATTACCCACCATTACATATTAACAGCTGAAGTCAGTAACGAAGCAGTATTGCCTCTTTAAGTGTAAACTTTACTTTCTCCAGACTGTCGACGAAGATGTCAATTATGCAACCATATTCATTACATTATATTAAGAATAATATAATTTTATTATCAATGCACAAACTTGGCAATGAACTACCTACATATGTCGACATTTTAAATCTATCTCTCTCAAAATTTAAAAATCATTATATGATCATTTCTTTTCAAAATATTAAATTTTTATATAATGTCTTAAATTTTTTATATATATAGCTGGCTATTCAAATTTAATATTGCTATATTATCGGTGAGTAAAAATTTCTGAGATCACTACTTTACACTTTTTTGCATATATACCTTTTTACATATATGTCTAACCTCATTATGTTTAAACTATGTATATATACTTTTTTACATTTATACCCTTTATTTTTCTTTTACATTTAATCGTTTGTTGTATTTTAATTATGTATAAACCTGCTACTTTACACCTTTTGCATATATACTTTTTTACATATATGTCTAACCTCATTATTTTAAACTATGTATATATACCTTTTTTCATTTATACCCTTTATTTTTCTTTTACATTTAATCGTTTGTTGTATTTTAATTATGTATAAACCTGCTACTTTACACTTTTTGCATATATACCTTTTACATATATTTCTAACCACATTATGTTTAAACTATGTATATATATACTTTTTACATTTATACCCTTTATTTTTCTTTTACATTTAATCGTTTGTTGTATTTTAATTATGTATAAACCTGCTACTTTACACTTTTGCATATATACTTTTTTTTACATATATTTCTAACCTCATTACGTTTAAACTATGTATATATATACTTTTTTACATTTATACCCTTTATTTTTCCTTTACATTTAATCGTTTGTTGTATTTTAATTATGTATAAACCTGCTACTTTACACTTTTGCATATATACTTTTTTTTACATATATTTCTAACCTCATTACGTTCAAACTATGTATATATATACCTTTTTGCATTTATACCCTTTATTTTTCTTTTACATTTAATCGTTTGTTGTATTTTAATTATGTATAAACCTGCTACTTTACACTTTTTGCATATATACTTTTTTTACATATATGTCTAACCTCATTATGTTTAAACTATGTATATATACTTTTTTACATTTATACCCTTTATTTTCTTTTACATTTAATCGTTTGTTGTATTTTAATTATGTATAAACCTGTTGTAAAAGGCTATTAAGCCGTGTAATTAATTAATAATAATAATAATAATAATAATAATAATAATAATAATAATAATAATAATAACAATAATAATAATAATAATAATAATAATAATAATAATAATAAGAATAAAACTAAATCGGCGGACCCTAAAAGTAATATGTATTGACCTTATAAAGATGTAGACTAGTGGGGTTTTATTATAGAAGCAATCAATTCTTTAACAACAACAAGTGGACAAGTGGTTGCTTCATGGGTTTGTTAAAACTTATAAATGGATGGAATCCTAGATTCAAAGCTTAATCCCGGTATTTCGGATAAATATAAGAATATGTAACATCGGAAAATAACGGGTAACGGGTTTTATGAAAAATATCGGTGCGTATAATCATTAGAGTATGATCATTAGAATTGGAGTCTAGTCTCGATGACCCGGGAAGTACGGATACGTAAGACGGAAATAAGGACTATGTTGCAGTATTATTAAGATATATAAATACTTACAATTGTCGAGCTAGAGTCTAATTCCGGTATCTCGAGGAATTTAAATTCAAGGAAAAGAAAATAATGTCTAGTTTCGGTTTGATTAAGGTATATACACCGTATAGTTGCCGAGGCTGGATACTAAGCCCCAGCTACGGAAACTTAAAAACGCGTGATGGCAGGATCAAAGGTTAGGTCGCGAACTATAGTTAATTAGGGGTCTGTGAATCGTGTGCGCGTGCAAGGCAAGTGTTCGCAATCCTTAGGTATAAAGTGAGGTACATAAAGTGAAACTACGATGCACTGGAATGGATATAATCGGCGGCAGATGGGTAAGTCATGTCATCCTCTTTCCGTTTTGAGATTATAACGATATATAAAGGTGGCGCACGATTAAGAAGAATGGTCTCGGGTTCGACACCCCAGACAGAGACGGAAGAAGCGCCGACAGTGAAAGCTAACCCCTGTACCGTAAACTTTACATATGTTTTCCACAGGTGTTGTTTGCATGTTGCATCCGTACTGACCATAATAGGGGCGAATTAATTTGCCAAATAAACCTTCTCTGCATGTGTGTGAACTTCCAGGGATCGCGCGGCCCGTGTGCTCGACGCCAAACTTAATTATCCATTTCTATTTATTTATTTAATTGATATTTATTTGTCTATTCATATGCCGCGTCCCAGTTATATATAGTCAGGCGGCGTTTCGATAGCATCATCATCGGCCCGTGTGCTCGACGCCGAACTTAATTATTCATCTCTATTTATTTATTTAATTGATGATTCATTAATTAATTAGGTATTTATTTGTCTATTCATATGCCGCGTCCCAGTTATATATAGTCAGGCGGCGTTTCGATAGCATCATCATCATCACCATCACCAGCAGTGTCCCAGTTATATATTGTCAGGAGACGTTTCAATAGTACCATCATCATCATCTTCATTAGCGGTGTTCCAGTCATATATAGTCAGGAGGCGTTCCGATAGTATCATCACCATCATTAGCAGTGTCCCAGTTGTATATCGTCAGGAGACGTTTCAATAGTATCATCATCATCATCTTCATTAGCGGTGTTCCAGTCACATATCGTCAGGAGGTGTTTCAATAGTATTATCATCATCATCTTCATTAGCGGTGTTCCAGTCACATATAGTCAGGAGGCGTTCCGATAGTATCATCACCAGCATTAGCAGTGTCCCAGTTGTATATCGTCAGGAGACGTTTCAATAGTATCATCATCATCATCTTCATTAGCGGTGTTCCAGTCATATATAGTCAGGAGGCGTTCCGATAGTATCATCACCATCATTAGCCGTGTCCCAGTTGTATATCGTCAGGAGACGTTTCAATAGAATCATCATCATCATCTTCATTAGCGGTGTTCCAGTCACATATAGTCAGGAGGCGTTCTGATAGTATCATCATCATCACTAGCGGTGTTCCAGATATATATCGTCGGGAGGCGTTGCGATAGTATCATCATCATCATCGTCATCACTAGCGGTGGTTCAGCTTTATATCGTCAGGAAGCGTTTCGATAGTATCATCAACATCATCATCATTAGCAGTGTCCCAGTTATATATTGTCAGGAGACGTTTCAATAGCATCATCATCATCACCATCATTAGCAGCGTCCCAGTTGTATGTATTCAGGAGGCGTTTCGATAGTATCATCATCAACATCATCGTTAGCAGCGTCCCAGTTGTATATAGTCAGGAGGCGTTGCGATAGTATCTTCATCAACATCATCGTTAGCAGTGTCCCAGTTACATATAGTCAGGAGGTGTTTCAATAGTATCATCATCATCATCATCACTAGCAGTGTCCCAGTTATATATAGTCAGCGGGCGTTTCGATAGCATCATCCTCATCATCATCATCATTAGCGGTGTTTCAGCTATATATCGTCAGGAGTCGTTACGATAGTATCATCACCATCATTAGCGGTGTTTCGGCTATATATAGTCAGGAGACGTTACGATAGTATCATCATCATCATCATCATCACTAGCGGTGGTTCAGCTATATATCGTCAGGAGGCGTTTCGATAGCATCATCAACGTCATCATTAGCGGTGTCCCAGTTGTATATCGTCAGGAAACGTTACGATAGTATCATCATCATCATCATCATCATTAGCGGCGGTTCAGCTAAATGTCATCAGGTGACGTTTCGATAGTGACATCATCATCTTCATCAGTGATGGCAGGGTTCCAGTTACACATCAGTCGGAGATAATTAGGCAGATCCCATCATCATCGATGGCAGGATTCTAGCTGTACACCATTTTGAGAAAATACACCGACATCCCTGGCCAGGGGCTAGGCATATCCCTACTGTCCAGATCCACCTTTCCATCTACTAATACGAGGGGTCATGGCCTCGTGAAACCACATGGCAACCAACCATTACAAGTATTTATTTATGTATTGTATATGTATGTATATGTATGTATATTATATTTTATTAGTATGTATCTATTCGTACGTAGTGTATGAGGGGGCTCTTCACGGGTGGCACAACACCCGTGCGGATGTCTTCCCTCGTCTGGAATGGATTGAACGTATTGATGCATATCAGATTATAATAAGTACTACCTGGGAGGGTGGTTGCAGTCACTGTAGTGTCGCGAATGGCCAATGGGCTGCAGTTGCTCACAGGCGAGGGTTGGGGAGCCTAGGAAACTCCCCTTCCCCACTCGCATATTTTTGACTTGACAGGTGGCCCGGGACCATCTTTACAGTAGCTTCAGTATATATACCGTAGTTTAACTTAGTTTAACCTGGAGGAGTTGGAATTCGGGGGGCAAACTGGCTCTGAGCCCGGACGCCAGACACTGACGCGAGGGATGGTGCGGTACTTTGCACAGAAGAGGCCCAACATGAAAAGGCGCATCCAGGCTCAGGTCAACGTATCCGGAACTCGTGTCGGGAGAAGGAAGATGGGATCAGTCACCGATGAGCCTTTGGGTATGGAGGGGCCGAATTTAAAGCAACCACATTTTCCGCGTACACATACATTTACACATACCTTCTACAAACCCCTTATCCATTAGAACCCAACGTACCACTAGAATGAGACATAGGGCCAGATACAGGAGACGGAACTTAGGCCGGCTAGTAAATAAACGTAACAATGTAATTGATATAAAGATAATGCAGAGTAAATATAAAAGATCGTAGGGAATAAGCACAGCGAGATAACGGCGGAAGATAAAATTATTAATCAGCGAGGGCGTCGAAGACGGAATCATCCATAGGAGCGGCTACGAAGGACTCGAGGGCTTTCAGGGGATCTATGTACTCTATATGTGCATGCGCATGTGATAACGGCACGTCACTAACCTTTCCAGTGGATGGCGGTCGATCCCATACAGGTAGGACAATGGGGGATCGAGCGGAGAGGGCGTGGGAGCAGAGGATCGCGCACTCTGGAAGCGCAGCTACACCAGATGCAGTGGTTTCAGTCCGTAGGAATGATAGGTAAATAATATAGGGCCACGGAACATAGTATGTTTAGCAATTGCACCGTAGGGCTTAATTGACGTGCTAGGTAGTTTTGTTTGCGTTTTCCATGAACATTCACGAACTTCATACCCCAGTATTTAATTTAAATTTAGCTTGCGTTAGGGTTACCACAAAACCAATTCATCCCCTATAGTTCGAAACAAAAAATTACACAACGTGAACTGGGGAGGTCTTGAATAAAGCGAGGGTGTTTGGAAATACTACGTTAAAAGCCGTAGAGCCTTCACCCGACGTAGATAGATAGCTTGTTTGCCTCTAACAAGGCGTAAACTCAGTTAGGAGTAGGATCGAGCTGAAAGGCGAAGAAGAGGAGCCATCACAACCTTCAGCGTCCATGCTTCAACACTGTAAAGTAGAACTGACCATACATAGCATTTGATCAACCTCTGACTGAGCTTCAAGTTTGAGTCTACTTACAAAGTAGACTTTTCATCTTATTAAAAGATGTACGAGCTGTCTCTATTCTACATTTGATCTCCGTATCAGGGTCCAGATTGTCAGTAATAATACTGCCCAAATATTTAAACTGTTTTACTCTCTCAATGTCGATACGCTTTAATTGAAGGCGCACATTTGGATGATTGTCTCGAATACTACGATACCCTAAAAGAAAGTCTTCCTGCATTAAGTACTTCTTGTCCTGCTATATTAGTGTGAAACATGGAAGGGGTTTGGAGGAATGGAGATATGTAACGATGAACCATTTTCACGGTCTACCTTTCTCTCATTCTTGTTTCTTCTTCTCCTTCGTTATGCTCTTGGCTGAGCGGTCCTTGTAACGACCACAGCCAAAATTATCCAGCGCCTTTATTTCCTACCTGCAGCATTCTTGCAGTGAGCTATTATCGGTTGCAGACTTTACCAAATCCCTACATATAGTTAGTGATCTTCCGCGGGGATGCGTTTTCTTGAATTTCCCTAATACCAATAGACGCTGTGACGTGTCCGAAGTATTTCAGTATACGCATTTATATTGCCAAATATAGACGTTGCTCCGTATTTATTTCTTGTAAAATCGAGTTGTTTATTCTGTGAACTGTCCGCGGGATTTACAGCATACGCCGCCAGCACCACATTTCTAATACGCCTGTCCTCTTGCGCTCGTGTTGTTTCAGCGTCCGTGTCTAAGACCCGTACAGAAAGGTTTTGAAAGTAGTTGTTCTGATAATCTTCACCTTGGTGGATTTCTCTGTGCTTATGTCACTTTGTTATTAATGGATCAGACACCGTTATTTTGCAGATTCTTAATCCTTTGATAATGCGCAATTTCATTAAGATTGGCCATAAATGATAAGTATCACATTCCTTAATTTTATAGCTTTTAACGGGGTTTGCATTGAACCAAAGCGCCGCCATATATTATACAGCTGTCCGTTCACTATTAACACTTTGGGATTAAAAACAATAAAATCGGTGCGGCGGCATGATAACCGAGTGATTGCTTTAAAACCGGATGTTCAATCAAAACTTTAAACCAGAGAAACAATTGAAAATACCGAAAATTAATATATATATTAATTAATGATTAATTGTTTTAATTAACTGACAAAGTCACTTAACACGCATTTAATTTAACACAAGTCTCGAATTCACACTATATACTCTTTATTATCGCTGGGTAACAGAGAAATTTCTGTTCAACAACAGAACAAAGGTAGGCACTCCACTTAATCATATGTCAATTGCTTTACAAATCACGACGGTAGCACTATTTTCGCCATGATTCGCCACTAATATCGCATCGGTAGAAACGTCAAACAACGACTGATTGCCCATCGCTGGTTCCGCTTTTTATACGCAACACGCTGATTTTTCGAATCCTCGAGAAGGTATTAAGGAGTTACACAACCTTGACATTTTCAAAAAATCATTTTTATTTTGTGGCTTGAATTTCGAAAGATAATTTGAGTCATAACTCGTACGAAAATTACAAAAATTGGATAAGTTGATAAATGAAAGCAATCGTGGTAGGTACATTCATTTTCAAAAGAATTGCATTATTATTTTGTGTTTTACTCGAAATTCCCTTTTTTAAACTTTTGGAGATGATACCACGAAAACTACTAAATTAACTTGGTTCAAATTTTGCTCACATCTTAAGAATTATATTATCTACGATGAAGCGTATGACTTTTTTTTTATAAAATGGACCGTTTGCTTATAGTAAAAATTTTTCAGAAAAAATTTTTTTTTATTGAAACTACATCATGGACATTATATCTTTTAAAACTTTTTTATTTCATTCTGTAGCAATTGCCTACGTTATCTCATTTTGGCCCATAAATCTTCCATACACTTTATTTTAAGTCCCGTATTCTTCCGCAGAAGATTTCCAGAGGAGCAATCCCTTTCATTATTAGGTAAACAATTTGGATAATCATGAACAATAAAGAAACCTTTGAAATCCTAAAGAATAATCCTAAATCTTAAATAATAATTCTGAGAAAACACTTATAAAAAACGTCACATTCCACAACACGTCCCCGATATTGGGCTTGTTCCCGTAATTTACCAAAAAATCCCTTCCCTCTACGCGACTCGTTCCCTCATCCGAAAAGGTTGACAACATTCTGATTTTAGGTTAGTTATTAGTTATAACTGATGATGAGAGGGAGTGCCTCTCTCTAAAATATAGCAGGTGGGTAGAATTGTCAAAATAACTCATCGTTCATTTATTATAATGTTTAATTAAGTGCAAATTTTTATTTCATGTTTTTTCAATACGCCACAGACAAATTAAGTTAAAGGAAATGATGCTTTAAGATGTGGTAATAGAATATTATAGTAATTAACTCAATAAATTAAATGTTTCCAAGTAGTATTGTAGTTGTGCTTGCATTGCAAAGAGTTTACTATCAGAGCCTTTGTTTAATTACCATTTAAATGTTTGCTGGGGCCTTGGGATTCCGTTGCCTCAGGAAGTAGACGCATACATCTTCATTATCTGATCGGAAACTAGTATAGATCTGGTATTGCCGTAATAAAATTAGACTATTTACCCAGTCTGCAGGAACGCCGAAGTTCAGATCTGGATTGGTATTTTGGACCTGTTATTAATACCTGTGTAACATCCTATGCAATGGTTGAATTATGACTTGGCTATTTCGCTCTTTAATCTCATTCAGCAAATTTGGAGGATCATTTTGGTAAATTCACAAAATTTAATTTTTTACAATTTGTATGTACAGTACATACACTATATTATATTACCACGTACTTATACTACTTTACACCATATTACATAATATTATAAAAAATAATCCTTTATTATTGGGCGACTTTGCTAGGATATCTATACCATGAAAAATAATAGTTATACTCAACAATACTTACTTAATACCCTTAAAACATAGCGTTTTAACTGGAGTTCTTTGATTCCCTAAACATAAAACCTTTTACTTGCCACATCTTTCTTTTTACTTTTCATATTAACAGAAAAGAGCATGTATATTGGCGGCAAAAATACACGCCTTACACCCCTCTCCCCCGTACATTTGTGCGCAGATAATTCCGAGCAGCTAGTGCACGGGCGCCGATAATACGAGTCATTTGTTGTAATAAAACACGAGATTGATACTGCTTTATTATATTAATTTGACATCTTGCTCTATACGATGAAAAGTGATGCCCGAAGAAAGTGATCAAGTATTGCCTTTTTTTGCAATTAACAGAAATTTAAAGTAAAATGTATCAATACCTATCTTGCAACGCTGCAAGCTATTAATACCTCGACCAGCGTCGAGCGAATATGTATTAATAGCTTTCCCGCACAAGATGTGTCGAGAGATGATATTGCAGATCTGTAATACATAACCACATATTTAATCAAACCAACTAATTGACGGACCATTTATACATTTTTTCATGCAAGCTTGTTGATTTTTGAGGCTTCTATTCTCTCCTACAATTTAGTCAAGCTCGTCATGCCAAAGCTTTAGCTTTCCTAGCATTCTATCTCAGACCTTCATTCTATCCGACCAAACTACTCAAGCGATCCTTATTTTAATTCTTTCTTCTTTTCTAAGGTCAATTCTTCGCTGCAATTTTATTCATCGTTATGGATCAAACTGTCTGTGCAGTTTAAATAAACAAGAATTTCTTTCAAATATAATGCCACTTACATAAGCTTTAGTTAATATCAGTCCTTGTACATGACAGTAATATTAACTAAAGTTATGTGAAACTATTTAACTAATCCATTCGAAAAGTTAAAGATACTTTTTCATTCTTTCATAAAAACCAAACTTTACACCACACACAACGAGATATTATTTTTATAACTACCGATTCGAGTCCACCTCATCAATAGACTGATTTAATTTTTTTACTATTGAAACTAGTCTTCATAATAATGATCTGTGATATTCAGGTGTACGTGGTTGCAGGCTGGCGGACAAGTGATGATAAAGCCATGATTTAAATAATATTACTAGTTTGTTAGTTAGTACTAAAAGCGATTTCAGTATATGCGTACGTAAATACAATCAAAAGCGTGGGGCGGATTTTGGTGTTTGTAGTATGTGCAATTTAACTGTTCGAAGAATATGTTTTCTTCTTCTGTATGAAGGCTTGAACTTTGTGGTGACATTATTATTAAAATAAAACACAAATTACTTTGTTTTCACCACTATATTAGATTAAAAAAATCTACATGTTTCGAGAACAATGTTCTCTTCATCAGGATTATTGTGTACTAATCTTAAAAGTTGAAACAAGCAAATATGTTACGGTGAAGGGGTGGTTGAGGGGGTAGGTGAGGGGAGGGGGGGGGGTTCGAGGTGTTAATTATTATGGGTCATTTGGAATGTTAAGTGGAAAAATATTCAAAATAGGATTATGCAAAAATTTCGTCTGTGTATTTATTATATTAGACTTAATATTAACATTTTTCCTAATTTCGAGTATTTCTAAATTATTTATTTGAGGTATCATATAGTTGAAATGCAAAAATTTTAAGCCTGTGTTAATATCAAATGTATGGTCAAATTCTATTAAATGTTTTGCAAAATCAGAATCAATATTACTAGTTAATGCTTTGATATGTTCTTTAACCCTAGTTTGCAATTTCCCTATTGTAGCTTCACAAAAATAAAATCTATGCATCATATTCGTCTATGTTGAATTTCCTCTCCTTTGGCTCGACTGTCGCCCAGTTTTCTATTTTATTATCGTTAGTTATAATTATTGCGGGAGAGCAACCGCGCATCGACACAGACAACCCAAGCGACATATGACATATGACACACGTAATGTGGTGTAATTGTGGAAGTGTTTCATAAATGCATTAAATCATTTTAATCCGCGTCTGCTATTTCCTTGGAATGTAATCGAACGTAATGGATGCAACCCGTTTGCCGATAATAGGTAATACGGGAGCCGGGTAACTTACCGTTTTATCAGATTAGCATTGGATTTAAAAAGCGAACCGGCACGTGAATTCAAAGTGAGGTTAAATCCAAGCACAGGGTTCACAAAAAAATCTAAAAATATTCCAACAGACATCGTTAAAAAGACAATGAAGATAATTTTATTCCAATAATAGAGGATAATATAATTATTTATTTGTTTTTTGATTGTTATTAATATTTAACTCGGTAAAAAATAATTAAAAAATAATTAATTAACCTGGTTATATAATCACTTGAGTTTATTTACTGGTTTCGGAAACAATAATCTCCTTCATCGAGGTGATAGAAAATAATCCTTAAACTTGAAAATATAAATATAAAAACATAGTATGATGAAATATTGGAAAACGACATTAAATATTAGTAATATTTCTAGGAAAGGTGGTGGATTAGTTTTGTTGATATTTGACATTTTTATTAGTTTTAAAAGTTTTATTTGTTTCAAAGGACTGTAAATTACCCAATTTAAGTGAGTATCATATCAAGTATCTATTTCTTGAAAATAACAATTGGATAATTATGAATGTTGGTTTATTAGATAGTGGCGGTAATGAAGGTAATGGTAGAATTTTTTTTTTAACCCTTAACTGCTGACGTGCGGTCTTGCAGGCCGCACTTGCCTTGTGTAAATTGATCACTTTAGCTAGCCATACGATAAGCCCTATGGACACCCGAAAAGACTTGAATACCTACTTTTCCATAAAAAAAATATAAAATAGTAGTTTCGTCTCTATCGAACATCTATATGTATCTTGGTACTTAGTTTCATTATTAAGACACACTTTTTTGATCCGTGTTCTTTTTTGTTAGATAAATCATCTAATTTATTAAAAGAGCTTATCAAACATAGCTCTGTAATAAAGTTACAAAAAACGTAAATGTAGTTAAAGGTTAAATATAAGAATATTATTTTTGACATTTTTGACGGGCTTTCATCGAGTATTAAAAAAACAATTGTGTAATTTGAAAACGAGTCCATACTTTTGAATCACCGCGTAGTATAATGGAAAACGACTTGCAATAGTGAACATAGATGGAGCTACAACTAATTATGTTTTAAATGAACTTAAGTACCAATACGTTTGTGGACTACCAACGTGAAGAATCTCATTGAGTACAAGTACTGTTTGTTCAGCAAAGAATGTATAGGCGTACAGGGAAAATACATCAAGTAAGTAAAACTCGTTTCTGAGATGATTGAATTTAAGGTTGTAATTAAGTATTCTGCGAACATTAATTTCAAGGTAATACACAGTAAAAAATCAAATGGGAACAATTAGTACTCTCAGAGTCATGTGTCACATGTTCTCGTGTGTTATGTGTAACGTTCACTGGTAGGAAGGTAATGAAGTTTTCTTAATTAATTTGTCAGAAAACGGTAGGTAGGTACTTGGCAATCGCGTCTTTTTTCTCTGGCTTGCATTATCTTAACAATCTTTCTTAACGGCATTTGTACAATTCGTCAATTTCTTACGTGATGAATATTATATGTAATTAATATAATAAAAAGATTTAAGTTTTATATTGTGGTCGTTTGATAAAAGAGTTCATTAAAATATAGGTACAAACATATAAACTGTAACTGAGACGACAGATACAAATTATCAAGTACATGGCGACTTGTTCTCACTACTATAATTCCACCTTTAAAGCACGACGCAGAAAAGCCCCAAGACATCGTCAGTTCATATTGCAGCAATAGCACCTTAACGTAGAACGAAGCTTCCACGCAGTGCATACAATATGGGACCGCGCAAGAAATGATCGATTTATCTAAGACATGATTGGTGCTGTTCGTGGATAAGGAGTCTCGAATCTAAAAATGTGTGGTGAAAATTTCGCATCATTAAAGCGTAATATCTTTTTTAACACCTATTAAAATAAGGCACTCAAGGGATCGTGTCCTTGAAAAAAACATATAATATATAAAATACATACCTAGTTAGTCACTAGTTAGTCACTAATGCTACTAGATGACACTGCGCCAACTACTAGATCCTACTAGTACTTAGCGCAGTGCTAGATAGTGCTGTTCTCACAGCCTTAACTGACGACCGATATTTATATATAATTTCTGTTTCAAAGTATATAAAAAATTATAAAATATATTTGTCGTTAAATAATTATTAAATAACAACAATTTAAAGAAACAAAAATTACCAACATGTTTTACATACATAAATTTTTTAATATATTGTAAAAAACGGTACCTATGTGTTTAGATTTATAAACCACTGGAACATTATAATTACTAACTAATATAATGTTGAAATTAGATAATAATTTTTGCGACAGGAATATTATGAGATGTACATTTTATTTCCATAGGTATCCTAAAAAATTCTAGCTTACTATCGTTTATTACAGAGAAATGACTAGATGTCTTATCTTAAACATCTTGCAGAAGATACACGACTGTCAGCATACTGCAAGTCGCCAATTGTCGAAAGAAGACGCCACAGAAAAAAAAAATTGAGTGGAAAACTGTATTAAGATACCCACTCAATTATATTAGATATCAAAGCCAAGCCAATGAGGCATGATTCACAGTTGACCACAGAATTAGCGAACATGTAATCAAGGTGAAAAAATAAATCGAAGAACATTCTGTCTTGGCAGGCAGGTAGCTGAGTGGCTTTAAATTTTATTGGATATTTAGATTACTTTGTTGTGGTCGGAGCAGCATTCTCGACTTCGCCACGCGGCGAGAGATTTATTGCTCGCAGTATGAAGGTGCATTAGATGAAGAACTTTAATATTTGTAAGAAAATCACCATAAACCATGAGCGTTTCTTTGAAATTCTTAGTAGAAATCACAATAATGAGATAGTCGTAACCTAAGATTAGAAAAGACGTGAAAGGAATTAAAAAGAGATTTGAGACGTTATGTATTACCTATTCTGGAAATATAAACACAAATAAATATAAACACAGTTTTCTTAAAAACCTATCTAAAATTTTCTATGTGTAGTTTTCTGGGATATTTTGTATAGGATAGCCGTGTGTATCAGATACTGGATGACGTTTCGGATCCCATTGCATGGTCCACCATCAGGGCTGATGGACACCACGGTGGGATCCGAAACTTCGGCCAGAGATGTCACATATACATATCAGAATATCCCAAAAAACTACACACTGAATATTAAGAACGGCTGTGAAAACCTGAGAACATTTCTATCTAAAATTTACATTTTTTTTAAATATTCCTGTTTCCTTTAGTATTGCATTGAATATATTAATTGCACTGTATGTCTATATAAAAATCTCAAAATGGTATGCGTTTTCCCTCTTGTATAACGGTAGTAGGTACATGCTTCTGGTGGCCAACTAACTCTTGTAGAGCTCTAAGATGATGCCTTTCCATTTCTTCCGATCCATTGCCTTCTACTTCCATTCCTCCTTCTCCCATAGCTTTTCCAGATCATCAAGTACGTTGTCCATGAGGTGTCCCCATTTTTTCTTAAATACTTACCTTCTAAAATTTGCATGGTTTGACATAACATCTGGCTCATAATATATCTGAACTGATAAAAACCACTGAAATCTGATTAGGTGCTTACAAGTCATGGTAACTAAGAAACTCAATTGTCGATGCCATGTGTCGATATTCGCGATTTATGGCTTCATTATATGGGTTCTGGGATTGGTTCTTAGAATTCCATGGACAAGAACTACGCATAAACGCGAGAATGTTTAAAAAGTTATTGCGCAATAAAGAGTTTTACAGCTACTGCACTTCGAAAGCAAAGCAATTCATAAAAGCGAAGAAGCCATTAAAGACGATTGATCACATTCAAACATACTATTATAAATTTACTATATTCTCCAATTCAAACTTACCAAACAAATGATTACGTTGACTCTCTTCGTACTTTTCTGTCATTCTTTTAAAACCCATTGAGATGAATTTTCTTTGAAAATCAATCTTTAGGGAACTGACTTCGTCCTCCGATGAAATTGGCACACAATAATTTTTCACAAAACAGAAAAAAGAGTTCCAACAAAAGTTTCAATGCAAAGTTACCAGTCCAAGAACGGCCATTATGGACCACGTAAAGCAAGAAGCTCCATCTACTGTGAGTGCGACAAAATACAGTTTTCTTCCAACCCGAACTTGAAATGGAAAGCTTCAAGTTTGACTTTGAAACATCTGTGTAGAATTTCTCGAGACAGCTTTTTAAAAAGCCAGTTTAGTTGCATATAAAGTTTGATAAAATTAAATGGATATTTTTGATATTTTGGAACAATAATTATCATCAATACCTCGGTACTATAATTACAAAACATTTTTTTTTTGGTTCTATAAATGAATGATTTCCATTATATTTTAATCACTTGATGTCTGAGATAACCCTATACGGTCGTCCATTTATTAAAAAAAAAAGTAAAGAATTTTTATAGTATTGTTTTTATATTATTATTTATTTTATACTACAACGGTACATAAAAGGAGGTACCGACACTGATGTATGGAGTGAAGCCTGGAGCTAGCAGAAGAGGAACGAAAGTAGACTGAATGCAGTGGAGATGAGATCCCTTAGACGAATGTGTGGAAAATCCATTTATGATAGAGTAAAGAATGAAGATATTAGGAATGAATGTAAAGCTGATCGTAGCATAATTCATAGAATTAAAACAGGGTCGCTCAGGTGGTTTGAGCATGTTAAGCGAATGAATGAGAAAGAACGGTAAGAAAAATATATAATGCAAGTGTTGACGGCGCCAGAAAAAGAGGGCGACCGCGGAAGACGGCATGACCAGATTAACCAGATACTGGAAGATGGTCCCGTTAGAAGCCTCAACAACCGTCGAGCTTGCATGCGAAGACGTATGAATGTGGATGAGACGAGAGTTGTATGTCAGGACAGAAGAGTATAGCGCACTATCCTCTCTGCCTACCTCCACGGGTAAACGGCGTGATGGTAAGTAAGTAAGTAAGTTTATATTAAAAAACTAATAAAATAATATATTTTCATCATGATTCTCTTTTTCTAAACTCAAGCTCGCTTCTACATAAGAGAAACATTCAATATCTGCATGAAGTTGTAGTCGATGTTTTTTTATATTTCACGAAGTAACTAAATAGACAAAAATTTTGGACCGCAAAAGCCTCCAAGTATTCAAACAATCTCGTAAGAGCCTAATTCCTATTTCTGAAATAGCCGAGATAAAAGCACACAAACAACGTAAGGGTCATAATAGGTAAGAGATTTATATAAATTGATTTAATACACGATCAATCTTTATAATATTAATGATATGTCCCTATAATTTAAATCAATTTCCTGTAGTTTTGTAATATTATATAAATATCATGCGGCACGATCATCAAACATCCTGTATACTCATTTTGAAGGATTGATCGTCCTTAATTTAACCCACTGGTTCCCAACATGTGGGCCCAGGCAGATCTGTGTGCAGCCAGCGATTGGGAAGCATGTCACAAGACACATTGCGACTAAAAAAATAAAAAAAAATGCAGTCTATTTTCTACTCAAACAAAATTGTGTTATACTTTAGGTACTCCTAAAATAAGCCCGATACTAAAAATTATTACCTTAAAAATATTTTTAGTTAAGAAAATGCCTATCGATATACATATTATAACAGAGCATGTCCCCAAAACTTTACAATAAAATTTCTGCCTAAATGTTCTAACACTAATGTCCAATATATCAATACATAATTATAAAGATTAGCGTCGTAAAAATTTGCACTTTTTTAAAGTGTTTGATACAACATAATATTTTTGATTTATAATATAACATAATAAGATAAGTATGGCTCGACTATATGAAAGTGGATGATTCAAAGTGGCACGCCAGGACAGATAGTGACGTTCTATCCTCTCTGTTTTCTCATTGCCATGCGGGGAAACAGCGTGATGGTTTGTTAAAAAGTTAGTTATTTAGCTAGGTTGTTCTGTGTTAGGACGACTTCCATTTTGGGAGTAAATTATATTTTCAATAGCCTTCTTCTTGTGTTGGTTTAAGAGTTTAAAAAAATATTCTCGTGCTAATTATATACGTAATTTGAATAGAATATCACGACGTCCAAAAGGTTGGAAACCACAGAGTGAGCCTTCATTATTCAATCAGTTTCCTGTTCATCATAAATAAATACTTCTCTGGACCACTGCATCTCGCCTCACATAATTGCAATTTATGACAGATTCAATAATTTAATCATGATCGTGAATAGGAAATGCAAATGTCAAGATGAAACTAAATAGACAGACACTCCAGGTTATCCAGGATTATTAGAAGTAATGGCATAATTGCTAACCTTCCCGTTTCCGTGCAGGCGAAAATATTTGGAAATATATACTTTTATATAATTTATTTTATAAAATATATATCATTTGCATATTCTACGTTGATACTCATACATATTTTATAGTGGAATAATAAAATTTAGTAAATTGGAATACATACATTAAAGTGCCAGTAATAGCACAGTATACCCAGAACAGTAGTTTATCTCCGGCCTGTCGGCGAGTTATTAACCTACTCTTGCGTTAACGCTAGGGTTGTCACTTTATTTTTACTCCCTTTCTTTTAACTCGTAGCGTCTGAGATTCCGACGCATAAGATAGACACTAAACCCGAATAAAATTAAATTTCTTTTAATTGTTCAAAAATTGATGTGCCGATTTTACGCTGATTAACATCAACGTAGACTTTTAAAAACTCAGTCTTTGTGATAGTCAACACACCTTTTTAGTAAAGCACCACAAACATAAAAAAAGGCATTTTTTTTCTAAAGCGGCGGCTGCGAGCGCGAATGGCACCGAAGGCACGGCTCTTACTGCCGCCGCCTTGTGCCCCCATATTCTATGTCAATGTGTGCGTCACAGTGCGTGCGTACACGGCGCCGAGCACGCACACATTCTAATGGGTAGCGGCCAGTTTGTATGAAGACGTATTACTGTTCTTAGTATACTGTGGTAATAGTGACAATTTATAGCAAACTTTTCGTAGAAATTTCACTTCAAGTGCGTTCTTCACAAATCAGTTTAGTCTTAAATTAGTATTTAAAATTTAAAATTGCGAAATTGTAAAAACTTTTTTTTTTAAGTCGCGTTTTCAGTCTTTCTTCTAAAAATGTTTCTGATGCACTATTTTGTACTACGGAGAGAGTTCCATGACATTGGGCCTGCCACCGCAAATGTTCACTAAACTTAATCCTCTGGCATCGGTTCGGTAACCCTTACTGGAGCTGAAGAAGAGGCTGACGTCGACTATCAAGTTTTCCGGGATACAACAATCTTGAAGATTCAGAAGCACCATGGTAGGTCGCCTTGTACATTAAACTTCACAATTTTAAATCCACTCTTTCAAGAAAACGGAACTAATGTAATTTACATAAAATTAAGCAGTTTTTAAAAATATTTGATACATCTTCTGTAAAATATTCGAAAATGTTAAACAGTAGCTATTTATATTATTATTATATTGTATTAAAAACATAAAACACAATTTTAGTGTAAAATTTTAATAATTTTATTTTACTTGTTTAAAAGCGAATAAGTTTTTAATATTTGATTTAAATTACTTTCATGACAGATCTGGCTATAGATATTAGGATAATGATGTTTGAATATTTTCAACTCATACTTAACCCTAGATCACTAACCTTATTTTACAACGCTTATTACTAACCTTCGTCGTTTCGGCTACGCCGTATAAAAGGGAGGCTTCTAAGGGTTTATGGAATAAATTATTTATATGTGTTTTACTTATTTATTACAATAATCATTTGTTATCATGTTTATAAGTTTTTTATTTAGTAAAATCACATTTTAATTACTTTGACAGTCTTTTAATTAAGACCAGAATTTTTACTCATTTGAACATTTTTGTTTTTAATGCTTAAATCTAATTAATTTAAAAAAAAAAGACTTAAAAAAATATTAAAATATTAAAATTAAGTAATAAAATCAACAAATGGAAGAAACATTTTAGAAAAAACTATTAATTAATACATTTGTGACAAATGTCAAGTTTGTGTTCGCCACAGAAAGATTTGTTGCACTTGGTGCAACAACTCTTTGTCATTCTTCGCCTTGCGGAGGGGCAAATTACACAAATTTTTCTTTTTTGGCGATAGAAAGACTAACTGTATCTTCTCTTTGATCAGTCTCATGTGTAGAAGCATTCCGTAAAAATTAAATAAAGGCCGACGTCGAGTTTTTCGGCTGCAAGAAGCGAGAACATTTGGTCCAAGGTGTCTACTCCGCCCTTAGTTTGATTGTAAAACTCAACCATCGTGGGCTTTTGGTCATCTCATCAACTATCCCTTGCTCATCACAAGACGACAATAGGAATATTGTCTTTTGGGGCTTTGGCTTGTATGAAAGCAATTTCAGTTGCTTGTCATAACAGAAAATAGCTTTTCCTGTCTTCCGGGTACGCTCGTGCTGTAATTCTAACGTTATCTCCCTTTTTTTAGCACGTAGAGTCCCAACCAAAGTCAAATTATACGGTTCTTTTACTAAACTTTTGGCTAGTGGTACCGAAGTGAACCAGTTGTCCATAGTTAGATTTCTATTTGTGCCGTGCACAGTCCGTGTCAATTTTTTGACAAAATATTCGCCAAGTGGAAATTCATCTTTTTTATTAAAAGAACCTAGAAAGGGCTCGGCATCCACTATATACTTTGTAGAATTATCTACCAACATTATAATTTTCACACCATATTTATTTGGTTTAACAGAATGAAAAATAACTCTGCAAGAATAACGTTAATACTAACCTTCGTCGATTCGACGACTCATGGTGGCTGGAACGGCGCACACAGGGCCCCTACACAAATAACACTCCCGTGCGCCACTCGAGCTGCGGGTCGACCGAGATTAGCCGGAATCTGGAATGCGTACGACGACGCACTCAAAATTTATACGAGTTTTTTTGAGTCCGCGTCGTAGTTTTGACGAAGGTTAGCTTTCTAGGGTTAAGGTGGATTAGTCATGTTATGCCCCGAATAGAAAGGCATGAGTTAAGGCTAATCTATACTCTATTGCTAATAATACGCTAATCAAAATGTAACAATGTCCGTAACGAACGCTACCAGATGGCTAATGCAACGCTTTATAGAAGAGAATTGTGTTTTAATTTTCATAGCACTAAGACAAAATAATTAAATATAAATATAAAAAAATAACAAATGAGAAATGCAGCATCAAATTATGAATATTTTTTGTTAATATTTCTGATTTATTTTTTGTAAAAACTTTGGACTATCTTTACAGTAACTTATATCGAATACGAAAAATTACTTGCCTGTAATACAAGTCAAATAAAATGATAAAAGCCTTCCACTTTCTCATTTGAAAAAGCAATTGGGATTTCCGCAGAGTTTTATAATTGTATTGAAATGATGATAAAATAAATGAAAAATTACTGCAATGATATTTCAACGTTTTGTATAAAAGAAGTCAGAAATATTGAAAAAATATTCGATGGTATTGCATAACTCCATAATTATTGATATTAGGTCATGGTTGTTTGAAAATTGTGACTACCAAATCATTTAATTATTTGCAAGTCACTTCCTGGTTGTAGGGGAGTTTTAAAAAAGATATCGAAAAATAAATTATCATGTCACAGAATAAACAAATTAATGCCATGGTTGCCAGGTCGAAGGAAGACCGCAGACTCCGTGGACGAATCTGGTTAATTAAGGATAAAATATTATGTGCTGGTGCATGACAGGAGATAACAATTTAAAATATTGATTTTCAGGCATATTCTAGTAGATATGTGATAATTCTAAAGAATATCGTAAGGAATATTGCTTAAAAAAAACAACTTTGAAAAATAAACTACAGAGGTATCATTATCAGTTGCGAAATCTATGTATACTGAATTGTAAATGAGAAAAATACTAACCCATAAAAACCAAATTTTTATTTTACTCCCTTTCTTTGTAAATTAAGTTAACCATCATGTAATAATTGATTGACTGAAAATTAAACATGTCTAGATAAATATCTACGTAGAAAATTTTTAAAAATATCTCTTTATTATTTGATTTCTTCCCAAAAAACCGAAGTGTGCTGTCATCTGTGAACCAATTGACATAAATTTTCGAAATTCGTAGTGAAGTACCTGTTATACCTACCGACGGAGTAATTCAAATTTTAAATATTCCGTGACGTTATCGGGCCGCCGGCGCCATTGGTAGTAATCAAACTTTTCTAATGATTCCAATTTGATAAAACCATTAAAATTTCTAAAAAAAAAAATTATGCTATAATTATTATCATTTTTTAACGAAAATTTGATAGATCTTCTTGATCGTCGCCACGAGTCTGCTTGCAAAGTTTTATCTCGATTGGATCACGGGAAAAGGGTTAAAAATCGGTCCAAAGTTTTTTCGACAGACCAGCAAGTAAGCAGACGCCTCGAGTTAATATAAAGGGAGTAATAACAACAGATGTCTCTGGCATTGGCCAGTGCAATTTATGAAGTGTTCTTGATTCGAACTATGTATAGAACTTTCAAAAATTTGATAATTCGTGGATGTTCTTACGATGGAATTGGTGAAAGTTGCGTTGTGTAGAGTGATCACTTAAGCCAGCTCATATAGGTTGAAAGCCCTGAACCATCGACTAAGAGACTTCCATCTACTTTTCTCATGTTTAAATAGCTTCGTCTCTGTGGGACTTCTATAATTTATCCTTAATTAATAAATTAATTAATCCAGAGTTCTGAAATGGAGACCTTGGGAAAATAAAAGAGGCGTCAGAAGACCTCAAAAGAGATGGGCCGATGATATTGTCCCTGTGGGGGGAAAGAAATGGCTACAATTAGCCAACAACAGGGAAGAATGGAAAAATAAGGAAGAGGCCTATATCCAGCAGTGGAAAGACGAAGGCTGATGAAGAAGAAGAAGAAGAATTAATGATCCCTCTGGGGACCAAATCCAGTACCTGTGTTCTGAGAACATACATTCATATAAAAATATTTTTAAGAATCTGGTCAAGTCTGCAAACCAATATACTTTAAGAAGAAACACGAGCGCTGTAAGTCGGACAGATGGATCAATTTGGCTCCGGTCTTACTATCGTCAATGACCACGATTGATCTGCCAAGATCATTTTGAAGAAGATGAAGAATATTATCGTGTAATTATACAGAAAAAAAAGTAACCCATAAAAACCAAGTTTTTATTATACTCCATTTCTTTGTAAAATATAACAACAATTAAAGACGAATTAAAACATATAACATAACACTAAACTTACAGTAATTTAATGTATTTCTAAAATGTCAGACGTTTTGAGCTTTGATAAGACACTTCATGCTTTGAAGATTAAATTATAAGAACATTTGTCAGTCAATTTAGATTTTCGACATTCGTAGTGAAGTACCTATTATGCATATGGACGGAGTAATTCAAATTTAGAAAATATTCCGCGACGTTATCGGGCTGCCGTTGCTAATCAAACTTTTCTAATGATTCCAATTTGAAAAAAACAATAAAATTTCTAAAAATCCGAAATTATACTATAATTTTTTTTTTTAACAAAAATTTGATAAATCTTCTTGATCGTCGCCACGAGTCTACTTGCTAAGTATCAGATCGATTGGATCACGGGAAAAGGGTCAAAAATCGATCCAAAGTTTTTTTTGACGGCAAGCCGGCAAGCAAGCAAGCAGACGCCATGAGTTAATATTATATAAAGGCAGTAATTATCATAATATTCAGGAATAATCGACTGCTTTATGATCCCAAAGTGGTTAGTTTGCAATAAAACGTGGGTACTTAGAAATTGATTTTGAATTTATTATGAAACTACCATGACACTTTGCATTAATATTCAAGGAAAATAATTTTCATATGCAATACATTGAGCCCGAGGCGATTTTGAACCCTTAGGAAAGCTGTAGGAGGCCCTCATTTCATGTTTTTGGTTTTGGCAAAGAGAGATGGTTGAATATTTTGATATTTAACAAATTAATTGGAAAAATATTAACGAGTGCTTGCACTGAATCAAGCGAATAAAATAAATGTTGATAATAGGGTAATATCACAGTATACCCAGAACAGTAGTTTATCTCCGGCCTGTCGGCGAGTTATTAGCCTACTCTTGCGTTGACGCTAGGGTTGTCACTTTATTTTTACTCCGTTTCTTTTAACTCGTAGCGTCTTAGATTCCGACGCATAAGCTAGACACGAAACCCGAAAATTTCTGTAATTAGTATACCTAGTTTCTGCACTTAAATTGCAAGAACGCTGATTAACATCAACGTAGACTTTTAAAAACTCACAGTCTTTGTGATAATCAACACACCTTTTTAGTAAAGCACCACAAACATAAAAAAAGGCATTTTTTTTCTAAAGCAGCGGCTGCGAGCGCGAATGGCACCGAAGGCACGGCCCTTACTGCCCCCATATTCTATGTCAATGTGTGCGTCACAGTGCGTGCGTACACAGCGCCGAGCACGCACGCACACATTCTAATGGGTAGCGGCCAGTTTGTATGAAGACGTATTACTGTTCTTAGTATACTGTGGTAATATTGTCTAATCCCTTTCACAGAAAATTCAGCACCCTGGCGTTAGAAAAATGAGGAAATTTAGAAAATGTGTGAAAATATGATTTTTCATTTAAACATGGCTTTTAACTTTTGTTACAAATCTGTAATTTTAAATGTATGCGTAATGTTTACCATTTGTCGTAACCTATATACATACAATCAAGCTACTATGAGACAAGCATGTCCTTAAATAACTGCACTGTAACAAAAATGTTTCGTAAACAAGAATTTTCTAAATTAATAAATAAAACCGCGCTTGTGTTTTTCTTAATTTATTTGTACGATTATATTTCTCCGGATCGGATGAATTAGTTTTGATGGAATGATTTGTGGTAAAAGAGAGGGAGGTTATAAAAAAACCATATCGGAGCTCATCTGTAGAGTTGGTGGTTGACATTGATACAGGTATCGTTATTTCGTGAGATGGAACATTACATGACAGTCACGCACGAGAGAGTCACAAAATATCCTTAGAGACTTGGCAGGTCGTAATTATTATAGGCTGGCTGGCAGAGCACTCTCTTCTCTAGTAATTATTTGTATCGTCAGGTTAATGTCAATTGCCACCAGGGACCGCCAAGGTAGTACAGGATTAATACTGAATATTATTTTTTTTATTTTTTTTTTATTGCAGATAAATAAGGTGTGTAAGAGGTTGAGAACTATATTGGGATGTATGCACAAGATTAAATACTATGTTCCGATACAGACTATGAAAACTATATATCAATCTTTAGCGGAATCGGTAATAAGGTATGGAATAACTAGCTGGGGTCTAACTTGCAAAACTAATATTAGAAAAATTCAAAATATTCAAAATTCGGCTATAAAATTAATAAATAAAGAAAGTGCTTCTAAAGATATACAGGAACTCTTCAAGAAACAAGGCTCTATGCCAATTAATGCTATCTTGTGGTACAAACTAATTACACGATATCATGAAGATGGGACATATAAGCATAGATTGATTCATAAACATAGTACCAGATTTACGGTTAAAGAAGGACTACGAATACCGAAGGTCATAAATAAATATGGACAAAGAACATTAAAATATGTCATACCAAAAATATTTAATAAAATCCCATGTCGTGTCAAAATGGATATTAATAAAAAAAGGCAAAATACAGAATTAATGAATATGTTATTAAATAAAAGAGACTTATTTTGATTTTGGTAATATTTGTATTTTTTCTTGTATTGTATTGTTGATTTGTATTTGTTTGATATGTATGAGTTTATAAAATCTATTGTAATTAATTAATATGAATGTATTTCTGGTAAATACAATTTAATTATATATATGTATTGATGCACCTACAGACAAATATCAATGTGATGTTTTGTGGGTCTGAGATGTAAAAAATAAATAATATAAAAATATATTAGATATATATTAGATATATAGAATAGATATATATATATATATTTATTTAAATATATATAAATAGAACAAAGTATCTTGGCGTAGTCATTTGAACAACACATGTCGCAAGAATCGAAAGTGTGCAGACAATTTTTCTATGTTTTATACTAAAGAGCTAGTTATGAGGATAGTCCTGCCTTTGACAGAAAATATCCGATCTTGCAGTGCTACGAAAAATACTCAGTGGAGCTACTGATTCTCTTTCTTTATTTGAAATAAATTTGCATGTTGAACCCTGGAGTACTTTAGAATAAGTCAACATCTTAATAATGTTGGTTATTTTTCTCTTATCGCAATGTCGTACATATTACATGCATTGTACTCATCCTGATAATGATATTGTTGCAGATACCCTTTCATCAAAAACACAGTCCTGCACAGCATCCATTTTCTTGAAAATAACATATCGTCGCTGTATATATAATTAGTTCTATGTGGCGTTTTAGTACATTCTGAGATAAACGAATTGATTCGTTCATCTCAGAATGTACTAAACCGCACATAGGATTAATTATATATACAGCGACGAAATACGTAATCAATTATTTATTTACATATTCGTATATGTTCGCACTACATTGATACACTAAATATGTATGTATTTGCATGTTGCTAGAGCGGGTCAAAGACACTTTTAATTGGGATTAGAACTATGTTTATTAAGTCATTTATTATTTAGTGTGTCAAAAATATCAAATATCATTAGTCTAATTGTATCTCTAATATCAACAGTGTATAGGCATGTACATAATAAAAAGTAATAGGCATGTAATTATAAAATAACAAATGAAAGTTAGAGCTTAAAGCTTACTATTTTTATTTTACACGCGTTTTAGGGACAAATCTTTGTAATGTAATCAACACTTTACTAACTTCCTGACCAACAGTCGCTCTGAAATTTGGCAGAAAGACACATTGCCGATGACATCATTCATTAGATTTACTAATCAACTAACTTAATCATTCATTAGATTTACAAAATCTATTTTTAGGGTTAGATTTGCAAAATCTTAATAATTTTTTTTTGAAAAATTAAAATATTTTCTTTTTTACTAGAAAAAATATAGAGTCGTAATCGCCAATATGATTGCCGACCTCCGATAGGAGATGGCACTTTAAGAAGAAGAATTTGTAGATGTGCAAAAGGCAAGTGGACGCCACCCTGATTAAAGAGTCAATTATCAGATGTACCAGCAGGGACACCAGCAGGGAGACCAGCAGGGAGACCACAAACGCGAGATCCAAGATGTTGTATATACAGGTAAAACAAGAGTTTGTTTAACATAATTGAATTCCATATAACTTGATGCGAACCACAGTTGCATATTAATAATAATAAGGTAGATTTTTTTATCGTTTGTATTTTTGTTTTCATTTCATTTACGGCATGATGAATTTTTATTACTTTCGATTGTTTGTCGATTGAGTCCTCAAAATAAACCTTTGAGAAAAAGACAATCGCCTTAGTCTGGATCAAATTTGAATAAATCGTTACTCGATCTCCAAAAATTCACTAATAGTCTTAACAAATTTATTTGCTTAAATATCATAAGCCTTTTGTATTTGTTTCATGGAGTTGGCTTCTGCGTAGTCATCATCCTGTCATTGGATGCTGGATGCAATTTATGTAATTTAAATTCAAGAAACGATGTCAAGGTGTCTCCTCCTATTGTGGTCTCATTCTTCCGACTCGCCTCAAGTCGTCATGCAGGGTGGCTGAAATAAAACAGGAATCTAATTCACGTCCATTATTACTTTATTGATTACTAGTAGAAAGCAACTGGCTTTTGCTGATTGCTGTTGTCAGGCCTTGCAGGCGGCGACGTTTACGAACATTACCCAGTACAGATACCTAATAAAACCAGTTTTAGAAGATAATGATAGGATAATCGCTTTTAAATTAAATCATACTTTGCTTGTGATGTTGCCATTAAAGAAAGAGGTTTGTTGAACAGTCTGATGAAGACATTGAGAAATGTATCCTGTCTAAAAACGAGTGAAATCCACTTTCTTAAATCTCTGGTCCTCTCCATGAACGATACGGAGATTGAAGAAGACGAAAAAAATGTTGTTGAATATTTTTATTTTATTATTATTTTAAGGCTTCATGAGACCCTAATTACAGAAGCGAAACAAATCGAAAAACACGCAAGTTTGACACGCACATCTTTTTATGGCGTATACTACGAGGGCCGCATATCGTCCTTACTCCATCCATCCTGCTGATACGTGCATCCTGAGATAGGCAGCATCCATATCTCTAAGATATGAAGCGCATATCTTTAAGATATGGATCTGCGTATCTTTAAGATATGGAGCTACATACATTCTTATTATATATTAATGACTTATGTAAAGTAAAATTTTCTGGTATTTCTGTGGCATTTGCAGATGACACAGTCTTGGTATTTAGTGGTGATACTTGGGAAGAAACCTATGCTAAAAGCAATGAAGGTTTGTTGACTGTAAAAAGATGGCTTGATAATAATCTTCTTACACTTAATTCTCAAAAAACCAAATATATTACTTTCAGTATTTCCTCTAAAAACCAACCTTCATTAGACCATGATCTGACATTACATACCTGTGTACAGGAATGCAATTGTCAATCTTTGGAAAGAGTAGACAACATCAAGTACCTTGGAATAATTATTGATAAACACCTGAAGTGGAACAACCATATTACTATGTTAACAAATAAAATTAGAAAACTTACATATATTTTCAAGGAATTACGGAACATACTGGACAAAGACACTTTAAAAACTGTATATTATGCTATTGTACAATCATTTAGTAATGATATTATTTGCTGGGGAAACTGCTATAAGACCACCCTAGAGTCTTTAAATAATGCACAAAAATTAATCTTAAAAATCATGTTTAAAAAAAGTTTTTTATACTCCTCACAACTTTTATTCAGCGAAAATAAAATAATGACTGTCAGCCAGTTTTCCATTATTCAAACTCTGTGCAAATTCTATAAAATCAAAATTATTATTAAACGAACCCAGCAAATGCACCATTCTAGAATGTCCACTTCTTTAATGTATCAGCCAATAAGTGCCAAGACAGTGTTTGGACAAAGAAGTTTTTTTTACAAGGCTCCTTTGTTCTTCAATGCTCTTCCCGAAAATATTAAGAGTGCAAACACTCTGTCACTTTTTAAAAAAATGGTTAAGGGTGTTATGCAGACTGATGGAAGTGATATCCAAATGTCTTTGGTGTCCATTCTGTCATAGTCAGTGTGGACACCCTACTCTTAACTTTTTACACAACACTATTGGAGAAGACATTATTGTCACCTGCATTTGCACAAATACCCAACTGCCGAAAACAGGTCATAATTTATTGCTCATTAAACTTCATTTCTTATCACTATTTAATATACACAAACATTCATTTAATTCTCTTATATAGGTACATACCTAAATATACTTTTAACTGTGCTATTATATATACATTTTGTTACTATCCATGCATATGATTTTTATATATATTACTCTACTTTCACTATTGCTTTTGTATTTTACAGTATATTCTGTTCTTATTATCCACATTATATACTCAATTAATTAATTAATTAATTTTATAGTTATATAGTATTTTGTTGTATATCTTTATTATTTTTTGTTCTAACTATATTGTTCAGCTGCTCATCTCGGCACAGGTTCTCCCTAGTGAGATGAGCGGCTCCATCTCCTGTCATGTAACAAGATGAAGATAAATAAATAAATAAATAAATAAAATAAAATATCTCGTGAACCTTGAAGCGCGCAAATGTCTGACTGAAAAAGTCCAACAGAAGTGTGCTAAGCCAGAATGTGTTGTAAGTTCATACTTTCTCTTGGAAAGATGCCAAGTCAGTTCACGATCACAACGATCTTTTCGGCGAAGGAACGATTAGCATGCCTTTGGCATGCCAAGAGTAGTTTGTTGGCTTCAAAACTGGTGACACAGCTATGACGACATTTTGGGAAATAAGGGATCTTTGTATTTTGATGACCAGGCTGGCCATCTTCCAAGCAATGGCAAGCAGTAGTTGAGATTGATATTGACTAAGCCCCCGAACGATAACTATACATAATCTTTTTAGTTTGTTTTCGTAATTGGTCATGTTGCAATAGAATTCACAATATGATTTTTATAAAAGCGGCGGATAATTATGCATTACTATATCTACATGTGTCACTGAATAATATCAAAATCGATAGCAATCAGTGGCCACCATATTGGGGATCATTGTTATTTTTACAGAAGTTCTAAATAGTATGAACGTATTAATTAATAATTCTAGGATATTAACATTTTTTTAGGTAGGTAATATTAATAAATAGGTGAAAGCTTTCCTTGTGCCACCCAGTACATTACTGTAATAATTGTGTACATTATTGTTGATTTTCGCTTTCATGGCTGTCGTGGTAACAACGTGTCTGAGATTTCTCTCGTTACGCAGATATTAATCGAGATAAATAAATAGATCTCAAATGAGATCTGAAATTTTCAACGTATTCTGATTTGATTCACAGAACTTGATTTTGATAAAGTAAAATCCAGGGTACCTGCAGACGTAACGTATAATTTAGTTAAGCTCTTTGTTAAGCTGGACACGGTGTGACATCTGTAAGATTTACTCCTAACTTATATATCACGAAGTCCGCCTTTTTATGTTTTTTATTTTATGGAAGGATCTTGACAGGATTAAGAAGTTAATATGACACATGCACTTTGATGTAGAGCATTACGTAGCGGACAAGATTTTTCACTTTGACTTTCTGTCTGGATTATTGGATTAATTGCATAGTATAAATCAAGCATTCTCAAGTTATGTAGTACATCTTTTGTTCATTCCATTCATGTAATGGAGCAGAGTATGACAGAGAGGGTAAATGGATATAAGGGCGAGCAGCGCGAGTGAAAGGGTTTTTTTGCATTGTGCGAGACCGATCACTATTGTTCATTGTAATCACCGTATCGCTGTAACACGTATTGTTACCGCCAATAAATTACGAGTCTTCAACAAGATATTTTATTGGAAGAAACCCAACACAAAGAAGAACAAGACAAGAATATTACAATTAGTAAAGTGTAATAATTAAAGATTCAAAACTCACATTTACAAAAAATATGTTTGTAAAAACATCGTTTTGAAGAATTAGATACTCTGTAATCAAAAATAGATGTACCTATATTAATATATAATACTGCGATCCTCCCCAACATTCATTAATTATTGTTCCAGAAAATTATTTGTAATCGATGAATTCTAAAGGAACAATATATATTACAAAACAAAGCGATACCGATAAGACAAGAAGAAGCCAATAGAATCAGAGTTGAATGTTTTGGTACAAACACTTAAAATTTGACATGAAATATTGCTCAAATAACAGAAAGAAACCAAATAAGGATTTTCATTCACACAATACCATAAGTGACAACAAAAATACCCTACAAAGCAGGCCAATGTAAAAAATCGACAGCCTACCAAAGTTAGTAAAAATATAATGAATAGAAAAGAATTTAAATTATAGTGTAAAAAGTTTGCTATGAAAAATTTTGACTGACCAATGTTTATATACCTAGTACAATTTGTTTTAGTTTAAAATCATGTATTAAGCCATATAATATATTATGGAACGAAATGAACATCGAAAAATTATAAAAATAAGTTAAAAATCAAATTAATTCATCAATTAGAAAGACATATAGAAAAATGAAAGCCACGAAAAATTATTTGGCCGGGATTCAAACCACGGATCTCCTCCTTTTCGGGGCAGGCGCGTTATCTAATTACGCTATAGCCGCCATGTATACTTCCGTGAATATATCGACCTTATCTGTAAGCCTCATTTATTAGTTGATTAACATTTATTATCCATTTTTAGAGCAATTCACTTTTTTGGTACGGTAGGCACAAATTGCTTTGTGTTCCTGCCGCTAGAGGACGCCAGAATTAACCGTTTAATTCATTTTTATTTTTGGACACATTTGATACCACATACGTTTATTATATTCAAGAACACATTCTATTGGGAAGTTGGAAGTTCATAACAAAGTTCTGTGAAAATTAAAACCAAATTACTTAATCAATTAGAAAGACATTCAGAAAATTAAAATCCACGAAGAAATATTTCCGGGGCAGGTAGCAGCCAAATATTTTTTCGTGGATTTGATTTTTCTGTATGTCTTTCTAATTGATTAATTAATTTGGTTTTAAATTTCACAGAAATTTATTCTGAAAAAATTGCAACTTCACAATAAGAATGTGTTTTTGAATATTAAATAATTTAAATTCACCCTCATTGTAATGTCTGTTGCATCGAATATAGCCAGTGTTTCTCATGTGAGTACTTTCTTTTGTGTGTAAATATTGCCAGTGTCTATAGTCTTGCATTCCTCACTGTTGTCAGGGTAAATCATCATCTTTGCGTACCCTCAAACAATTCATCTTTGCTTTTGTTGCTACTTTGCTGTGTTGAGACTGCGTTGAGTAGTCAACGGAAACATGTCACTGGCTTCTCACACTGAGGAGTTCCGGTTCGATTCGCGGTGAGGTCTCAACAAAACAATGTGATTTACTAAATGCTTGTGTGTTTTTATGATGTGTTTCGGTTTAGTAATTGGGCCTGATTGTCTGTTAAAACGTTAGAAACAGAAAAGGAAAATAGATAAAAAAATTTCATCACTGCATCTCAAACTCGTAATTTTTGTTTTTCCGTTGGACAGCTTTAATAATTAAGGTACACTTTCGCATGGAAATAATAATGACGTATTTATTTATTATACCAGGTGGCGCCAGGATTTACAGTCCAATTTATTTTATTTCACTAGAAACGTTAAGACTCGTAGACTGCGCCAGCCTGTTAGTTATAGTTATAATAAATAATATTTATAATATGTGGAATTTTCTCTTTCAAATAGAATAATAAATTATACATAATGATGTGTTAGCTGATGCCTCGTTGTGTTATTTTTTTTATCTTTAAACTCATGAGATACGTTTTAGATTTTTTAATTCCCTAGGATTCTTAAAAAAATATTTGTCTCACGAAGATAATTTTTATTTAAATAAATCTTCCAACTTATCATACATTTAGTTTTGCCTTAATAGACCAATTAATGATTGACCTATAAGACTGTAATGGGATGAATACCAAAATCGAGCAACAACATAAAAATAATTACCTCTGCGAAAGAAAAAGTGCGAAAAATGGTGTACATTTGCGTAGATATTTTTTTTGTACAAAATTTACTGCTCAGATTAGTATAAACTCAGGCTATACTATACTGTTAAGTTCGCCACACTATTATATAGAAAAATAAGAGAGAACCTCCGAATGATTGCATCCGATCAAAATTTAATGGACGCAAGGAACGTGTTTTAATTTCAAGCGTACACCTTTATTATTATCATATTAAAATAAGCTATAAAATCATCATCATGCAAGATAAACTTCTTTGCCGGAACTTGTTGAAATTTACTCTACACATAAAATACACTCACTCGGACATACAGAAATCACAGTCACAACACAAGGCACGTGTGAACATCGTCACCCCAGAACCAAGCGCAACAACTCTATTCTATCGAGGATACTACATGTATGCATGCAGCTCGCTGAATATTCAAATTACTTATGACCCGTCAAAAATTACATGCTCTTACTATACATTTGGTCGCGAGTTAAGACTAAGAATAGCGCCGTATAGCGTAGTGTAGCATCTTGGTAGCGTTAGTGATGGTCATTGTCACATAGAGAATAATGACTTCATTAATTTACATACCTCATCATTATTTGCACCATTTGGTACCGTTAATGCGAGATACTATTATATAGATAATTTTGTATTGATACACAAAATGAAAAAGGTTCACCTATAGAAAAATAACTCTTATATGGACCGCAGGTGATTATGGGCCAGGATCTAGATCTCCTTATTGATTTTCATTCCATTATCCTATTATTTTTGTCCCATTATCAAGTTGTCATCTTATCCTATGAGTTTGGCACCTTATCTTCGGAGATATCTCCCCTTATCCTTGGAGTTTTGTCCCATTTTCGTAGGAGTTATGTATGTCCATCTTTTTATTCCGTTGTCTTGCTTTGACTTAGCACTCGCTGACAAATCAAGACTCAAACAATATGGTATTTGTTGTTTTTATCTCAGCTAAGTCTGGAGTAAGTAGCCATCTTTTCGGTATCTTCATTGTTATTTTTTTGGTATTATTATGAAGACATTTTTAAGTTGACAAAGACGATGACTTTAGCTACTCCCCTAAGATTGCTTACTTCGGTACCCCTCATAATGAAGATCCTCGACATAGATATTCTTTGTACTTCCTCATATAGAAAGGTCTCAATAAAGCATGGATACGTCTTGCGACTTCCAGAGAAACGATGAGGAAGGAGTATATTCTTGGTATGCTGGAAGAAAGGCAATCCACAGGTCGTCCCAGACTGACTGCATTAATCTGCAACAATGACTGTGTGAAAACAGATTGGATCTTGAATAATCAGCAAGTACTGTAGCGGCGCAAGACAAGGGAAACCGGAAGCACCATGTTCAGACTTTGGGTCCTAGACCCTCTCAGAAATAGAACACGAAAATAAAATAGTAAATAAAATAATTTATCAATACTGATTTAATAAAAGACCGTTTAGATGCAAGAGCTAAATTCATCAGAATTAAAATAATAAAAAAAATGTATCTACCTCTTCGTTGACAGCACATACATCCTGAGACAATAGCACAAGAAGATAGACGTATTGACATGTGACACAGACGCACGCATGTTGCGCAATCCATGGATGGCCCAAGGAACGTTTTCTTATTCTTGAATGACTTCAAGAACTCGGAAATGAACAACGTATATCTTCAATAGTACAATTCCTTATCCTCGGGTACTTTGACCATGTCGCGAGATGGATGGATACAGCGGAGAGATTAGCGCCATAAGTCCGGGTCTGGGAAACCTGTTTGTTAGGTAAATACCCTACAAGATGGACAGGCAAGACGGACGGGCCTTGTAAAAACTGCAACAATTGCCTCTCGACAGGAAGCCTCCAGAAATATAGCCGATGGATTGCTTAATAACTGCCGCGCTACAGAGACCACAACTTCTCGGACAAGAGCAAAATTATCGATTGTGTTCAGTGTCTTATGCGGCCTCTTACTGCGGCCATCTTTAAGTAGTTGATGAGAACCCAATGTGAAGTATAATTTATTATTAACTAGCTATTTATACCCGGCGTTGCACGGGAAGTTTAAAATAAATGTATGAGGGTAAACGAAGGTTCGAATCGAACGGTATAGATTTACATCGAAAATATATCAGGGGGAGAAGAAAGGGTAAAAGAATAGGGGGGATATGTCACCAATGTTAAACGCTGAGTCCTAAAGAATAATTTTGCAAATTTTGAGTACGATTGGTCGAACGGTACAGATTTGCATCGAAAACATATTAGGGGAGGGGAAGGGTTAAAATAATAGGGAGAAAATGTTGCATGTTTTACTCGCCGAGTCCTGAAGAATAAGTTTCCAAATTTTCAGTCCGATCGGTCAAACGGTGCAGATTTGCGTCGAAAATATGTCAGGGGGAGAAGAAGGGGTAAGAGAAGAGGGGGGAAAATGTTGTTTATGTTACCCGCCGGGTCCCAAAGCATAAGTATGCAAATTTTGAGTCCGATCGGTCAAACGGTTCAGATTCGCATCGAAAATAGGTCAGAGGGAGGGGAAGGCGTAAGAAAATAGGGGGGAAATGTCGCATATGATACCAGCCGAGAAGAAGAGTCCTTAAGAATAAGTTTCCTAATTTTGAGTCCGATCGGTTAGGTTAAACGGTACAGATTTGCATCAAAAATATATCAGCGGAGGGGAAGGGTTGAAAGAATAAGGGAGAAATGTGAAATATGTTACCCGCCGGGTCCATAAGAAAAAGTTTCCAAATTTTGAGTCCGATCGGTCGAAAGGTACAGATTTACATCGAAAATATATCAGGGGAGGGGAAGGCTTAAAATAATAGGGGGAAATGTTCCATATATTACCCGCCGAGTCCTTATAAATAAGTTTCCAAATTTTGAGTCAGATCGGTCAAACGGTGCAGATTTGCGTCGAATATATGTCAGGGGAAGAAGAAGGGGTAAGAGAAGAGGGGAAAAATGTTACTTATGTTACCCGCCGGGTCCCAAAGCATAAGTATGCAAATTTTGAGTCCGATCGGTCAAACGGTTCAGATTCGCATCGAAAATAGGTCAGAGGGAGAGGAAGGCATAAGAAAATAGGGAGGAAATGTTGCCTGTGTTAGCCGCCGAGTCCTAAAGAATAAGTTTCCAAATTTTGAGTCCGATCGGTCGAACGGTTCAGATTCGCATCGAAAATAGGTCAGGGGGAGAGGAAGGGGTAAGAGAACAGGAGAAAAATGTTGCCTATGTTACCCGCCGGGTCCCAAAGCATAAGTATGCAAATTTTGAGTCCTATCGGTCAAACGGTTCAGATTCGCATCGAAAATAGGCCAGGGGGAGGGGAAGGGGTAAGAGAACAGGGGAAAAATGTCCATTATCTATTCTAGCAAAAAAATCAATTTTTGAACGGGGGCTACAGTTGCGGTGAGGATAATTAAGAAGTGGACGCCGAAATGGGGAATGTGTCAAGTATGTATAAGTGCCCATTTCGGCGTTCACTTTTCAATTACCCCCATCATAGCTGTAACCACGCCCCCTATAATATTTATTAAACACTATTTTTGTAAAAAAAATTCCCACAAAGGCGCATAATACAACAGTCCTGCACTCATATTATCGGTGGAATCGGCGTTAGCTTTGTAGAGTTTTATGATCTCTTAAAAATGGATAGAATAAGACTATGCTAATAGTCACATGAGTTTAATTATACATTATACTACTCGTTTCGCGAGTACAGAGCTTCTCATCGACAGATTACATTTTAATCTGACTACACTAAAATACAGAAAACATGGCTTAGGTGAAAATAGCTAAAATTAATTAGAAGACATGAAATTATAGTTTTTTATTTTAATCCGTTATATTCATAAAGCGTTACAGTTGGTTATTATTTACTTTTATTTAAGCTTTGTGAAACACTCTTATCTGAAATACATGGGAACTAATGTCCTCATTTACTTTTGTATTGCATATTATTGTTGGCGCCCAATTGTTGGCACACCGCTAAATCAGTCCCACATGGCAGCCATCCAGAACATTAGCTCTCGGCACTTGGTCAAAGCGGTTCCTTCTCTCTACAAAACACCTGGTATTTCAGAAAAGCATAAACTGGGGAACTTGCGTTAGAATGTCGTCAACGACTACTAATTTACAAACGGTCAAATTCTTGTTACACATCTTATTACGCAATCTCAAGATCGAGAAATATGTCAATTGGCCGTAATCGATCCACTCTCCCTTTAGCTATGGTCGAGCCGCATTTCATTAGTAGGGTAGTATTACCCGAGCCTGGGGTAATTTGTTTCAGGTGTGCAATTAGTTTAATAACGCCCGCAGAACGCCTTCTTTAGCCACGTTATTTCTTGGAAGAAAGGAGATTAGCAGAGAGACAGGGACGAATTTAGCTGCAACATGACTCAGGCGTCTGGAGTCTTCTCCTCGGTGTTATACAAGTTATGCTATTAAGGCCTGTGTCCGTGGAACGAGACACGATCAGAAAAATGTCAGGGATTAAGTTGAGTTAAATTGCAGCGCCATTTCTTTAATTGATGAGAGGGTGTGTGTGTGAGTCTAGTGCGTTGAATCCAATACCGAGCCAAAAGTGCAAACAGGATTTTGTAATTTAATTTTCACGACTCGTGTCATATTTATAAAGAGAAGACAAATAAAATATACCACTTATATAAGTTAAATGTGTAAGCAATAATATTTCAGAAAGTTGCGTTAATAAATTAAATGCTGTCACAAGGGTGAGAGTTCATAAGGGTGACTATCAATCCAGAATTCTCTACTCAATTCAATTCTTAACTAATTTCGGGATATCAAAATTATATCAAGGCTTAATGCTTTGGCTGTTGTTTCATGCCCGTATTCATAATTTTAAGATTATTTTATAATCACATTGTTATGCAACCCGCGTAGCCCAGTGGGCTGGTCATTGGCTTCTGATACCGAGGGTTCCGGGTTCAACTTCATATGAAGTCATATATATCTGTAAGATTTTCTCGCGTTTTGCTTTATGGCAATTTTTTAAAATAATATTTTGCCTAATGGTCGCATTGTAGCATTGTTTACATTCAAAAACTCCTTGCTTACTAAAATATACATATCCTGCGTAATTGTATTGGTTCTTGCTGGACGTTTTTTACAAATTCAAAAATAAAAAAACTAACCCATAAAAACCAAGTTTTTATTATACTCTCTTTCTCGTTTCCTAGTTAAAACAGGTTTAGCGCTTACCCTCCGCGTTGAGCTCGAATCGGGCGACGCTACGAAAGGGAGTAATAAAAAGTTACGAATAATCCAAAATTATACTATAATTATTAATTTTTTTAACGAAAATTTGATAAATCATTTTTATCGTCGCCACGAGTCTGCCTGCAAAGTTTCATACTATTTCATATTTGCAAAGAGTAATAACAAAGCGAAATTTCTAAAAATAAAAATATGCATCGAATCTTTAAATCAGGGAATTTTAATTTAGGTTCGGGACTCACTAGTCCGAGAAGAACTCAAGTAAAAAGTTTGCGTTTTTATTTTATTTTACAAACATTTTATACAGGGTGTCTGAATAGCTAGTAATAAAAACTTCCGGGAAGTCTTTGTTATTCAATTTGAATACAAAATATTCTTTCAACACGTTGGGTAAAATGTCAACAGTTATGGAGGTAAACGACATAAAAGTTTGCTTTTTTTCAATACTTCTGACGTAGGATCTGTAAAACGCTAGAAAAATCTGTAAAACGCTAAATAAAAAAATTGAAATTTTGCAGAAATTTGAACCTGATTTTATAAAAGATAAGTCAGAAATATTTAAAAAAAAGTTAATATTAATTATTGAAATTTCACCCAAAGTAAATAATATTTTCTTTACAAAATTGAATGAACAAAACTTCCCCGATAGTTTTTCTGCCGGCTACGAGATACTCTGTATAGTAGAATTAAATATTTTTGTTTTTAATGAAATTAAAAAATGTAATAAATATTATTTTTTTACATTTTTTAATTTCATTACACCATTACACCAACAAAGAAGCTTGTTGGTGTAATAATGGTCATGACGCTCGTCTAGTGATCTGATTGTCGGTGGTTCGAGCCCCATTCCATGACACCATTAAGTTAGTTCTATCCTCATAGCACAAGCGTTTAGCTTATTTTGAGAATAGTAAGAATATTGATACGACACGCATTCCGTGTTCGCATCTCTATTTTTTAAAAATATATTATTGAGTTCTGAGGGTTTACGTAAAACGTTATTTTAAATATGACAGCTGTTTCGGCTTACTAGGCCAACAATAAAATTTATTAAAATTAAATTTACTTCAAATTTCATTAAAAATAAACACATATGTAGAATTCTAAACACATAAATCAAAAATGAATATATAAATATATTGAAAATGATTAAGTTGTAAAATATGTTTACTTTTTTTTTTCACTAGATAAAATGGTTTTAAATAAAATAAAAAAAATTGTGCGTCCCTGTGGCTTGCAGCCCAAGGAACAAAAGTAAGGTTTTGCATCTTTTTGTGAATGGACAATGTAATTAATACACATGCTTTATGCCCGCCGGTCTCGGGGTCGGACTAACTCGAGGTCAGGGTCATGGCCGAGGGTCACGCCTTGATAGCTCTGTTAATCAATGTAGCACTTAATAGAAGCCATTTAAGTTTGGCCGCGGTGGTAGTTTTCTGAAAATTTATTTATCTCAAATAATATTTATTCGTAAATTATACATTTTATTCATATTTATTCATAAATTCTCACTCTTTTCATTATAAATTGATTTGCCACATATACGTCTGAGGGATCTCATTTCCACTGCATTCAATCTACTTTCGTTCCTCTTCTGCAGCTCCAGGCTTTGCTTCCATACACCATACCATGTGATGGTACCAGAATTCCACTATGTACCGCTAGTTGTATTTCGTTCAAAGCGCCGTTCACCCTATTCCCCGCAGTCACTCTCCCCTCGATATCTTTCTCAACATTCCCTCTTCTATTGAACATACTTCCCAAGTACACAAACTATCTACCAGTTCCAAACATTCATTACCTACTAGAATTTCACACGTTGTCTTACTTTCCTCTTTCTCGAATACCATCACTTTTGACTTGTTTACGTTCATAATAAGGTCACGTTCCCTGCATACATCATACATCCTGCTCACTAGACTCATAATTAATAGAATTAAAAAGGGTCGCTCAGATGGTTTGGGCATATTAAGAAAGATATATAATGCAAGTGTTGATGGCACCAGATAGAGAGGGCGACCGTGGAAAACGTGGCTTGTCCAGATTAATCAGATACTGGAAGATGGTCCCTTTAGAAGCCTCAACAATCGGCGAGCTTGCATGCGAAGATTTATGAATGTGGATGAGGCGAGAGTTGTATGTCAGGACAGCAGAGTGTGGCGCTCTATTCTCTCTGTCTACCCCCACGGGAAAACGGCGTGATGGTAAGTTAGTTATATTTATTAATCAATATTGATATACAGTAATACATTGTAATTACCTTGATAACGAACATGGTGTATTAGCTCGGTCAATTTTCATTCACATATTTTACGATTTTTTTTAGAGGGGGGACGTGAGCTATGGTGCACATAGCCCACGTCACAAAAATCAAAAGATGAATACAAAGGTTCATCTACTATAGTTTAGTGGTTGAAATGTCTAATCACAGAGTAAAAACTTTGCATATATGGGGGGGTACAAAAGCAAAGGCAGCAATATAATGCATTAGCAAATTCCGTAATCTCCAGATTACACTCATTAGGGAATGAACATGCGGAGGTGGTCGACATTTTCGCTGATAATATAACTGTGTATAGGACTAAGTTGAAACAATTCTTAAACAATCAACTGAATGGTAATGGATAAATATTTTTTTATTTTTCTTCTTCATGTTTAAACTTCGCTTTTTCACTTCTGTTTTTAATTTACTCAAATCTATTATATGTACCTACTTTATCCTGTACTTTATCCTCTTAATGTTCCGTAATCTTTATAACTATCTATCTTTTGTGATTTTTACATGTAACTGTAACCTCGTACTTGAATCTTTTTAACTACATATCTGTCGTATGTGATTTTTTATTGTATATTTTGTAAAAGCCTACATGGGTATTATTAATAAATAAATAAATATTTAAAAAAAATTTAATGCTTTCACCGAGAATTACTAAATTAAAATGTACCTACTGAGTTCTAGATTTTGTGTATCTCTCCCTTTCAAAATCACGTTTCCTATAAATGTATAGTCTATGTTTCCTATAAAATCTTGAATTCAGTACATTATAAATAAGTAATTCTCGATGACTGCATTAATTTTTTGTGGATATTGTAGTATTTGCTTTTATACACCATATATTGAGTGTTAACATAAGTTATGTCCTAATGAAGAGGACAAGAGGACACAACAAAAAATAAGTAGTCACTAATATATTCTCCCTTATAAAAAAAAATGTGTCGGAAATGCTTACTTTTGTCTCCTTAACATTTTATTTTGAAAAATAATAAATCCAAATCAAAACAAACGTAATATTTTCTTGTAGATCAGAAAATTTTCATTCCCATGAATTAAAAGCTTCTTCCAATTTGTTTTTACCTTTGAAATAAAAAAACGCACATTACTGAAATTGAGACCTAATATAAAAAAATAATTAAATGTCGCGTCACGCATTATGGGCATGATAGATTACCAGCACAATTGTTGCGATGTTGAGCTGAACAACATTGTTGACGCGGTTCATTTTCTTAATTCATTTTAATTTCCTCGCACTCCAAGCACGAACTTGCACCACGTTCTGGTTTATCATATTTCTCTCGGACTTCATCATTACACCGGACAGATGGCTGACCAATCAACGTCCCGCATAATGCAGAATGATTCAAATTGAGGTTATGCAAGTTAATTTTGCATAATAAATAGACAGTTCCGTGATTATTAATTAAATAATAATCAGCTTGTCATAATGACTGATTTGTTAATTATGTTGAAAATTGTCGGTCAAACGGATTTCTGACAGTCAAACCGTTTTCCAGATTGTGAAATTGATGTGCATAACAGTAAACGTTTAGCTATATATTTCTCTTGTGCAGAACTATTTAACGGAATTTAACGATTTAACGGAATTTATAATACTTATACGTGATCACGATGTAAAAGGACGGATAGAATAACTGGACTGTAAAAATAACTAATAGGGATGTCCTCAGAAGCCTGCAAGTGAAGAGATCCACAGGAAATGCCAGCGAAATTCAAAGAAGCCAAGGTATAGGATCTCGTATAATTTTCTCTTAGCAAAGCATCCCGATTATGATATCTATTCATTTAATGTTGAGAATTATTTTGCAGCTCTTAAGACCTTCTACTTGTTCTAGTCGATATCTGCCTCAGATAACTTAAGTGAATATTGTTTATATATCTATTTTATAATTAAAAAACTGTTATCTTTAAAAGTGTATGATGTGGTGTACCAAGGGATGTTTCAAAATCATGAATCGTCGTAAAATTAGTCTAAATTTTAAACGCTTAAACCTCAAAAAGTATAAGATAAAGGTGGAAGTTAATTACATTAATGGATTGATGAAAGATTTTTATATTGAATCAGTTACGTTCTCCCTACACAAGAGGGTTTGTCAAGCGTATGTTCAACAGGGAAGAAACAGGGATTAAAATATGGTATGCAAACCTTTCTATGCGTAGGATACGTAATACGAGATAATCGAGATAAAGTTCACAAACGAAAACCCTCTACCTACTAGTATTATCACATATTTACGGTAGGTATATTCCCCGAACACGCTGCAATTAGACTTTAAGACAGTACTAATCAAACACGTGATAGAGTTAACAATGAACAGAATCTCCGCAAGCTCCTGGTTTGGACGTTGTTTTTTAATCTACATACTTGTATTTCAGCCAACGAACTGAAGGCGAGAATGCGGGTGCGTAAAGAATGTGCATGATGAGTGATAGATAGTAGATAGTGGTATGAATCACTACGCCCGCTAGAATTCGTGGAATAGATGTAGGCATGTAGAGACGCGCGGGGGGATGAGACCTCCTCTCATCACAGTCCCAGCTCGTCTAAACATCGTTGGCCTGTTATAAGTATGCTCGAATTGATCTAAAACATCATATTCTTGCCGCATAGTATTACAAAATTAAATACAAGAGACATAATATACGATTTATAACTAATGTGTCTTTTATAGATGGCGTTGGAACAATGTTTTAATTAATAAAATAGATTAATTCCAAATCGGAAGGTACGTGTAGCAAGGTTGGTATTTGCCTGTTAGAGAGTGCGTGAAAACATGTGCAAGTGCCAATTAAAACCACGCGCGAGTGCCAATTAAAACGTTTGTTTTTTAAAAATATTCCAAACGTATCATTGTGTTCTGATTATTATCTTTTCAATCTCTTAATCAAAGTTTCTATTGGAATTGTAAATGAGAAATACTAAATAAACATTCTATGAAAGTGGAATCAGCTTGTTCAACAATACATCGGTACAACAATACATGAATAACAATGGGGTACATTACCATAACTTTATTGGTAAACATTGTTGTAACCTTGTATAGTGCGCAGAAATTGATTTGTTTTTGAATTAATGAGCTTTAAACTATTGAATTATTATTACGCGATTCTTTCACATTCTCGTCAGTATTATGCTCGTTATTCCTTTACCCTATCCATAAGTTTATCTAGAGGTGTTTGCATTCTACTCGATCAGTGTTTGTTGAGTGTATTTAGTTCTTATACGTCGAAATCTGCGTTACAAAAATGTCTTGTTGTTATGGTTATATTGCTGAATCGGATCAAATAAATAGATTAATGGATTAGGGTCACGATACTGCAAATCAATAAAATACATTGTCAGCAATCTTGTGCTGCTGAAAGGATGGAGGACACGTCGCATCGAGCCTCTACCATTGAGTAGGGACTCGGTCTTTCTCTATTATTTTACTTGTACACTTTCACTTGCTTGTCGGTATTATTTAAACACAATACGCTGTTTATATGTAGAAAATTCGCAACTTCAAAGTACAACAATTTGTTCAATAACTGCGACCGAATCATTTTGATTTCAATTTTGAAATCAGGTCACTCAACTATATTGGGGAACATACCATTGAAAAAATTGGAGAAATGACCGTTTCGTTTATGCCTTCTTTTATTTTGTGGAGAATGAAAACGGTGTTATATTTTTTTATTGCATACCTAATGCCCTTCAAAATGTTATACACTTTTTCACTTTTGCAATGCCAACATATTTTAACTCCACCAAAATCCCGTAGATGGCACAAAAATACCTTTTCTGGTCCAAAGATAGCTTAGGATTTAGAGTCAACGTATGTATAGATGGCGCCACTTATCATACATGATAACTGCCCTGAAAAAGATGATTTCTATTCTATTAATACTAGGAATTCGAGCCATGAATTCGCAATGCTCAGATATTGCAGCGCATAACATTAGTGTAGTTTGGAATAATTGGTTTGGCATGTTTCCTTTTAGTTATCTTGAGTCCGATTCCTCGGCCTTCGCTAATTGGTAGAGTGATAACGTATCTCGCGGAGAATCTAGTCTGAGGGCCCAGCAGAGAAATCTGCAGCTTGCTCAGTAGCAAAAACATTTTTCTTTAAAAAATACACACGCATCTAGATGTTGAACAAGGTTTATTTTAATATTGGAATAATCCAAGATGATGGTCCCGTTGTTCATACAATGAACATAAGTATTTCACTATATAATATAACGTCCTGTTAATTTAATCTAACTAAAATAGTCGTAATCTAAATTAAACAAACCAAACCTAGTAACCTAACCTAACCTCATATATTGCCTATGAAATGTCAAAATATGCAGTGTATTTTTCGGAACTTTAAAATGTAATATCTTATTTAATACTTACTATTTAAACGTAAATTATCTTTCATTTTGTTATTAGCACATTCAATAATATAGTGAAATACTCATTTTTGTTGTATATGCAATGGGACCATTATCTTGGATTTAGCCTTAATATTTTCCCCGCTGAGAGCGGATACACAAGAAAACAGGATATACGTGCATTTTTGTTCTGTATTATTTAACGATGTTGGACAGTTCAATGGCGAACACAAATTGTCGCCTGACACAATGCAAGTACCTACCCGCCGAAAACAGTTAGAGTTCAATTAATAATACCAGCACGTAAGCCACACCGTTAAATGGCCGAAATGGATCGCCAAATTTGACATTTCTCAGCGTCTCCGCCGGTTATACAGTTTCTTCATTACCGACCGACACGTCTCGGGCGGCGGTAAAATATTATCATGTCTGTCTGCGAAGATTATTCGAACCATTTTCATTTGATTGATTCAACCAAGTTAAATTGTGGAGAAGTGTTTCAATATAAAGACTTTTTCTGATGTTTTGCTACGTTTTTTAATAAAAAACGCTCATTATCAGACCGCAATATACTTTTTTCGTACGTTTATGCATACTTTCAAGTGAAGTTTTATTTACCTCAAATGTGTTGAAGATCGCTAATATGTCATGATTGCAATATTATATGTGCTTGACTACCATTTTTTATTTTTAACTGAAACACGTTTCAAAATAGTTTTCTACACAACAAATGTACCTACCTACAATTTTATCAAAAATCTATAAATGACCTTAACGACATTGTTTTTTTTTTAAAGCTATGGGTAAAAAATTAAGCATTGCCTTATTGTATTATGCAGGACTCCAGGAATTTGAAAGGTTCTTCATATATGAATATTTTACTCATTAAGTTCAAAGTACACACTTACAAAACTATACTACATACAATAAACACATAATATAAATATTTATGGAATAGCCCATTACTTTGGCCAATTGACTGGCGCTTGTTTTCTGTTCTAAGAGTATTGATTTACGACTCGAATGGTAGTAAAAATTTATATATTACCTACTCAACTATGTTACAAGACGTTCAATGAAACGGAGTTATATTCCAGGAAAACTCGTGAACTGGATTAGTGTTTCGGTTCATTTTGAGTTCTGCTAAAATCACCATTTAGTAGATATGAATAAATTGCCTAATTGAGTCATTAAGTATCAAAGTACCTATATCCAACCGCTGTTTTAGATTTTTATGATTTAAATATCAAGAATACACTGACATATAATATATAATTCTATGTTTCTAAATTTTATAAAATGAATTAACTCTCATATCATGTATCAATCCGAAGTTATTGCTAGTTATCAGCTTACTCGAGTTATAATAAAAATGAAAAACTGAAGCATTTATTCGCCAAAATATAATTGGGGGAGTTAGGTAGATTTTGATTTCAACTTATTAGGACGCACAATACACTTCATTTTTCGGACTGTCAACCGAAATTGAAAATTAAAAAATATATAAAAAATAGCTTCGTCCCTGTGAGACTTCTGTAATTTATCCTTAATTAATTAGTCATCCCTCTGGAGACCGAATCCAGTAACTATGTTCTTAGAACGTACTTTCATATAAAAATATTGTTGAAAATAACATTCTATTGCAATTAAAAATATGATAATTGAAACAACAATTAAAGAAACCACCTTGTTTGATTTTTAATATAGTTTATTTATTATATTTTCTAGTATTTTTGCGACGTGGGTATAATCAGCTTCCTAACGGTTTTACTTAACCTTGCGCGCGCATACGATGCGCGTATCAACTTCTTGACTAAAATATAATTGTAATAATAACAATAGGTATTCATGTTATCTACCTTGTAGCTGTAATATAAAGTTCTTCAATGAATTTTGTTACGATTTATACCATCTATTTCATATATAATGTAAATGAATAGAAATATTTCATGACAGTAATAACCGTTATGCAATTTTATGGATATTGGATATTTCATCACTTTTGTGCTTAATTGAATAAAAAAGCAAAAACACTTTGTAATCGTTATCCGTTGTTCCATTTATGTATGAATTTTACAAAAGAAATTGGGTCGAATTGTCCATTAGATTGTCTTGACACCAAAACTTGTAAACGAGTGAGGAAGCGATCGAAATAGATTGACTTCATTGCTAATTAGCATTCAGGGCCCTGTACACATTGGCCGAGATTGGTCCAATGTATACAGGGCCCTTTACACGTTGGCTGATGTTGGTCCAATGTGCACAGGGCCCTTTACAATTATGGGTAGAGGCACTTAAATTAAACGCTTATGCTATGAAAAATATAACTAACTTGGTGGTCTTCGGGACGAAGTTCGAACCCCCAACAACTCGGTGACTTGGCGATTGTCTTACCTCTGGAAGAAACAAAAATGTAAATATTAATATTTTTATTTATAAACATGTTGAACTTTACTCTTCGTAAAAATTGTCAATCTAGAACTCATTCTTAAATAATATTTATTGATTTTTGATAGTCTTTATTTTGTCCTGAATATTATTTACGATTTATTTTATCATTAAGACATTATTTATTATAATTAATAAAAATGTACTTTGTTAGCACTTATGAATATTTATTGAAAATATCGACATGTTTCAGGGCCAATGGTTCCTTCGTCAAGATTCAATGTATACTAATAATTTAAAAATCTTTTGTAACTATTTATAAAAAGGACCTGGTTTTTTAAAATATTCAATTTACTATTAACACTTTTTCTTATTTCTAAAATTTCTAATTTATCAAACTGTAGTTCTGTATGATTTGTTTGTAAAATTTGTAAACCCATATCATATTAATTAATATCAAAAGAATGATCAAAGACAAAAGATGAATCGCAAATTTGGAATGATTTTTTCTACTTAAACATTTCAATTGTTCCTTAAATCTAACATCAAAATTTCTACACATTTTTCCTATATAAAAATAATCACCATCATTACAAATCAATTTATAAACACCATATTTTTTTAAAGAATCATCCTTATCCTAATTATTTAATATACTAATTTATTTTTTAAATTTATTATTAGTATAGAAAGCTGGTTGAATTATTCATTTTCCATATATTCTTTTTTTATATTTTGACTGTCTATACTTCGATTTTTGGTTTTTAATTTATTAGAATACACTGTAAAATGACGAATATACCATTGGCCCTGAAACGTGTTGATATTTTCAATATATAAGTGGTGAAAAGTAAGTAAATTTTTATTGATTATATTAATAATGTTACTATAAAATGATTTTGCTCTTTTTGAAGACATTATTTACTATTCATCATCATCACTTTTGGCTCTACAATCCCTGGTTGGTCTTTGCCTCCTCAAGAGTCTTCCTCCAATCATCTCGGTTTTGTGCCAGCTCTCTCTAGTTCAGAATCTCCAAGGCAAATATGTCTTTAGGACATTTTCGCTCCTAAGCTCCTTCGCCCTATCGGTCTTGAATTCAGCAGGGACTTCGGTCATTCTCTCCATATGACCCAGCCACCGAAGTCTTTTCAGTTTTATAAATTGTGTGACGAGTATAGAGCTCACTGTTGTAACCAACTGCTTTTCTAGAACCAGTCCAAAGATACGCCTCAAAACTTTCCTTTCAAAACGTTCAGTGCTCGCTGGAAGGGTATGGAAGAGGCCTCTCTCTATCCAGCAGCAAAGGGATGAAGGCTGGTGAGGAAGAAGAAAAAGAAGCTCGCTGATTCCTCTTAGTACCCACGTCTCAGCTGCGTATGTGAGCACTAGCACGGCTCTAATGAGCATTTTGTATACTAATGTTTTCATGTTTTTGGACAACAGTCTGGATTTTATCTACTTTTGGAGGCGAAAAAGCGGCGATTTGCGCTCACTATTCGTTTCTGGATCTCCATTGTAATATTATGATTTGTCTGTTATCAGGGAGCTTAGGTATGTAATAATTGGTACCGTTTCAAAATGTTGATTTCTACGGCCATGCATTTGGTCTTCTGCTGATTTACTATAAGATTCATGTTTTTGGCAGAACTTTCAAGATTTGTGAAGGCATCGGGAGTTTTCGCAATTATGTCGATATCATCAGCGCAGGCCAACAGTTGCACAGACTTCTCAAATATGGTTGCCCTTATCTCAATGCCTGAGTTACGAATAAGTTTTTCTAAGGCCATATTTAATAAGGCGCTAGTCAATCCATCTCCTTGGCTCACCCCGTGGAGCACCTCAAATTATCGTACAGATCACTACCAACCCTGATTATATACCTATTACAAATGACATTGTTAGTTTCACCAGATTGATCAACTTACGCGGTATTATAAACTAACTCATTGCATTGTACAATGCGATCCTATTTGTACTATCATATTCAGCCTTGAAGTCTATAAAAAGATGATAAGTTTTGACATTGTATTCTAATGTTTTTTCTAGGATCTGTCTCAGAGAGAAAATTTGATCAGAGCACGAATTGCCTGGCCTGAGGCCTCATTGACAGTTCCCAATGATTTCCTCGGATATTGGAAGCTACCTTTTGTACAGGATGTTGGACATAATTTTAAATCCGGTATTTAATATTTACTTAAAAATTTTATAGGCGGTATTTATTATTAATTTGTCATAAAAAGTAATTATATTCAAAATGTTCATAAAATATTTATGATTTGTTGTCTAATATCACTCTAGAACCACATTTTATGGTCAATAATGACCTTGTTAATGATCTGTTTGTAAAAAAATAAAATAAAATTTAATATCAGAAATTATATTTATAATCAAGGATTGCACTTCTGTGTTAGAGATAAATCTCGAACATGGATAGGGCAATAGAAATTTACGTAATTGGAAATCATTATTCAATTTAAATTATCATGTGAGATAAGAGTATAATATTATCTGAGCATTTTTAAAATCGGATAAAAACAAAATAATATCATGTTACATTTATATATGGAGATGAAGAAAGTGCTCCTTTTTCTCTATTCGACATTCCATTTTCAAGGCCAGTCATCAAATAAATACAACGTAAAAGCAAACACGATATCTTGAAGAGCAGAAAATGTTGTTTCCAATGAAGTATAACATTTACCAATATGTTTTACTTATGACGCTTATGTTAACATCTAATACATCATATACATTCGGGATTTGGATTTCTTCCTGAACGGTAGGTTCCTTCGGTAGGTTCCGGTAGGTAGCTTCATTCCTCATGTATTATGTTAAATATATATATACTCTAATATTATAAAAAATCACTGAAAAAAATGTACATATCCCTGATATTCCCTCAAGAACCAGAAGATATAATAATGTTATTATGCAATCGAAATAGCGTAACACATTTTTGATTATGCAGTCTTACAGGATTGTTTTTTTTTTTACCTAAAACTGCATTACTTAAATCGAATTCTCGAGTTTAAAATAATCAATCCGTTCAATATGTATGACCCTCATAAATAATTCATGCCAGGGTCTGATCTGGTCCTGTCACGCTGTGGGAACCCGAGTCTGGGGTCTAAAGTGTGCGCGCGGTTCGCGGGATTTTTGGAATGGTGCCAGCGAGCTGGAGCCGTCTTGCATCCTCCATGACAAACCATTTTGTCAATTTGCATGATTTCGGTAATATATTACAGTTTAAGACAGTTTGAAGACAACGTGTCTGCAAGATTCTTGGAATTGAACGCGATATATTATTACAAGGGAATTTTTTTTTCGATAACATTTATAGGGATATTAAAGTTGTTTAGAAGCGTAAATATGTTTAGTAGAGACGGCAAGGCTGTGATATCGAAAGGCAATGATATCGATAGGAGAGTGACTGCGGGAAACAGAGTTAATGGTGCTCTAAATGCAATTATGGCCAATAAGAATCTGTCAAAGGAAGCGAGACTAGCGCTACATAATGGCGTTCTAGTGCCAACCTTAATGTATGGAAGTGAAGCCTGGAATTGGCAAAAGAGGAATGAAAGTAGACTTAATGCGGTAGAAATGCGGTCACTAAGATGCTTGTGTGGAAAATCTTTGGTCGAGAGAGTAAGGAATGAACAAATTAGGCGTGAATGCAATGCTGGCTGTAGTGTGGTAGATAGAATAAAGAAAGGAGTGCTGAGATGGTTTGGTCATGTGGAACGTATGAACGAGGAAAGGATGGTTAAGAAAATATATGAGGCGAGTGTTGTAGGCAAAAGAAATAGAGGGCGTCCGCGAAAGACCTAGCATGATCAGATACAACAAGTGATTGAGGATGGCCCCGTTAAAAGCCGCAACAACCGTAGAACTTGTATGAGAAGATGTATGAATTTGGCCGAAGCAAAAGTGGTGTGCCAGGATAGAAGAGTGTGGCGTTCAATCCTCTCTGCCTACCCCTGCGGGGAAACGACGTGATGGTTAGTTAGTTAGTTAGGGAAGCGTTGTGGATTCGTGTACTCAAAGTGTATTGCGTTTTCGTGTGGGCGAGTAAAAGGTACGTATAAAATAATGAAGAAAGTCTATGGGCACCCGTCGGAGATCCGCTCGATCCGATGGCACATACACGCCATCTGACATAGACACACAGTCTGATAATCTACTTGCTCGACCTGACTCAGCAATATTTCCATAACAAAAAACCGCTTGACCCGCATGCATGAATACATGGCGCAATTATGATGTCGATTGCACATTTATACCTTTTACTGCTTATCACTGGATGTATAGAAAACATATTTTGATAAAAGTGATTGTTCTAATTTATAATGCCATTGTTGCTTTTGTGTCTGTCTAATTTCTAAAGGATTATTTAAAAATTATACCAAACTCTAAAATACATTTTTTCTTCTTTTATACATGTTGGTTATGTTGAAACCTCTGCATACGTAATATTTGTAATATGTTTCTTCTGGGGATAGCTGGAATGGAATGACTCTGTTACACCCTGTATTTAATTAAAATAAAATATATGTTACTTTAGAACATAAGGTTAGGTTAGTTAATAGCTTATTAATGTAATCAATCTGTATTTTGTTTTATTAATAGTATTTCTTATCCGTACATACATACCATATAATTGTGCTCACCCAATAAATTCATGCGAGTTTGTACTTAGATGTATAAATGAATATCTAAAATCTATTTTTTCAATACCTATGCGGTGAACAATTTGCCTGGCGAAGGATTGTGTATAATACTTTTGGCCTGGAAGAATTGTAGTCGAATAATATTTTTTGACCAATATTTCTTATACGTGGAAATAGAAAAGTTAAATTTACATATAAATCAATTTAATCGCTTTGAAAAATGTGTTCCTATTAAAAAATATTCTCTTTAAATATAAACACGTCATTATCTAAACTGCCTTAAGTCTGGGAGTGTTGAATCAACATTTTACGTGATATGCCTTGTGATTTACATTTAATTATAGCTTATATTTAATTCGGACGCCCATTAAATTTATCTGGCAGCTGTCAAATTAAAAACCGCAGTTTTGGGGAGATTAACGTTCTACAAAAACTGCAGAATAATTGAATCAATAATTAAATAATAATTAATAATTTCGGTGTTAACAGCTGATAAACGTAGTATGTTTTTATCAGTGGCGTGCAGTGGGTATAAACTTAGGTTATGCTGTGACCGACTATATACCTATATTAAAAAAATATATATACGCATATAACTATAATGGTAAAAAAAAATTAACTATATATAATGAACTATTTTGAGTAGCTTCAATCCACAAAAATAACTGCACTATATAATAAGTATTGTAAACAATATTTCCTAAATAAATAAATAATATTTCCTAAATGTATGGGTATAGTTAATACGGCGAAAAATTTCAATATATTTCGAAGACGATTTATATATAATTAAATCGGGAACAATAATAATTTCAAATACACGTTTCTTTTCACAAAAATAAATCAAACATTTTATGATATCATTATGATATGACAGTTAACAGATGGTATTTGTCGTATTCGTGTTTACATTTACCATAGAAAAGACATAAAATTTACACCGAAAGTTTTGGGTGGAATTGGTAAAAAATAACATTTCTGCATGACGTGCGCCTGGCATAGGACCTTTTGAAGAAGGACGCTATTGCATAAAACTCGCAGCATTAAAAATACACGTTTTTTTTCTCGACTTGACTATATCTGTGGAACAAATTGGTTGGCGAAATAAATGAAGAATTGACATGAAGTTAAGCACAGAAAAGTCGGAAATAAAACTTCTAGCCGTAGGACGAATTACGGCTAGAATTTTAAATAAAAAAAAAACAGATACGTCACATTAAATGGAAACGTCAGAAATGAAACTTCTAACCGTAGGACGACTTACGGCTAGAATTTTAAATCAACTTTTTCTTAAGATAAGGGTTATTTAATTAATATTTGTTTCTCAGAATCTTTACTAATGCACAGCTTTTTGCTTATATGCGCTGCACGCCACTGGTTTTTATTGCCTTCAAACTTCAGTGTTGCCAGTGGAAGCGGCGAATCGAAAAGTGTATTTTAGAAAATATATACCATGATTCATGGCATCTGTCAACACTGATAAACCTACTTAGATTACCGCTGGACCAAATAAGGAGTTGCTTCTTGTATCTCCATGATGCGGTTGGAATAAAAAGTATAATATAAACTGTATTGCGGGTAACATATCGAGCGGTGTCAGATTGATTTAGAAATTTATCTTTTGACTTTCAATTCAGCCATTGAATCTATGGAAAATAATGATTACCTAGACTACAACGTTATAAATGTTTTAATCATACATTAAAACATTTATAACGTTGTGTTCTAGGTAATCATTGAAATTCCTAGTGCCCGAGGAAGGCTGTTCTTCAAGGGAAATCAATAATGATAATAATAATAATAATATAATAATAAAAATAATAATAATAATAATATTATGAACAATAAATTGCGTTGAAAACAAACTATGCTGTCTAATTGCGTTTAATTATAAATTAATATTTTAATATTCAAGTTCCGAGTACCAGAATCTCTCATAAATAGGCGAAATATTATTGTTTTTTTTAAATGGATAAGGTGGAAATACAAATAATTAATTGATTGGGTACTGACAAAATAAGCCAGAGTTACTGGTGTAAAGGCAGGATTGAGAGGAGGGGAGAAGAGTTAGTGAAAGTTATATTCTTAAGCAAATTAATAGCAATGACCAAATTTATTTTAGTTTCTATACTTTCAAAGTTATTCATTTAATTACCCTTACGTGTGAGGGGACGGAGAAATTTAATGATACATGAATGAAAATAATTATTATTATCCATGATGTGGTTTGCGAATTCAGAAAAGTTATTACTGTTAGATAATGACGTTGCTTTTTTAATTCAATGCTGAAATTTGTAGAAGTTTCCTTATTTTTTAAATCCTCGCACGAAACTTCGTAAAAGCTTTTTCTAGATTATCTATTTTCGACTGTAAATTGGGGAGTAAAGTCTTTGGCATTTAAAAATAATGGCTGCGAGCTGATTGCTGTGCCCTTTTCCCCTTCTTTTTCTCAACGTCTTCTTCTCCAAAATACTTACCATTGTATTCCAGTGAGGCCTACAGTATCACTTTTTACCAGGTATCACTTTTTTGTTATCTTTTTAAAATTTGCTTTTAGAAAGATTTTGAAGTAATTTTCTGCAATGTACCAAGTAAAGTAGTAGCTTGTTGGTCTTGTGGTTAGGACGCTCGCCTCGTGATCCAAAGGTTGCGGGTTAGAACCTCACTCGAGACCAGCAAGTTAGTCCTATTTTCATAGCACAAGCTTAGTTTGAAAAGAGTAAGAATATTGATGTGACACGTATTCCATGTTCGCATTTCTATTTAAAAAAAATTAGAGGTAAGAACATCCTGAAAGCGTAAAATTCAGATGGAAAATTGGTAATTTTTTTACAATGCGGTGATCAATTATTTTTATTTTTATTGGCAAATTTTATTAACAAATTAAACTATTATTTTATTTTTAAAAAAATCGAGCAACTAACTAAACTATGAGTAAATGCACAAAAATTATACATGCTATCTACAAAAATGCTCCTGCCTCGGCTCATGACAATGTGGCATGACGTGAGACTACAATTAGGCAGATTTTGATAGGAATACCATATTTTGTAGAGCGAAACACAAGTTTCGAATACCCGAATCATTGCAGTGAGAAACTAGTACGAAGGCACTAGCCCCTGAAACTGTTTCGTGGACGTAGTAGGATCATTGACTGAATATTGCGGATAGTGTTCGAAGGGATTTTTATTATCAGGGCATCTGGAGAGGTGTCACCATCTCATCGAAGCTACAATACCTACAGCGACTTACTTATTTTTATAATTTTTTTATTTTATTTATATATCTTTAGTTAGTTAATGATACATTGTTAATCATTAGCTAATATTAAAAAACATTATATATATATATAATATATATATATATATATATATATATATATATATATATATTATTATATATATATAGATGGCCTGCTTCTGCCTTATGGTGGGAGACTTTCATGTCACCCGCGACAAGTACGGATAGTCCGAACTTTTGAGGCCTTTTTAGCTTGACAATGGGCACGTGATAACCGTGTCGAAACGGTCGGGCCTTGGTCTTCTCACGGAGGACCATTTACAGAAAACGCGAGGGGAGTCCAGAAGGTCCTTTGTTATATATATATAATATATATATATATATATATATAATATATAGCATATATATGTACGCTTATTAAATAATTAAATAAATAATATTTCTCTTCATGCATTTTCCATTGTTATGTGCCGTTTACATTCTTGTTTGAAGATGTTGATTCTGCTTAGCTTCCTCACATCGTCTGGCAGGCTATTGTACTCATTTATTCCCTTGTAGTAAATACAGTTTTGTGTGTTTGTCTTTTTTCTATTTGGAATAAGTATTTTGTTTGCATTTCTTGTATTATGTATATGTATCACTGTGTTATATTTGATCTTATTTTTAAAATATTTTGGCATTTTGTCGTTTAATATTTTGTGAATGAATATCATTGTATTTAATTTTAATCCTTGTTTTATATTAATCCAATTTAATTCTGATAACATATTTTTAATTTTGGAATATCTATTTCTCTGTAGAATTATCCTCATTGCTCTATTCTGTTGAATTTGTAATTTTTTTTATATCTCCCTTACATAGGTTCAAAATAGTGGGGAAATATTATATATATAATTAAAAGTATAAATCTGGATTGTAAAAACAATTACATAAATTTATCATATCATTAGCATTTAGCATATCAGTTCAGATAAGATTTGCAAGTGAAATAATAATTATTTTCTACTCTCTTAATGGCAGCGTCAATTCAATGGTGACGTGAACAAGCATCCAAGTATAACCATGAAGATAATAAAAAAACCTTTAAGAATACCCCATTTGTAATTCAAGCACAGAGTTAAGCCTAATATATTTCTTTTATAGATGGTCTTGACACACAATACTAAGTGCATTCAGTGATTGACAATGTGCGCATTACGACATTTCATTGTCAGGTCGTTAGGATAATCCTACTCAAATAAACTGAAGGATTTTAAATAACCATAACTGATAGAATTGTTAATCATATAATTTATTGTATAAGTCCATAATTATAATCAAATGAAACAAATATCCAATGGGACGACTGATTAATTGTAAGGGTTTGACGTTAAAAACTTAAAATTTTCAAATTATATCAATTAGAATACAAAAGACGCAAACTGATACTTTCAAACAATTTTATGATATTTTAAAGTTTGATTTTTGCATTGATTTTATTTTATCACAATTTTACACTATATAAGTATTTACTAAAATGGAAAATTGTCACTGCTCTAATACAGTAAAATATCTAATGTAGCAGACAGGGCACCGAATAAAGATTCACTTTTAAGCCATAATCATTAGCGACAATGCTTTAGAAATTATTTGCAACAACTTTCTTAAAAATATAACAAACAATTTTTTTAAAATAAATATGCACTTTATAAATTATATTATAATTATAGTTTTATGAAAGACATTTTTTCTGTGTGTCTTTCTATTTGATGCATAAAATGTGAAAATAAATAATATAAATTATTATTTGTCATTACAATAACTTTTTCATTTAGTAAATACATTTTAATCATTGATTTATATTAATATTTTCTATTAGATTTTAAAGTTGTGTGCACTATAATTTGAATTATTGCATTAAATTATTTTTAATTAAAAATAACTAATTCAAGATAATAAACAAAAATAAAAAATGAAGTGATTTTACAGTGGAATAGAATCATTAAAAATAGTTTAAGTTAGCGACATATCTACGTACGTAATTTTATTCAGTTTATTTATAATATCAGAAATATAATATATGTTATTCAATTTGCATGATGATGTTGAGAAAATTAGTTTCTTAAAAATGTAATTTATTTTTGAATCACGGTTGGAGCAATTTTTAAAGATGGTAGATTAACTCTGAATTACGATTCTAATATTCATACTAAGATAAAACTGGACAAATGTCTACTTTCTCATTTTGTATACATATTTATGAAACATCTCTAGTCTAATCATATATTAATAATAATGTAATTAATTCAATTTATCTAAATTGGATCTCCCAGCGAATATTTTCTATTCCCCGTGAAAAATACTAAGGAATCCGGGTCTTGTGATCACGTATTGTTATCAAAATAAATCCGCCTCAAAACCTTGCGTACAATATAATTTTAAAACGATCTGCACATCTGGTTCCAAAATTTTTGCGGAAGCCGGCTTGTTCTACAAGTTGATGGTGATAAAATTTGAGTGTTAATCGATTCGTCATGCTCTTTGTTAACAATTTATATAGATGCGAAAGCAAACTAGGTTATAGCTGTCTCCTTTTTTAAAAACTGTTTTTGCTTCCACGTTTTGCCAATCATAAGGTATCTTTCCTTCTTCTAGACATTTGTCTAATGGTATTTTTATGGCTTCTATCAACTTTCTTCCCCTTAGTTTTAGCATATCTGTATCCGGAGCTTTATATTTTTCATTTGCTTTAAGGGATTTTCTATTTATTCGATGTCTATTTCTGGAAATTCTTCAGATCCTACATTCAATATGCATCTTTCTTTTACGTCATTATGGCTAATACGCGAAGTGTAGAGCTCTCAGTAGATTTTTTTTTTATTAAGCTTAAATAAAAAGCAATGACGAAGGAAATCAACCAACCAACTTGAGATTGTTTCTTGAAGTTTATTTATAGTCATGTTATTAATTTATTGTGTATCATTATACCCAACTGCTGAAATATTATTTAAGTATTCATGAAATAATTTTACGACAGGAGTTACACATATCCCATAATAGTATGACAGTTTCACGAGAAATGTTACTCTTGTCGTAAGTGCCTAGTAAATGATGAAATTAAAATTACCCATAAAATATGAACAAAGATTGATTTCTGATATCACAAGACACTAAATCTTAGTATATGTTTATATCATGCTATAACATTTTATATCAAGCTATAACAAGCTATCTAATTGCAATGCAACACATATTGCGTGTTTTATATAAAACATACTACACAAGTATCCATCTAACCTTTTATTCCGAGAACTCGCTTTATTCGGTGCCGGCGATCTAGCTATTTTTTTACAAGACAGCACAAATATTAATATAAATACTGTCACGGCTCAAAAATAATGCCATATTTTAATGTACCAAAAATGAAAACTTAATTCGTTGAAAGCATTAGAGGAAAAATTGAAATTTATATTATAATAACACGCCTTTTATAAATCTTGGCACTAGGGAATTCGCGCTTATACTAAATAATAACAAATATTCAGGATTTGCACTGTCATAACGATCTTGTATAGTCGCAGGTATAGATTTTTACTTTTAATTTACTTTTGCGAACATTCTTTCAACTTCAACCACACCAAAATATCAAATGACTGATGATGTACTATTTCTTTACAATTTATTACACAATCAATAATATCAACTGCCCTTAATTATACAGGATTATTTGGAAAACATTAATAACCTCGCAGGACCATATTTCTGCCTTGATTATGATTCGAAAATGTTCAAGCTATTATGACCTAATATCAATAGTTATGGAGATACGCAACATCAAAGTTTGCATTTTTTTTTCAATATTTCTGACTTATTTTTTGTAAAACGTTAGACTATCATTACATTATATGACGCCGCTGCCGACGTAATTCTGTTTTATAATTACGCCATTTATTGACACATTTCAAATTTGGATTTTTATTTTTAAATATTAATTAAGGTGTTTTATTTAAAAAAAACTAACTTTTATTTAGTCAGTAAAGCCTCAAAATACGGGAAAAAATAGAATATACTGTCTAAAATCATCTCTTTATATAAATAAAAAGCGTTTTAAAATCAAGAAAAAACGTAAAAATTTCTTCAAATTTAAAACATTATTACTTTATTAATTTCGAATATTTCTTAATTTCCTTAGTACGGATTCTAGATAATGAAGTATACTATATACGTATAAAAAACATAGTATGCGTACATATAAATATTCATTAAAAATTAGCGCGGCCTAGGACACTAAAAATGATTTTTTGGCCGCGGCCAGTCGATTAATGCTTATATTTTATTAATTATTGTAAACAATGTTCAGTTAATTACTTTTATATAATAACAAAGGTTCTATCTAAGTTATTGCCCTAAAAAATTGCCTTTTAGAATATACATTTTGAAATGAATTAATAATAAAAACCCACATTTTCGTAAAAGAAAACGCCGAAATATGCATTTGCAGAGGTTTATCCTTCGAGAATAATTTCACGTGTCGGCCAGTTCGCTGAAGGTGTACACAGTTTTGCCTCTCAATGCGATAATTTTCTACGAACTTAATTGTCGATCATCGTATTTAAAGAAGTCAATAAACATTAATTTGTTCCATGTACCTAAATGTGCCCTAAGCAAAATTACTAACAGTTTTATAAAAACCCATTAACCCAAAGTAAATCAAGCTCTAAAACTTAATGTTCCGAAAATGCCCATAGCTTGATGACCCTATTCCTACAAATTGAGCAAATTTATTACCATAATTTTTTTAATGATATTTAAATTGTAGAACATATTGTTTTAATGTTATAATTATTTTTCGTAAACAAAAGATTACTCACATTACATTATACAACGATTTGGAAAAAATACAGAACGATTATTACACTCTTATATTTGTGTGTAAATATCACGCGCGTGTATGTGTTTCTATTCTAAATATGTATGCACAGTCCCCTGTGAAAGCGGGAAGTATGGAATCAAATTTTATTATATTATCAGAGGAACAAAAATAGACTGAATGCTGTGCAAATGAGATCACTTAGGCGTGTGTATACCAAACCATATTTGAGTACAGAATGTACAAATTAGCAAAAACTGTAATTTTTGAGTAATTTTTGTTATCTCTTCTTGAGTATAATTAAAATTTATATTTTACTACTCGAATTTTGAGAGTACCGTAGTCTCTCACCGACGGTTGAATAAATTAGAGATTCTGATACTCTCGAAACGCATTCTATATAAGCATAGAATAGAATCAAAAAAAGGATGGCTCATGTAGTTTGGTCATGTTGAGTGAATGAATGAATATATATGACGCATATATATTATATTGATGGCATGACCAGATTAACCAGATACAGGACCATGGTCCTGACTAAATGACTTAACAGTTGACGAGGTTGTTGCGAAGATGTACGAATGTAAATGAGGCGAGAAGAATGTGTGTCAGTACAGAATGGTGTGGCTCACCACACTGCCTACCCCTGCGGTAAACGGCGTATAGATATGTTATTTAATCGTTTGCCGCATCCAAAACAGTGGACTACCCTTAAAGCAATCATGTTAAAAAATAAAAACTTCTATGTTTTTAAAAGATTTTAAAAAGTTACTTCAATAAATGAAAAATCACTTTGTGGTGCCATTTTAAAAATATTAAAATTAAAAACAAGTAACTTTGTTTTAACCACTGATTTTATTTTAATTTTTATGTATACCTTGATTGTTATATATTTTTGTTTCTTACTTAACTTATGTTTTTATCTTTGATTTGTCATATATTTTTATTTCTTGCTTAACTTACATATTTGTCTTTTATTGTCTATGTTTTGTGTATGTTCCGGGTGTAATCTATGCCTGTGCATTTTCTTTGTTTGTTATTTTTCTATGACTTTATAAATTAAGATGTATACTTGTGTTTTATTGTCTATGTTTTGTCTATGTTCCGGGGGTAATCTACGCCTGTGCATTTTCTTTGTTTGTTATTTTTCTATGACTTTATAAATTAAGATCTATACTTGTTATGATTCTTCAGTATACCTCGTATTCTCTTGAAGAAGGGACCGTTGGTTCCCGAAACATGTCGAGTGTTTGTTAAAATAAAATCAGTGGTTAAAACAAAGTTACTTGTTTTTAATTTTAATGATTTTAAAAAGATCCAATCACGATTTAAAAAAATTGTTCAGATTGTATATTTGTATATCAATTCTTGATTATGCGTCGCAAGGCCGGCCGCTTGTTCCAGGGCAATCCTGAATGAATTCCGGGGCAATCCTTTTGCCCTGGAATTCATTCAGCATGATGTGCGAGAGAAATGTGTGTCAGTACAGAATGGTGTGGCTCACCACACTGCCTACCCCTGTGGTAAACGGCGTATAGATATGTTATTTAATCGTTTGCCGCATCCAATACAGTGGACTACCCTTAAAGCAATCATGTTAAAAAATAAAAACTTCTATGTTTTTAAAAGATTTTAAAAAGTTACTTCAATAAATGAAAAATCACTTTGTGGTGCCATTTTAAAAATATTAAAATTAAAAACAAGTAACTTTGTTTTAACCACTGATTTTATTTTAATTTTTATGTATACCTTGATTGTTATATATTTTTGTTTCTTACTTAACTTATGTTTTTATCTTTGATTTGTCATATATTTTTATTTCTTGCTTAACTTACATATTTGTCTTTTATTGTCTATGTTTTGTGTATGTTCCGGGTGTAATCTATGCCTGTGCATTTTCTTTGTTTGTTATTTTTCTATGACTTTATAAATTAAGATCTATACTTGTCTTTTATTGTCTATGTTTTGTCTATGTTCCGGGGGTAATCTACGCCTGTGCATTTTCTTTGTTTGTTTTATTTTTCTATGACTTTTTAAATTAAGATCTATACTTGTTATGATTCTGTCAGTATACCTCGTATCTCTTGAAGAAGGGACCGTTGTTTCCCGAAACATTCGAGTGTTTTGTTTAAAATAAAATCAGTGGTTAAAACAAAGTTACTTGTTTTTTAATTTTAATCTTTAAAAAGTAGTCCCAATCACGATTTAAAAAAATTTGTCAGATTGTATATTTTTATATCAATTCTTGATTAATGCTCGCAAGGCCGTCCGCTTGTTCCAGGGCAATCCTGAAATGAATTCCGGTGCAATCCTTTTTCCCTGGAAGGTCATTCAGCATGATGTCGAGAGAAATGGTGTGTCCAGTACAGAATGGGTGGCTCACACACACTGCCTACCCCTGCGGATTAAAGCGGCGTATTATATGTTATTTATCGTTTTGCCGCCATCCATACCGTGACTAACCCTTAGGCATCATGTTTAAAAAATAAAAACTTCTCGTTTTTAAAAGAATTTTAAAAAGTTACTTCAATCAATAAAAATCACTTGTGGTGCCATTTTAAAAATATTAAATTAAAAACAAGTAACTTTGTTTTAACCACGATTTTATTTTAATTTTTATGTATACCTTGATTGTCATATATTTTTGTTTCTTACTTAACTTATATATTTGTCTTTGATTTGTCATATATTTTTATTTCTTGCTTAACTTACATATTTGTCTTTTTTTATCTATGTTTTGTCTATGTTCCGGGGTAATCTATGCCTGTGCATTTTCTTTGTTTGTTATTTTTCTATGACTTTATAAATTAAGATCTATACTTGTTATGATTCTTCAGTATACCTCGTATTCTCTTGAAGAAGGGACCGTTGGTTCCCGAAACATGTCGAGTGTTTGTTAAAATAAATCAGTGGTTAAAACAAAGTTACTTGTTTTTAATTTTAATGATTTTAAAAAGATCCAATCACGATTTAAAAAAATTGTTCAGATTGTATATTTGTATATCAATTCTTGATTATGCGTCGCAAGGCCGGCCGCTTGTTCCAGGGCAATCCTGAATGAATTCCGGGGCAATCCTTTTGCCCTGGAATTCATTCAGCATGATGTGCGAGAGAAATGTGTGTCAGTACAGAATGGTGTGGCTCACCACACTGCCTACCCCTGTGGTAAACGGCGTATAGATATGTTATTTAATCGTTTGCCGCATCCAATACAGTGGACTACCCTTAAAGCAATCATGTTAAAAAATAAAAACTTCTATGTTTTTAAAAGATTTTAAAAAGTTACTTCAATAAATGAAAAATCACTTTGTGGTGCCATTTTAAAAATATTAAAATTAAAAACAAGTAACTTTGTTTTAACCACTGATTTTATTTTAATTTTTATGTATACCTTGATTGTTATATATTTTTGTTTCTTACTTAACTTATGTTTTTATCTTTGATTTGTCATATATTTTTATTTCTTGCTTAACTTACATATTTGTCTTTTATTGTCTATGTTTTGTGTATGTTCCGGGTGTAATCTATGCCTGTGCATTTTCTTTGTTTGTTATTTTTCTATGACTTTATAAATTAAGATGTATACTTGTCTTTTATTGTCTATGTTTTGTCTATGTTCCGGGGGTAATCTACGCCTGTGCATTTTCTTTGTTTGTTATTTTTCTATGACTTTATAAATTAAGATCTATACTTGTTATGATTCTTCAGTATACCTCGTATTCTCTTGAAGAAGGGACCGTTGGTTCCCGAAACATGTCGAGTGTTTGTTAAAATAAAATCAGTGGTTAAAACAAAGTTACTTGTTTTTAATTTTAATGATTTTAAAAAGATCCAATCACGATTTAAAAAAATTGTTCAGATTGTATATTTGTATATCAATTCTTGATTATGCGTCGCAAGGCCGGCCGCTTGTTCCAGGGCAATCCTGAATGAATTCCGGGGCAATCCTTTTGCCCTGGAATTCATTCAGCATGATGTGCGATAAAATGCGGGGCAGTCGAGTGGTCAGGCATTTAAAATTTCGCTGTTAAGTTTGTAAATGGTTGCATAGACTAATTTGTGTCGGTAGGTACTAAATATCAGGGGTGTGCAGTGAATATGCACATGAAAGCATGACTTTTAAGTAAACAATAATAATAGTAATAAAATGAAATTTCAAAAAAAAATTAGATAAATGGTATATCTCACAATATTCCTTTCACAATTAGTATTATTACGATTAATTCGCATGTTATTCAGATTTTAAGATAAGTCCTAGTAATCTGTCACATTAATACTAAATATCCATTCGTTTTCTAAAATATATGTTTACGTAAAAGTCATGTTTCAGTGCACGTATAAGTTTTTAAATTTAATTTTTTAATATAAATGTGTAGGTAGGTACTACATGCTGACATATTTACTATTGCTTGCCCAACGTAACTTGGCGTGCGGCGAATTTGGAACTAAAACCCGCCCCGCCCGCACCCGGTAACCCCTCGCCCTGTCATTCAGTTCATTCTCGTCTTTGAGCGCGAGCTGTGGCATCTTGATTACCAATATACACTGAATTATTATGTCCAAAACATCCTAAACAGTCCGGGATGGTGCAAGAAAAATTGCCAATGAAGTATTAAAGTTTTGCGAAGCTGAAAAAGCGAATAATGGACCGATATTACCGTCTGACATTTTGACAGATAGAACGGCCGCCATCACTGCATGGTTTCTTTAGTGCTGCCCGACCAAATTTCTGTATTTAATACGACATCGGTCACCTGACATTCTGTACATTATGTATTGTGTAATAAATTTACACCCTGACAACTTCTGTTACGCGACAGGGACGCCCTCCCTCGCACGCCAAGTTATAGTGGTACTTATGGGGGTGTGAAAGGATCTGTTATTTTTTTGAGTGAACACGAGCAAAGATATTTACTCTTTAGTCATTTTCAACCCCCATAATTATTACACTTTTAATGCAATGTAAAATAATGTGATAATATGAAAATATATTCTAATGGACGAAAAATTCTTTATATTCTGATTATCGGTTGATATGGCAGGTACCTACTTACCGCGAAGATAATTATCAAATTCGTGACGGTCTCAGAATTTCGGGCCAGCTCTTTAATGCTGCCATCTGGCGGCCCTTGCCGAACCAAGCACAGATCTAAATTGCCAATCTTTTACATAACCCTTCAATAATCGTGCATCGGTGTACCGAGCGGGCGCATCATAATAATTACAGCCGAGAGATGGTGTTTCATTTCATTCAAAATCTAAAAATATATTCAAGCTGGGCGGCATTTCGTTTGAACTTAAATCACAGGGCACCAAAAATATTTTGATCCGCTGTTGCTGGTGCTATATATTAGAAAAATATGCGTTTAATGTCTCACTCACAGGTATAATTCCATCCCTTTAAATAATATATTTTTCCAGTTTGAATAAAATATTCATGTATTCAGTTAAATAAAATAAATATTCATGTATTCAGGTAAATCAGTTAAATAAGATATTTAGTATATAAAATTTTTAATCAAAAGTAAGTATCTTATTTTTTTCTTAAAAGTCGTTATATTGTTCTCATCCCTAATATCCCCTGGTAGTTTCGTATATAATTTCATCCCACTGTACATCATAGAAGATTGCGATCTTTTTTTCTTTCGGAATGGTAATTTTATTTCATCTTTTCTTCTTGTACAATGGTCATGTTCATGTTGTTTTTTTAATAATTCAAAGGTATTGTTATGTCCATGAATAATTTTACATTAAATTTAATTATTTGTCCAAATATCATTATTTGTGAGCTTTTCAACATCACTTTGATTCTTGCGTATCGATTTCTTTTGAGTATAATTCTTAATGCTTTATTTTGGAGTATTGTTAATTTTATCAATTTTTCTTGATTAGCCAGAAATAGTATAGGTACTGCTGCGGTAGATGATGTGGGGGACTTTTATTGCGTTATATATATTTTTTCACTATTCTGTTTTAACATATCTTCTGATTCTTCCCAGAAATGAAATTCGTTTTAATATTATTTTTGTTACATAATTAGTGTTCAATGAAAAGTTTAATTTTTTATCTTCAATTATTCCTAAGTATTTTATATCACTCTTATATCTATACTCTGTGGTGGTAAACCTGAAATTTTTCTTTTTTTTCTGTGCAGCTTTATAAGTGATATACAGGGTTATTTGTAAAATATTAATAACCTCGCAGGACGATACTCCTGCCTTGATTATGAGTTGAAAATGTTCAAGCTATTATGATCAATAGTTAAGGAGGTATGCGACATCAAAGTTTGCATTTTTTTTTTCAATATTTCTGACTTATTTTTTGTAAAACGTTGGGCCATCATTACAGTAATTAATATCAATTACGAAAAATTCATTTGTTTCAATACAAGTTAAATGAAATGATTAAAACCCTGAATAAATCCAATTGGAATGTTTTCCGATGTTTTCCAACGTTTTACAAAAAATAAGTCGGAAATATTGAAAAAAAATGCACACTTTGATGTCGCATATCTCCTTAACTATTGATATTAGGTCATAATAGCTTGAACATTTTCAACTCATAATCAAGGCAGGAGTATAGTCCTGCCAGGTTATTAATGTTTTACAAATAACCCTGTATATAATTTGTTTTGACTCATATTGATGAACCCTGGTTGGTACGCATTCAATCAGTGCGTACCCACATATACGCTACTTAGTGATAATAATACGGTTGCAACTAATATTTTTATTGGCCTCAAAATTATGACACATCTTCACCTGGAGAAAGCGGATAATAACAACATAATTGGATGCATCGCTCCACGGACGAAGAAGATAATTGGAGGTATCGGACGGAGCCAATGCGTAACAACCAATCACAGACATCATTCACTCTCATTACAGCAGCCAATCACAGCTATCGTCGACTGTCATCATCATTTGTGCCGCGAAATATTCCTCCATTTATAATTAATGGTTAAAAATTCCAATTGTGATTGAGTACATCGCCGCCGCTAATCCCGCCTTCATTTCCTCTAGGTGGTCCAGATTTGATTTTATTTTCAATTCACGTTTTTTTAATTTACCATTTTATTTATTTAAAACTTAGATGCAACCACTCTAGGAGAGCACGAGAATAGCGTGGACTGGTACAAGTTGCGACCAGCGGCGTGCAGTCAGTGCTTTGAAATCAGCTGAGTTTCTGCGAAAAAATCAAAACGCAATTACCTATAAACAATTCAGAATCTAATATTCTATCAGATAAGCATTACAATTTTACCTAAGTAAAAATCATCATCTACTTTCCAAAGTAAACGATCATTTTTAATCACTAAAAAATATTTTTATATCTGTTAAATAGTTTTCTGACAATTTACGTTTTAGAAAATGTGTATATTTTTCGTTCCTTTATTAACCACTTTTATTTGCATACTTGACAACTTTTGTAAAAGAAAAAATAGGATAAAAGGTAGGTATGCTTTTAAAATTTATACAAAAAAATATTCGAAAACTTAATCAGAATTCCCGATTTCAGCTATTTAACAGCGTGTTTAAGAAAACATCGCGTCTTGATTAAATAGCGATCGAGTGTAATTCTATTAATACTGTAATGAAAAATAATGTGTTTTAATATAAAAAAATTACATATATTACTGTCAAAAAATATTTTAAAAGTATTAATGTGTAATGTATTAATTTATTTTTTTTAAATAGAGATGCGAACATGGAATACGTGTAACATCAATATTCTTACTATTTTCAAACTAAGCTAAACGCTTGTGCTATGAAAATAGAACTAACTTGCTAGTCTGGAGTGAGGTTCGAACCCGCGACCTTTGGATCACGAGGCGAGCGTCCTAACCACAAGACCAAAAAGCTACTCGAAAAAATGTGTCTGAAGAATAAAAAGGCACTGTATAACCGACATTTTCTTCTTTTCAAGAAAAATATTAAGGTTAAATATTAGTTTCGCCGCCATACGTGTGTGGGGAAACGTCTTGAAATTGAAACATAACACTTCCCGCCATCCAATCGAACTGAAATTTTGCACGTCGACAACGCATTTTGACATCTTTGTCGGTATGCAGGTGGTTGTTTTCGTTTTTCATGAAAAAAATTCGTCAACCGAGAGCTCTATTCCAAAAATTTTAAGTTCCCCAAAGGGACGCGGCCCGCCAACGTCTTTGGGAAATACATTCGTCGCGGGACGTCTCTCCTTCTCAGAATTGAGTCGAATTTCAGCTTTTTTTCATTTTAATCCAAAAAATCACTTTGCAACGTTAATAACTTGCGAGTTTTCGTCCGATCCTGAAAATGAAAACTTTTCCCGAAACCCTCTTTGGGACCTGATTTTTATTTTATTATTTTCTGCGATCCGAAAAGCATTACACTAAAATAAGATAATTTTAATATTAAATAAAGCTTTTATGGAAAACTGTATAATAAATAAGGAGAAGCAATTCGTGAGTTTTACCATATAATTTTATTTACGGAGTCGTAAACCACGCAAAACGACGATTAAAAAGACTCGTCTTCTCAATATCTACGTGAGATTTGATACGATTATCTTTATTGCAGCGTGATGTGACGTGAGGCTAAATGCTGTGCTATTTATTGCCAAGAAACGTATTAGTGTCACCACTGAGAGCCTGTGAAGTCACGGTTCGTACTAGGAGCGCGTGTCATAAAATATTTATTTGCATTGCAAAGCGTTCTCATTTTGCGTAGGACTTTATCTACAGATATTAAACTATTGAGATTATTGCAGATATTTATGGGTGGGGTTCAAATGGCATTTTATCCAGAGGTGGTGCATGCAGCCTAGAAAGTTTACTAATTTTTCATTTCACAAGTTTTACAATCAATACGGTTTATTTCTCTCCATTACCTAGAATGAAAAATAACTAAAACGAGATTAGCCACTAACGCTAACCCGTATATTATTAGCTCTTCATGATTCAAATCAGAAGAACGGGTAGCTTGTTGGTCTTGTGGTTAGGACTCTCGTCTCGTGATCGAAAGGTCGCAGGTTCGAATCTCACTCCAGGCAAGCAAGTTAGTCCTATTCTCATAGCACAAGCTTTTAGCTTAATTTGAAAATAGTAAGAATATTGATGTGACACGAATTCCGTGTGCACATCTCTATTTAAAAAAAAATGCCGTTTTTCAGTATTTTTAATATTAAATTATAAAATTTGTTTTATGATACATGGTACACATTTAGGAGTTATTCGAACTTGTAATATATACCTACCATGAACCAAATTCGCAATATTCGCATACGCTGAGATTGTTAAGAGACCTTTGAAATTGGGAAAGAATTTCAATTTTTACATTCTAGTATTGCTAAATATAAAAATGCGTTTTCTGTAAAATGGTAGGTACAGGTCGTGTTGTACACTGATAGACGTCAGTAGTGTGTGTGAGCGATATCTATGCGAAAAATAGACAATGTTATATGATGCTAGGCAGTAATGCAACAACGCACTTGAAGCATGCTATCAGTTTTGTACACAGAGTGCAGTGTGTTGTTTAAAATTTAATGTAAATTTAACATGTTGATAATAATAACTATTAAACCATTTACAAAACATTCCCTTAATTCCTTGATCCATTAAATATTTCAACAATTTCCCACAGCCTATCCAAAGAGCCGAAAAATAATGGTTGATAGCAAAAAAATATAAATTTTTCTTAAAACGCAGCAAAATTATTTTGTGGTGACATTATAATTATAATTTATAGAAATGTGTTTACACCACTTTTTTATTGAAAAAAATCAACATGTTTCAGAGCCAGAATAACAAATGTATACTAACAAAATCAAATTTAAAAATCTTATATTTATTTGATTGTCTATACTTCGATTTTTAAATTTAATTTTGTATGTACAGATTTGTTATCCTGACGAAGGGGTCATGGGTTTTGAAAAATGTTGATTTTTTTAATAAAAAAGTGGTGTAAACAAATCTTCAAGTTTGTGTTTACTGGGGTATTATGCGGTATTGTTACGACCTTTCGGGCCGACGTTTCAGATCCTATGCAGGGTCCATCATCCTGTATACACATCAGCCCTGATGATGGACCCTGCAATGGGATCCGGAACGTCGGCCCGAAAGGTCGTAACAACACGTCGTAATACCCCAGTATACACAAACTTAAAGATTTTGAGTGGCCGTGAATACCTAAGAACATTCTCGTGTAAACAAAGTTTATTTCTATAATTACAAAAAAATATAGTTTACAGACATTTCGTGGACAAATAAAGGTGATTTTAACCTTACGAGTATACATCTCTCCATCAATCATACTAAATTATCTCGTACATTTCACCATTGTTTACTTTTTCTTTCTTGTTTTTGTTGTTCTTTTATTTTTTTTTGTTTTAATTCTGGCTCTACTCTCCACACATATGTTCCTCCGCTGTACACGAGTCTTGAACATTTACAGAGGAGTAACACAAATATATTTTGATTATCTATACGTTAATATACCCCTCATACAATCAAATTGATTTATAAACCCCCATCCATAAAATACATAAGACATATTATTAAGTACCATTGTATCGTATGATTGATTCGTGGTCAAAATTATTGCTCTGAAGAATTATAAAAAATATTGGGAGCAAAATACGTATCTGTGAAATTGTCTCGTGTTGAAAATGTCATCCGCGGGTACGCGACATAGAGTCCCGGTACTCCAGGGCCGGACTCCGGCCTCGCACGTTCCTGGATGAATCCTGGAGCAATCGGCGGCGCTGGAAGTACGCGCTGGGTCCCGACAGATGTCTATTCGTATGCGGCGGCGTCTGCCCGGCCGACTCGTGACGGAATTCGACAATTATTATTACAGTCCAGTTATCTCGCTGCTGTCGGATCCGCCGCCTACTCGCTGTGCGTGCGCGGGCCGGGGCCGAAAGAACTAGAACTGAATCAAACATTCCCCAAGTCGTCCGAATTCATCGCATGAATTCGACGTCTGTCGTTGAAATACAAATATCGCACATCCCTTAGAAATGTACAGAAAATCCATTTTTCAGGTCAGCAAAACCAATAATGCTTACAAACAATTAGAAAGACATACAGAAAAATCAAATCCACGAAAAATTTTTGACTGCTACCGGAATTCGAACCACGGATCTCCTCCTATCCGGGGCAGGGGCGTTACCCAATTACGCTACAGCGGTCTTGTACAATTCCGTGAATATATCGACCTCATATGTAAGTCTCATTTATTAATTGATGAACATTTATTATCCATTTTTAGAGCAATCCACTTTTTCTGGTACGGTAGGCACAAATTACTGTGTGTTACTGCCGCTAGAGGACTCCAGAATTAACCATTTAACTCATTTTTTAAAAATGAAAAATATATCAATAATACTTGTTGCTCGTTGGTGTAATGGTTATGACGCTCGCCTAGTGATCTGATTGTTCGATCCGCATTCTAGGATATCTACAAGTGATAAGTGCCCGGGAAAAAACGAACATTAATATAGGGCTTCACCACAAATATTTAAATTACTCTAAAATTTTATAAATAAGTCGTTTGTGCGTGGTATATCCACTGTTTGATAATGGCCTTGCAAGCAGAAACAGCTGTAACACTTAAAAATAGATAACCCGCAGAATTTAATAATACTATTTATTAAAATTTAATTTATTTTAAATTTCTCTAAAAATAGATATCTACAAGTTAGTCATATTGTCATAAGCACAAGCGTTTAGCTTCATTTGAAAATAGTAAGAATATTGATGCGACGAATAGGTATTTCGTATTTTCATATCTATTATAAAAAAATGAATACGTAATTTTTATTAACTTAACTGTTGTTAGTCTTGGCACTTTAAATTTTTGTCAATAAATAATAGTGAATTGATATTGATTTTTATATTACTGCCGTTTGACATATTTAAGTATTGAAATAACGAATAATTTATGCGAACCGTATGCATGTGTAGAGATTCGTTTCTCGACATTTCGCTGAAGTCATATGACTATAACTATTACGTGATTACGTCGTAACGTAATAACATAATCGATAATAGTCACGGGATCCTATTTTACTCCAAGCCAGCAAGTAAGTCCTATTTTCATACTACAGGCACTTAGCTGTTAATTAAGGATAAATTATAGAAGTCTCATAGAGACGAAGCTAAGTTATATATGAAAAAAGTGGATGGAAATCTCTTTTACGGCTCAGGGCTTAAAACCTATAAGAGCTGGCTTAAGTGATTACTACACATAATGCAACCTTCACCAATTCCATCATAAGAACATCCACATATTATCAAATTTGAAAGTCCTACATATATGTTCGAATCAAGAACCTTTCAAATATTACTATGGTCTCTGCTAGAGACAACTTTGATTTTTTTCTCATTAGCAAGATAGTAAACACAGCTTTCATAACTAGTAATGATACCTCTATATATTTTTTTAAAGTGGAGTTTTTTTAGCATTTTTTTAGCTTTTTACCGTATGTATGATATTCCTTCGAATATCTACTAGAATATTTCTTTTTTCACTCAATTTCAATTTAAATTCAATTTTTAACTCATGTCATGTACCAGCATATATATTTTTGTCTTAACATTTAACTGTGTTCTTAGAAAATACTTTCAAATAAAAATATTATTTAGCTATTATTTATTTGAATGTTTTAATATTTTAAATATTTTTTATGTATTTAATTTAATTTTAATATTTAATTTCTTAGTTATTTAAAAAATATATCAATTTATTAAGACGTGCTCATTGATTTAGTGGTTGGGATATTTGCCCGATGATGCAACGGTCGCGGGTTCGTATCTCACTCTAGACAAGCCAGTTAGCCCTATTTTTCAGAGCACTGGCATTCTGTGCTTGAACACAGTAAGAATGTTTTCATTAAATATTTAAAAAATATATATTTAAATTTGTTTCTTTTAATTGGTACTGCGTACCGTGCGCATAAATAAATAAATTCCGGGATTATAAATTGTAATTAAATTCCCGGGATTACAAATTAGGTCCGAGGCGGGATTCCTGCGGTCCTTGTAGTCGCCGCCGGTCCATACGGCAGCTGTGAGAATCGATGTCCCGGTGCGCGACACGGCGTCGCGAGATTTATTGGTCCTGGCCTGCCAGCTTTTTCCGCTGTGATTCATTTACATACTGTTTTGTACTTCAAAGACGTGCTTTTTATATTTGGTCATTTACAATCGCGATAGGCGATACGGTTAGCGGGTTCGTGTCGTGAATGCCGTCTAGCTCTTCGCGTGGTCTTAGATTTTTTCGTATTCTGGCTCCTCACCATGCTGGTGATCTGCTTTGCTTTTAAATGCGACGAACGTAACGAAAAAATTTAAATCTGACTTGAAAGCAAAGTTTATAAACTTCAAAGTAAAATATCTTTATATTGAAAACTAAGTGCAGTACAGACTGTCCAAACCAATTATCAATCTTATTTATAAATTTCTTAAGTCACTTTTTTCAAAGGAATAAAACTAGAATAGTTAATTGTTATAAAATTTAAAATTTGAAAAATTTACTGTATACTGTAGGTAGGTAATTACAGTGGGTGAGTAGACATGACAGTGGCTTCTCATACTTCAAAGGTTTCATGTTCAATTTCTGGTGAGGCCAAAGTACATCTAAGTAACTTTCTCGTTGTGTATTTTAGTGATGTGTTTTGTTACAGTAATTGAATCCCGTGGCCCATTACAAATCTACAGCATTGATAAGAATATTATACATTTCATTCTTCTTCTTCTTCATGTGCCCGATCGGGCGATCATCTGGGAGAAAGTTTCCCTGTTCAGGGCAGTGGAAACAGCTCTTCCACGCTTGTTATCCCGGTCCACTCTCGGACGTTTCCAAGCCAGGAATGCCGCCTCCTTCCGACCCCTCTGCGACCCTCAATCTTCCCCTTCATGACGAGCTGAAAGATGGAGTATTTTTCGCCTCTCATTATATGACCAAAATATGAAATTTTACGGAGCTTTACTGTGTTGAGTAACTGTCTGTTTGTATTTGCTCTACGTAAAACTTCAACATTACTAGTCATGTCAGTCCAAGATATCCTTAACATTTTTCGATGTATCCACATTTCTAAGCAATTTAGAGTAGTCACCTTCAGCGTCCATGCTCCAACACCGTAAAGTAGAACTGACCATACATAGCATTTGATCAAATAATTTAATACTTTTCATAATGATTATTTTTTTAAAAGTCATACCGTTATATTGACATTTTAAGAAGTTGGTTTTTTAAAGGTGTTTGGGGTATTTAATTATTTCTTCTATGTTCGCTAAATAAGTTCGCGGTAACATTATTATTATTCATAAAAAGGAAACTTTAATTTGAAATATAATTTTTATTTAAACTTTATACTACACTACGAATTATTTATTACTAGGTACTATAATTTCGAGAGTAACAGTCTCTCTCATTATTTGGCATAGTTAATATTTTATCAATCTCGATCTAGGATCGAAGAAGTGGATTGAAATGTTATATTATTCGTGAGTCTTTTCATAATTCAAATTTTCTAGGATTTCAATGGTTTCCAAATTGTTCACTATCCATTCTTTATGAGGAACCGAGTGGAGTAGTTTTAATTTGTGACTGTCGAAAGAATGATTAGTATCAATTATGTGATCGGTAAATACCGAGAAGTTGTTATATTTTATTTAAGTTTCTCGCTGTTTTACCCATTTTTTATCATAGTCTCCGCAAGTTCATATATCCCGTTTTTTTCCAAGAAACCTATTGTTGTTGTTGAATTTAGTAGAATTTTACCAATATTATTACTTAAGTGTAAAATGCGGGTCTAATGTGAGAGAGGAAATAATTTGTAATGTTATTTGGACTAAATACGATTCTGTAAGTTTTTGATTTAACATCCTGTCTATTGATGACATTACTTATTATTTATTTATTGCGTGTAGTACAAAGTTTTATTAGATATTATATTTTAATTAAAATGTTGCAACATAAAGTATTCGCCAAATCATTCAATGATTGAAAGCACTGCGTTTGAAACTACGTATTGATTAATCGAATGGTTTCTTCATAAGGATACAATGAATACTAAAAATTAAAATTGGAAGTGTGAACATAAACAAAAAACAAAATAAATAAGGGAGTTGAAAAATTTATGGGAAAACAAATTTTAAAAGTAAATATTTGCAAAAATATTTGATTAACATATTTAATATGCTATATTATTATGCTGTTTATAATGTGTTACTTTTTTATTATTAATTTTATTGATACGTTAAATTTCCAGTTCAGAAAAAGCTGCGCTTAAGGGACTCCCTAAGATTTAAGGTAGTCGTTTTGTGACAACTTTAATTTAATTTAATATTGAATAGATAATTTTTAATTAGTAATATAGCCGTATATGAATACAATTCAATAATTCATAATTGCATAAAAACAAAATTGGCTTGTGTAGAACTTTTTCATTTTTGTAAACATCATTTTTTTAACGTTAATTGAAATAAAAATGTTCTAAGGTTTTCACGGCAGTTCAGAAGTGTGCAGTTTTCTTGGATATTCTGCCGTTTATATGTGACCTCTCTGACCGACTTCTGGCCTGATGATGGATCCGAAACGTCGGCCGGAGAGGTCACACATACACGGCAAAATGTCTCAGAAAATTATACACAGAAGATTAATTGAAATAGGTACAATATATGTAAGAATCTAATTTTCTCACCGGGAAGCTGGGAAGTAGGGGTGATTGTTTATATACTATTATGGATCTAAGCATGGTAGTTAATACAAATTGGTCCATGACACCAGGAAGAGTAGTCGAGAATACTAACACCCACTGGGCACAGAGCCCAGTGCGAAAGGTACATGCTTTATGCATTCGCCGCCGAGCCAAAGAAAGTTGTATAATGAACTTTGCATACAAGGCATTTAAATAGTGTGGTCAGAAACATTAGACGTGCTTCACGGACACCGCTTTCTCATGCACGGGCTCCAGAAGCCGCCAATTGGCAAAAGGCCATCGGCAGAGATACACGTCCCAGCAGCCATCTCCTGACATCATCTCTGATGGGTGTCTCCGTGCGGCGCGTTGTTCCGCAGATTAGCTAACAGCGACGCCAGGCCCTGGTGTCTGGTGTCTGGGCGAACTGTCTGGCTGATCGTTCTTCGAATTGTTGCAGATTTTTTGTGATTGCCATGTTTCAGAAAATCTACGGTTGTGTTGGCATGCGTCGTAGAGTACGTCGTCAAGACTTACAGGAGAGACGGATGATAGACAGATCTCATGTGTAATATTTAGCCATCATAATATATGTAACCATTTCTCAGGATGACATTATCTCGTGATCATCATGCTCATGATCTTTGAGATAATGATTTTGCACTCAGCATATGGATAGTTCTAAAAATGATTTAGTGAAAACATATCATATTTTTAGAAACAAAACAATACAATCAATATTGTAACACAATATTAAAAGAGACTCCTTCGTACAGAATCTCTCGTAATATTTATTTATTTATTTACACATATACATGCGACTCTAAAGCCTTTTACTTTATAATTTGTACAAAGTTGATAAACAATTGACAATAGAAATAATGTATTAAAAAAATGCAAATGTGAACATAAATTATTCAGAAACATAATCAAGAACAATATAAATGTAGAATTAAAGAGGACAATAAAACAATTACAGTAATTCCATGATATTAGAAATATAAGTAAAAATAATATTTTTATATTATAAACGATTCAATAAGAAGTATAATAAATTATAGGAGAATAAATAAAACAATAAATATTAATTCAATGAAAACAATACAGAGTAAAAATATTTTTAAAAATAATAATTATATTAAAAGACGAGTTAACAATAAAAAATATATTAATGCGCGTATATATTATAATTCTACATTTAATTAAAAATGCTAATATGACGATGACAACAATAAGATCAACCACGAGAAAATAAAATAATCTTCTTGAGAGTTTGAAAGGCCAACGTATTGCGTATATAAAGCAGAACCGACAGCTGCGTAGAGTTGTTTTGACATTTCTATCGGTGCGATATTAGCCGCAGAAAGACGGCCGGATTGGCCAGTCGTGAGATAATCGGAGCGACAGATATTAAGTGAAATAATCGAGGAAAGTACCTAATGTTCTAGCAGTAAAAAATATAGTGTTACCCAGCGATAATATATAAAGTGTTCATAGACGATTAATAAATTGCGAAATTGTATGAATTCGAGACTAGCGTTATATTTAATTCGTGTTGACTGATTATGTCATTATAATAAAATAATTAATCATTTATTAATTAATTGCTAATTAATTTCCAGTGTTTTATTTCTTCTATCTATATCCACGATTCGTGACAATATTATTAATAAATAACATCAATAGCCTAATACGAAGTATCTACTATCGCGACGATCATAAAATGCATATAGTGGTTACGTACAATAAGAGACTAGTGGCACTTGTTAAATATGGTATATTGCACCAAGATGTAATAATTGCTATCAGAACAGAACATTGCAGGCAAAAATACCAACTCTGTTCAATGGTATGCCCCCTGACACGATTGCATTAAATTCGTATGCAGAGGTGAAGGTGGCGTGCTGGGAGCTAATTGTGAAAAATAGTGAACTGTCTGCACGCTGACTACTTCCCTTATGTAACATTAGATGTATAATTTGCACTGGTTCATCACGTGTATGCTTTTTTGATATTTTTATGTTGTTAGTTTTTTAATTTTAATGATTGTAAAGAGAAACCCACCGATAACCTGTTATAGTAAATGGGATCTTTAAAAATATGTTTGTACAATATAAAAATCTTGTGAAAAGATAATAAAAACAACTCGATTATAAAATATCGGTATAAAGATTCAATTTTCAAAATGAACTCAGGTAATCCTATTTTATTGTTTCAGAGGTAAGTTTATATTACTCCATAAACGCACATATGAATATAAACACATTTGTTTTATTAGTATTTAATTGTTTTATTAGTAGTTTTACTTTCAACAACTTGTATACAGTTATTCAAAAAGAGCCAAATGATTTAATGGTGACATTATGAATACAATTTATAAAAATGTACCTAGTTTTCGTCACTTAGTAAGTATATATTGAAAATATTAATCAATATGTCTCAGGGCCAAAGGTCCCTTCCTTAGGATAAAATGTTATACTACTAACAAATACAAAATAAAAAATCGATATAGACAATAAAAATATAAAAAAATAGTATACGGGAAATCAATAAGAATTAAGTACTTACTCTATACTACACAACTATAGGTACTATGCCTATACATTTTTTATTTTTACAATTTTTGATTTTTAATTTATTTATATACATTGGATCCTGACGAAAGGACCATTGACCCTGAAACATGTTAATATTTTCAATATATACGTTGTGAAAACAGAGTACCTTTTTATTTATTATATATAGGTATGTATTTAATTTTCTCATTTATATCAGTGATTAAACAAAATTGTTTCCTAGAATCGTGCCGAAATACTAAAACTTACTTCAATTAAAATAATTTTATACCAGTTCCTTTCAATATTTTTCATAATAATACAAGTTATTCAACGTAAAATATTCAGTTTGTTAATTGCTCACATAAGGCGAAACATCTCATAAAATGAAATAAGTAGAACTAAAAAAACAATTGTGATTTTCATACAGGTAATACAATTCATAATAAAAGCTTAACGATGATAATATATCACATATTATATTCATTATATTACCATCAAATACATTTTTCTATATACCGATACCTTTTATGTCATATCGTATCTTGAAAAAATCAATTATAAAGGTGAGTGCTTTAAAGATTATTAGGTTCATTACGTTATAAATTATAAATCTAAATATAAACCTAGTTAATCCGAATTTGCTACATTATATGTAGGTATATTAATGCATATAGTTTCATGTAATTAACTTATACATTCCACAATGCTTTACGGTTCTTATAAAAATGTGCGAATGCCATTGTAGTACACAGCACTAATTATACTTTTCATACGTTGTCATACAAAAAAAGTATAATTTAAGATAAAAAAGTGTTTCCCGCTTTCATTTAAGTCGTTGTTATTCTGCAAATACAATTTGTCGTCATTATTGGCGATACTGTCTAGAGCGATTTCGTTCCTCGAGCTAAATCACAATTTAAATGTGCTCTAGTTAGCTTTCTTTGCTTAGTTTTTATAGTATGAAGTTTCACTTTCACAAAACGAGAAAGAATCAAAAGTTCTTCTAATATAAGACTACGGGTGGTCTTAACCGCAAGTGATTCGAGTACTTATGATCACGGTGTCGCTTTCGTCGCTAGCGCTTCGCCCAGCGTGAATTATGGCTAAGATCTATATGACGTACTGTTACACCCTTAAGTGGAACAAATTGTTTTACAGACAGCAGAGAGCGATTTCAGGATGGTTTTCTTCGTCTTCTCAATGCTTCAATTTCACAAGGAAACACTTGTAAAAGTTTGAACTATTTATTGAAAATAATACAGTAACAGACACGTGTGAGATGTAATACAATTAAAATTAGATTGACAGGGCTGAAACATCTGATATGCCCTCGTATAGATTATGGAAGTGAACCTTGATACTGATACAAAGCGTGATGTTTCGTCACGTACGCCAGTACAGATAAGTTCTCCGGGTGCAGGGCGCGTGTACCTTGCAACCCCTGGATGATATTACCACAGTATACTAAGAACAGTAATACGTCTTCATACAAACTGGTCGCTACCTATTAGAAAGTGTGCGTGCGTGCTCGGCGCCGTGTACGCACGCACTGTGACGCACACATTGACATAGAATATGGGGGCACAAGGCGGCGGCAGTAAGGGCCGTGCCTTCGGTGCCATTCGCGCTCGCAGCCGTCGCTTTAGAAAAAAAATGCGCTTCCTGAAAAAAATGCCTTTTTTTATGTTTGTGGTGCTTTACTAAAAAGGTGTGTTGATTATCACAAAGACTGTGAGTTTTTAAAAGTCTACGTTGATGTTAATCAGCGTTCTTGCAATTTAAGTGCAGAAACTAGGTATACTAATTACAGAAATTTTCGGGTTTCGTGTCTACCTTATGCGTCGGAATCTCAGACGCTACGAATTAAAAGAAAGGGAGTAAAAATAAAGTGACAACCCTAGCGTCAAGAGTAGGCTAATAACTCGCCGACAGGCCGGAGATAAACCACTGTTCTGGGTATACTGTGATATTACCCTTATCAAATGCTGGAACATAATACTACGTCTAAAAAGCAATAAAAAGCATTGCTTGAATACCTGTAATAGAATACAATATGAGCCAAACACTATAAAATATTAATTTTATGTGTTGGTCTACGATACTTTACGTAGGATGTTAATATAATCGTATACGAATGAACGTTTGGCGAATTCCTAACTTTACAAGATACTGTTGTCTTGCATCGTATTAGTTATTATTAAATCAAAATCCGACACTGTTCCGTTACGCCGGCCGCACACTAGATGCGTTTTCGTATGAAATTGAGTAGTACGTATACGTACGAATACGCAAGTACATTCCTAACCTTCGAAGTAGTATTGAACATCGCACACTGCACATGATTTAGTAGTGCGTGTACGCACGTATAGATACGACGTCCGGATTTGTTCGGAAATTTTTGCGATTTCGTACGACGGATATTAAAAATTTTGTCAATTTGACACATGACCACAAATGTTTGTGGGACCAAAGTGATTCAACTACGTGACCATCAGCGCAGATCATGGCGGAGGATTCTCTATTATTTCTAGATGGGATAGAGATTTCTAAAGAACTAAAAAATACCTGTAAGTTAAATAATTTGGTTTAATGAAGGTGAGGTATAATTATGTTCTTCGAACAAAAAAACTTTTAAATATTTCTCCGATGTTATGGGCTCCCGTTGCACTTCGATTCTCCCCAGCATTTGTGAATGTATTGGATAGAAATTCATGAAATTTGTCATTATTTAAGTCTGCCATAATAGAGTTTTCCATAAGATACAGATTATTCATTTGGCACAAACGTCATTGGAGAAATGCGTAAAGTAACTGATTGTGACAACGCAAGACGCGATCAATGTGCGCGCTCCAATACGTATGAAAGTAGTCGTACGAATACGTTCGTAATAATTCGTAACCAAAGTGCGGCCGGCCTTATGTTAACAGATATGTACAGAAAGTCAGCTCCCCGTTTTTTTTGTTTTCTAAGTTATGGATGTGACCGTTACCGGTAATGTATACAAACATTTGTTTACGGAATGACATCAGCCGCTACATCTCGGCTGTAATGACTAATTGTCGATTCTTGTGCTTGCCTACCGGCGTTTAGCGAAACGATGCGACAAGATTGTTAATGATGACAATCGGCACGTCAGCACATTGGCAGAACGTGTGAAGCGAAAGAATTTTGGCGTAAATGGCCATTTGGAGTGGCCAGGGCCAGCGCCCGGAACAGAAGCCTCTATAAATCAACGAGCATGTTCAATGCTATCTAGAATAATAAATGTATGGTTCAGAATGGATGGCACCAGATGGATAGCTAAAATACTGTAATTTCAGGATATTTATTATTCTTTTTCTTATTCTGCTTCACCTAGGACTGCGTCCTGTCATTGCTCGGAGCCTGTTCCTGGGATACAGATGTCCAGCTATCTCGCCATCTTTTATGCGGTCTTCCTTCCCCCTTATTTGCTGCTATGCTCACTACTCTCTCAGAACAAGCTCTCTCCACATGATCTTCTAGATTTTCCCCATCGGACGATATCAATTATCGTAATAGTATTTCGGAATTCCTCACTCGGTCTCGGATTGTCAGTCCCGCAATGGGTCGGAGAGTCTTCATCTTAGTTATTCTTAGCAGATTTTTAGTTCTGGTAGTGTTAGCCCTTGTCTCGATAACGTACGTCATGTTTGGGCGGACACAGGTCTTATATATCTTTACTTTGCTCTCCTTGAGCATATGTTCGTTTCTCCAGACAGCATTTCTCAAGCATCCAGCAACATTTGCGGTTTTGTTTACTTGCTCCTTACTTCTTCGTAGAGGTTGTTACTGCTGGATACTCGACACCCAAGTACTTGAAGCTCATTACTTGCTATCCTCTCTACCTATTTAGTTGCTACATTCGAAAGATTTGGAAATTAACTATTTTAATCAAATACAGATATTCTGGCGATTGTTCCGGAACTTTCACGATCGGTCTGAAAAGGTTTAAAGACGCTTTGAGGGAACGCGAGGCATCGGGAATCTTCCAGAAGGGTATATAAGATGCTGTGTACGGCCAAAAATGATGTTTTATTTTGACAGAATAAGACATATACGGGGCATAAAAGCAAAGGCAGCAATATACAAAAAAAAAATGAATGCAGTCATCGAGGAATACTCATTTTAATGTACTGAATTCGAGGTTTTATAGAAAACATAGCCTATTTAAAATTTATAGGAAACACAATTTCGAAAGGGATAGATACATTAAATCTAGATTTCAGTCCATTTTAAATTAGTAATCCTGGGTGAGTGCATTATTGTGATATTGCTGCTTCTGCTTTTATACCCCACATAGTGAACGACAGAAGCGAACAATTTATTAACTGAATTTCGAGCGTGTACAAATTAAAATGTTCAGAAAAACTGACAATCACGCAGTTTTCATAGAGATAGAAATGTAGGAAGGTAGATGTAGGTTTCAAGTAGAGAGGATAGAACACCAAGCTCTTCAGTCCTGGCACATCACTTTTGCCTCATCCACTTTCATGTACCTTCTCATGCACGCTCTTCGGTTGTTGAAGCTTTTTACAGGTCCATCTTCCAATATTTGATTTATCTGCTTTTTTACCTTTCATCTCATCTCAGTTTTTTTTTTATATATTATGTTACATCCAGTGCTGCATTCACTTCAAATTTGTCATTCTTCACTCTACAGTACAACTCTAGCGTTATAGTTCCAAATAAAGATGATTATTGGATATTGATCATGAATACGTGACAATATTGTAAAATGAACCTTTTCTAATTAACTGCAGCGTTCCATGTGCCAGCTATGGGCAGATTGATTCATTTATAGTCGTGGCCCGTCCAACATAGTCATCGTTTTGAAAGGCTAGAAAGTATTTTCTCGCCAAGCGGCGTGCGAAGAAAATGCTGTCGTGTAAACAGCTTACTCCGCTTGATGGAAAAAAATGCTACGTATTATATGTAGGTACCCACCGTGTATGTTCAAAGCTGGAACTCGTCAATTAACAATCGCCAGAAACCACGTCTACGTCCACTGTCAGAGATATTTTTATCTCTATTGGGTGTTGCATCGTTAAAACTACAAACAAGTAATCAGTTTGAGAAAATGTTAGGATGCTGTTTATAAACAGTCGGGCAAGTCGCAGTTGCCATGAGTCACTGAGAAATATAAACCACGAGTAACAGAGAGAAAAAAAGAAAAAAGTTTAGATTTAAAAAACAAAATCTACAGACATAATATATATTTATACAGACTGTCCTCAACTATTAGAACTATTTACGTGTTCCGTAATGTTATGCAGGTTTTGCTGTGGAAACTGCACCTACCGACTGCATTTTTAATTCCCTACTGCAAAGGCTTTCTAGACTAGCAAACAGATACGAGCAACTTGACGTCTTTGCCACCAACTTCATAATATTCAAACATATTTTAAAAGGTGTATTGTACTAGTATTTGTCAAATTGGACTTAAAGAATTGATTTGTATTTGTTTTGATTATTATTGTGTGGGATAACTATCTGTTATGTAACATATTTGTAATATTATGATTTTTTAAGCTTAGGTATGCTATTCCTAAAATAAAAATATAGTTATTTTTGTTAATTTTTAATATATTATCCTTACCTTAAGCTTCTGCTTTGTTATATACTTGTTTTTTACTTTATACAATATTTATCTTTACATATTTGTATTTTAATTGTTATTGTTATTTTTATGTTATTATTTTTTTGTTGATTGTATTTCTTGAGCAATAATTTAATTTTCATTTAAAATATTCACTCTATTAATGTAAAATTTACTTTTTGTGTGTAAAAGCCCTGTAGGGCATTAATAAATAATAAATAATAAATAAATATTTCATGTTATCTCGAAAAAATACTGCTATATCCAATAGTGGATTTCGTGTAGAGTCGTTCTTGATATTATTGATATTTTAACAGTAAATATAATTTCTATATCTGTGCCATTCTTTGAGAATAAATAATTGAGGCTCCTAATATTATATTCTACGACATTGATGACTGAGTAATATTAGAGCTTTTGCCATTTTTTTGTGATCTCTATAAAGCTCTCCAAACATGATAAACGTAATACTTAACAAGTTCAGGAATTATAAACTAATTGTACGTAAGTTTTATATGCAGCTTGATGAGTTATATAGGCGGTAAATAAACGAGCTCGTTGATAGTTTTTTGGTTGTTTCAAGAAAGTAAAGCCCCCATAACTGGGACTTGCCCATTTAATTAGAATATAGGCAACATTATTAATGTACTTCTTCAAAAAGAGCAAAATAAATTTGTGATAACATTATTAATATAGTTAATAAAATTGAACATTGTTTTCACCACTTACGTATTAAAAAATATCAGCATGTTTCAGAGCCCATTCGTCAGGATACAATTGTATACTAAGGCGTCTGATACACATGCTTATTTAGTGGCACGTGAGCATGCGCAGTATCGACTTTGACAGTGGCATGCTTATTAGTGGCATGTGTGTACGCACATTGCTAGAAATGAGCATGCCACCTAGTGGCATGCTCAAAAATCAACCGCCGGTTGATTTATAAGCATGCCACTGTCATTCACCATAGAGAAGGGGTATCTTTGGAGCATGTGTGAACAGACTTGCTTATTTATGAGCATGCTTATGTCATTCGCGGGCTTCGCGGCTAGTATTATCAATGCGATCTTCTCAGTCCGCGACAGATGAAACAAATATGGCGCGTTGGGGAGATGATAAAACATTACTTTTCGTGACTTATTATAGGAATCACGAATGTCTGTGGAATACTCGGTCACCGTTGTGTAAAAATAATATAGTGAGAAATAATGTTTACGAAACTTTATTAATAGGCAAACTAAAATCAAAAATGTGCGGATGGAAACTCGGGAACTTTTTTGATTTATTGGTTCACTTGAATTTTCTATTTCAGTTTGCAAAGTTTCCATTTTGAACAAGAGCGTCTCTATTCTATGACAAGAGCATGCCACTAATAAGCATGTGTGTTTGATTGTTAGCTTTGGGCATGCTTATTTATGAGCATGCCACTAATAAGCATGCCCTAACAACTGTACACACTTGCTCATTACTGGCAGTAAAGAAGCATGTGTATCTGTACCTTAACAAATAAAAAATCAAAGTAGGTATAGACAATCAAAATATAAGAATTATATATGGGACCTGATTTTTATTTTATTTTTCGGGACTTCTCCCTCCACGAATTTTTTTTTCATTTCATTCACGTAAGAAGTATTATAAGCTATTGTCAATTAGACATATAAATTAAAAATAATAGTAAATGAACTCATATTATGAGCTGAGCTAAAAGTACGCATTGTTTTGTCAAACGCCAATGATGTATGTGTACACTGTATAACGATTAACAATTATTATATAAAATAAAAAATAACAATAGCTTGACTTCAAGGCCGAGAAAATGCTGGCCTTTACCCGGAGTGACTATCGCGGGGAAATAAAGTGGCCATTGTGTGTTCCGATATCTGATGACACGTGTTCCGATGCTTGCGTAACGGCACACGTGATAACAAAACAAATTGAGTACCCGCACAGTGAGTCTCAAAAAACGTACCAAACCGGTAGCACCTCGAGCAACGAAAGAATCCGGAATGTCAACAATGTGATGCGGTTCTTGGGTGAGTTTAGTAATTCGAAATGATGGTAAATCCGTTTTATAGTTATAGTGGGTTGATGTAACTACTGTTTAATTTTTCGCGATGTTTATTTATTTATTTATTTTACTGGTTCACAAACAATGAAAAACACACAACATGATGTAGATAATACAATTATAATTCAATTAGTTTAAATGCTTTTCATCTTTAAGTGTGAACACGGCTAACAGAGATAAAATAAAAAAAACTGACCCATAAAAACCAAGTTTTTATTATACTCCCTTTTTTTGTAAAATATAACAACAATTAAGACGAATTAAAACATATAACATAACGCTAAACTTACAGTAATTTAATATATTTCTAAAATGTCAGATGTTTTGAGCTTTGATAAGACGCTTCGTGCTTTGAAGATTAAATTCTAAAAATATTTATCAGTCAATTTAGATTTTCGAAATTCGTAGTGAAGTACCTATTATATATATGGAGTAATTCGAATTTAGAAAATATTCCGCGACGTTATCGGGCCGCCGCGCGCCGTTGCTAGTAATCAAACTTTTGTAATGATTCCAATTTCAAAAAACCATTAAAATTTCTAAAAATCCGAAATTATACTACAATTATTAATTTTTTTAAATATATAAAAAGTGATTTTATAGAGTGTTCTTTATAAATTAGACGATTAATTGAAACCCGTCATCTAGATATGAAATATTCGTCGTCTGTCCGTCGGTCGGTAAAATCCGTATCCGGATGGAATGATGCTGGAATTACAACATTAGAAAATTAGAGTGTGACAAAAAAGGTACTAAAAAGTAAAAAATCATTTTTCGAACAAAATTTCGCTTCGATTCGAGGAAAAGCGACCACGTTTTTATTTGGAGAAAAAAGCAAAAATTTCGTCCGAAATTTAATTCTTTAGTTTTTGTTACCTTTAAATATAAGAGTGGTTATTTAAAAAAATTCATGCAATATATATTTTAACTTCTAATATTACCCAGCGCTATCTTTCGCTCATTAACTATTTTTTTCTGGATGAAAGTACATAATTACATACAAAATCACTTCACACAAACAAATAGGTTTGTGTATTGAAGCTAATATGAGCGTGGTAATAAAATAAAAGTATTTCAGTGTCGAAAGTATTTTGTGTAAGAGATTGGGTATATTCACGTCTTCTATAATTTCCTGATGCCGAAGGTTGACTCTTCGGAGTTTCTGGAGGTCAACGACAGCATAAATCCTATGGCGTCTGCAGGCAGGAAGTTGCAAGCTAAATGCATGAGATATTTTATGCCTCTTCATGGATGAACGTTGGCTAATTCGCGGGAGATTGAAATGTATCACGGCCAGGGGCGTACAAGGCCTTCTCTTCTTCCTTCTTCTGATGAGCAAGAAATTACGATATTCAGCCTCGAGATATTGGATTATTTATGTTTTATTTCGCACGTTAGTACCGTATAAAATAAAAATCATTCTAATACGATCTAGACCGATCTGATTGGTTGGATATTCCTACTGAGGAATAGGCATGATGACAGATTTTGAAATAACATTCTATATTTTAGGTACAAGTCTACTATTACCGGAAATAACATTATTTCAGTAATAAACTAAGTTTTTACGCAAGTAATTGCATTTTCATTTATATATTTTTAATTTGCAGCTGTCATTTGGTCTACGTGACGTCAAGCCTCAGTAAACATTACATTGTGTCTATGGCAACGGTTCAAAGACACGGTGATGGCTACTGAGGCGTGACGTCATTCGCTTTGACCGGTGTTTCAGTTAAAATGGCGCACTGCACAAATTTATACATTTATTTTATTGAAAAGCATATTAATCTCAATGTGCTTATTAAAACTGGATCATTTTATAGAATCCTTTCAAAATAATATTCTTCTCTAAAATTACTTATTCTTTAATTCTTTAAAGTATTAAACGATTAAAGAATAAATGATTTTAGAGAAGAAAATGTTTTCAAAGGATTCTATAAAATGATCCAGTTTTAATATGCACATTGAGATTAATATGACAGTAGTCACCATGCCTATCCTAGCTACCGTGGGTGTGGCAAAGCGGAGTTGCTGTGTCTGTGTTGTGAATCTGATTCTTATTGCAGTTTAGGTCTAGTTTAAGGGCGCTGTAAACTCCAGACCCAAAACTTATTACCGGGGGATTCATAAAGAAAGTTCATCATTCAAATCATTCGTAATTAACTTTTAATAATGCTCTGAAGTGAAGAATAAAATAATTATTTCATCGTCTGGCAATTCTTCTTTCACTTGACAGAATAAAGCCATGTATTCACTAGGGGACAAATCGCGAAACATTCCGCTCGGCATGTCGCATCAACATCTACGCTCATGTTTCGGGGACAACGACGCGGTCATTTGACGTGTACACACCGGGACTCGCATATCTTGTCGCGGAAGTGTCACCCGTTGAGGTTATGACAGCTGCGGTATCTCATTTGGCGAAAACGGGGTTCCGCGCAATTCGAAATGTTTTTTTGGGTCGCAATTTCAAATTAACGAGGTTTTACTGTAGTAAATTGAATATTTTTAAAAACAAGGTCCTTTTTGCAAATAATTATTGTTTTCCACACGTCGCGGAAATGTCGCCCTATGAGGTTATGATGACATCTGCGTATCTGCGTAATGAGTTTATCGAAACGTAAGAGGAGAAAAAAGAGGAGAATGCGAAATTATTTACTGCAAAGGGAAAGAAAGATGGATATTCTATGCGATCTTCGATCGATACAGCTCGATGAGTTCAAGAATAATTTCGTTTCCCCACACTGTCATCTTGACAGATACAGCGCATGCGTATTCACTTGTAAACATACCACGTGGTACTGACGCTCCGCGTAATGTTGCAGTGAGCTCGCTCGGGTACCGTGCGCATGGCAACGTTGCCACGGCACGTAGAAATGCCCCTCTATGTTGTGCGCGATGTCGCGGAACAGTGCACGACGTTGCAACGTCACGTAGACTCTATGCCGCGCGTGCTGTTGAGGGACAATTTGTCCCCTAGTGAATACATGGCTTAAAGATTACTGTCTGCATCTGACATTTTATAAATATACAGCTTTGTATGTCCAACCATTTTGTGTTTACTAATTATTAAAACAAATTAAATTAATCAATTATAAAGATAGACAAAAAATCTTTGGTGTAAATCCTGGCGTCATCTAGCGTACATTAATCAAAGATTTATGGGGTTCTTTATATATTATGTTTGAAAATGGAATAAAACGTGTATCATTTTTATACGACTACACATTACAGAGTGCAACAGAGCTAGTCCAAAATAATTTACAACTAGATTCCTGCCTAAATGAACCAAAAGTGTTCCAACATTAATGTCCTAATATCAAAAGTGAGAGATAAGCGACTTTGCATTTAATCTTCAGTATTTCTAATTTATCTTCTATACCTATAATTACTGGAGTATCATAAAAGCAACATATATCGAAAATTATAAATTCATTTTCTGGTTTATGTCTTCTGAGGTATTTTGCTGTGTTTCTTCGACCTTTCTGGCCGACGTTTTGAATTCCATTGCAGGGTCCATCACCAGGGCTGAAGTTGATAATGATGGCACATCAGCCCTGATGATAAACCTTGCAATGGGATCCAAAACATCGGCCATAAAGGTCGTAAAACACAAGACACAGACAAGAAGATTCTGAGTGGCCGTGAAAACCTAAGAACATTAATTTATAATGTCTGTTTGTGAAAATATTGATGTTAATGTGTATGATTTTAAGTAAGATTTCTATTGATAATTAAATTAAGAAAAACATTAACCATGTTACATCTACGTGAACTTAATAATATTTTTATATTTTCACCACTAAGTTTAGAGAAAAGCAGAATCTTCAACAAACTCTTCTCTCAATATTTCCATTAAAATCACTCTTATATCAGTAAATTCGGTTCATTTTGTGAGTACCTAATAATTATTTATATTCGAACTTAATCTTATTTATATTTGAACCGAATCAATGTAAAAATTCTATATTCAAAATTCTATATTAATTAGTAAAAAAAGTAACATATAAAAACCTAGTTTTTACAAAACTCCCTTTCTCATTTTCGGGTTTCGTGTCTACCATATGCGTCGGAATCTTTTGAAAATTTGATTTTCTTGATCGTCGCCACGAGTCTGCTTGCAAAGTTTCAGCGTGATTGGATCACGGGAAAAGGTTTAAAAATCGATCCAAAGTTTTTTCGTCAAACAAACAAATAAACCAGACGCCACGAGTCATAATAAAGGGAGTAAAAAATATAAAAATATCATCACGAAAAACCTATACATTGTTACCGCCTAATCCATCACTAATATATATATACTTTTAGATTTTTTTGTATCATAATAAGTCATCCATTTATCTAAAAAAAGTGTATAATACTGACAGAAAACCGCGCACCACCCGCCACGAGCGATACATCCAATTTCCGCGGCCGTCGGTCGAACCGCGAAGAATGGCGTCGCGTCTAATGATATTAGGGTAAAAAAATAACCTTTTGCTTCTGCGCTGGCCGCTGTCGCTGGGCCCCGGTCGACGGCTTCCCTCGGCTCGGCACAATTGATCTGCAATTATAAAAGCAGCTTAGTCACATATGCAAATCTCCCGGCGGCCTCGGAAGCGTGAAGGATCGCTGTGTGGCGCTTTGATCTGTGTCCAAATTGATTCAATTAACCGTTTTTTGTTGTGGCTGTCCAGCCACGCAGGGGCGTGCCTTTCAAGCTGTTGAAATTCTAATAAAAATATGCACAGGGTGTCCCGTAACTGGTGTCAAAAATATCTGGGTTATTATTAATTAATGGTGCACTAAATGCATATAATACGAGAGGCAGTAAAATGGTAAATAGAAATGTACCATCTTACAACACAACTTTTGGCCAAAGAAGCTATAGCTTTTTTGCAACAAAACTCTACAACATCCTTCCTCCAACCTTCGAAAATATTGAAAAGATTGAAGAGTTCAAAAAAAAGATAAAAGCATGGCTAAAACAAATCGATGCAGATAAAGTAGAAGGAGTATTAAAAACTACGTAGTAATTTAAAAATAGAAAATAAATAAGTATAAACTAGTCCGCCTCAGCACAGGAACCCCTAGTGAGAACACAAATATCAACAATATCATTATACATACATACTATTATATTAAACGTGTACAAATATCTAAATATCTAAATAGAACCTAATTAAAAAAAAATTAAAAAAATAAAATGAAAATTATGGCCACTAAGAATCTGTGAAAGGAATCAAGACTAGCGGTACATAATGGCGTTCTAGGAATGAAAGTAGACTGAATGTGGTTGAAATGCGGTCACTAAGACGCTTGTGTGGAAAATCTTTGGTCGATAGAGTGAGGAATGAACAAATCAGAAGTGAATGCAATGCTGGCTGTAGTATGGTAGATAGAATAAAGAAAGGAGTGCCGAGATGGTTTGGTCATGTGGAACGTATGAACGAGGAAAGGATGTTTAAGAAAATATATGAGGCGAGTGTTGAAGGCAACGGGAATAGAGGGCGTCCGCGAAGGACCTGGTATGATCAGGTACTACAAGTATTTTAAGATGGCCCTGTTAAAAGAACTTGTATGAGAAGATGTATGAATGAAGCAAAAGTGGTGTGCCGGGATAGAAGAGTGTGGCGTTCAATCCTTTCTGCCCACCCCTGCGGGGAAACGGCGTGATGGTAAGTTAGTTAGTTAGTTAAGAAATATTAATAGTTAATTAGGTAAACGTCATCAAAATTCGTATTTTTTTTTCATGCATGTAGAAATTTGTACCAGATTTTTTTTGCAATTTTTTCATAATTTTATGCGACTTATGTGAATGAATTTTGAATATTTGAGTATACATAAGTTATTGTCACAAAAGTCTAAGTTTTAAGAAAATATAAGCGGGTAATATTGACGGATGATGGGTAGATTCATAATAATCTGTCAGCAAAATACGTATTTTCCGCACGAGTTGTAGGTTTTGGAAAATACATGTTTAGCTACAACTGCCAAGCCTGACTGATGAATATGACAGTTTGCGGTGTAAGATGATAATTTTATTTTTCACTAAACAAAAAATTGTACAACACAGTAGCATATTTCTAACAGACACTAGGTTATCATGTTCGATACTGTTTTTCTATTCTCTTATATATCACTAGCCAATCTCTGTTTTTTTTTTCAAATAAATAAATAAACGTAGGTACGTTGAGTTATTTTCTCACTTAGTACAGTAACTATGGTTAGTTCCGAGAGGAGCAACCCCTCTCATCTGTGATTAATAATAAGTGATTTTTAACATATTCGGGTAGAGGTATGATCTTCTGTGTTGACGGAATTCCAAGTCCTACAAGTCCTACTGGGTTCCACGACTAAAGGTTAATGGACACTTGGTCTAACGACATAAGGTCTATGACAAAAAGCCCACCCAATAAAGAAACATGCGACAAAAGATCCATTAAATCTTTCACACGTATTTTTTGGAAGAAAATGGAAGAGGCCTACATCCATCAGTGGAGGAAGAAGGTTGAGGAAGAAGAAGAACATTCTACATAATCATTCTAAAGAATATAATTATACTTTAGTGTGCTTCTCGACTAAATTCCTTTTAATGGCGCCACTGACTGGAAGGTCTCTATTTTATCGGGTAATTGGGAATAATCCCCTGACTAATAAGTGTGAATTACAGAGTTCATTTCCACCGACCAGTAAGTAGATCAGAATTCGATCCACATTATTATTAGATACAACAATCAATCATGTATTTATTGTGATGTGGTTCAATTTTAGTCAATCAATGTAGCAGGCAATATAAAAGTATTTTATTTATTCAATCAGCAGACAATATAACTCTTTTGAGTATTTGAGACAGTATATAATTAACAAAACTATTCAAACAAAATTAACAAAAATATTCAATTAATAAATAAATTTAATGCAACTTAAAAATGAGAAAAAATTTAATTAAAAAAATAATTTATCAAGACACTATATATATTATGTCACATGGAGACAAAGATTTTTTTTTTTATTATACCAAAAATTTTATTAATGTGGTAGTTTATCGTGGATGAAATTGGTGAACGTTATATTGTGTAAAGTGATCACTTAAGCATACGATAGGTCGGTCATAAGCCCTATGAACATCCAAAATGACTTCCATAACTATTTTACCATATAAAAAAATAAATCTTTGTCTCTATGAGACATCTTAAATACATCTTGATTAATGGTGTCCCCTGGGGATAAAATCCAGTATTGTGTTATTGAAAAATTTTAACATACTCAAAATATTCTGAAATAATTTATTTTCCAAACTGTTTAATTTTCTCATAAATGTTTCATTGCATTTGAAAGATAATTTAATTTGTTTAATTTATTTTTATATAAAAGTCACATGTCACGTGATAGAATCCATTGACCTTGGAACCCACGGACTCACTCGATGATTTTACATCTCACATAAATTAAATATTTAATTTATTTAAATTTTAAACTTAATACATTGTTTCCAATTTCTCAACAATACAGAGTGTGTAGTATGTTGCATGTTGTTCCTTGGTTGCCATAAAATGTTATAACAATGTACTTCAGTATCCCGATGATGAATTTTTTTAAATCGGGCCTATTAAAGCTAACCCTTTCGTCTGAGAGAAAACAGCCTCACCATGGACGGCTCCGGCTTTTTATAGTCGGATGTTATGGAACCATGTAACAATCTCGTGGCTCAGGATAATTGTCTCCCTGATTGTTACAATATATTCCCCATATACGTAATAACAGGCTCATCAACCATCCAGAAGCTTTGAGGAATTCTCGAGATTGCTGGAACGATTTGTAACAGAATTGTTAATTGATATTATAATATCACAAAGCAGCCATCGTGGCAGACTCGAAAAAATATTAATTTCAATCATATTTTTTTGGTTGAAGAATAGATACTTATCTAAAAATTGGATTTAAAATACGCTTCGTATTAACAGTACAAGTGATTTTCAATCTTTTTTCTAAAACGGCACACTGCTAAACTCCCAATAGAATACCAAGCTACGATATAAATTTTATTTATTTATTTATTTATTCTAGTATGTGGGGAGGTCAGTGCAGTCCCATACATTCCATATAAGTATACTTATAATGAGGTATAATACAACGATAAATAAAATATAAAAATATATGTTTAATAGAGATAAATTATTACAAGCAGGTACATAGGATATATAAAGAGAAAAGGTATATAGATAAAAAATATTAAGCAAGTTACCTTAAAAGTAGAATAGGGTATACATATGCATCAATAAACTGATAGGATTATTGGATATTGATCTGTTCGAGTGCAGCCACACAAGATTAAAAAAAAATTTGAGTGCAGAATTTTTTTCTACTTAAAAATTAAGTCTCTTTTTTTCTTGTTCATTATTTTTGTATTATTTTTAACATGCCTATGTTTTTCTGCTAATAATTAAGTTTTTTTTTATTGTGTTTAAATTTTTTATTCTTTCTCATTATATAATTCTTAACATGCCTAAGTTTAATTCATAACATATTTATCATTACTAACATATTTCTAAATGCGGAGACCTGTAATTGACCATCTATATTATATCAATGTTTTCTATGCTTCTTTGTTGTGCTGTTGGCCTTCAATAAATATTAAATAAATAAAAAACTAACTAACTAACTAACTAACCATCACGCCGATTCCCCGCAGGGGTAGGCAGAGGGGATTGAATGCCACACTCTTCTATCCTGGCACACCACTTTTGCTTCGGCCACATTCATACATCTTCTCATACACGTTCTACGGTTGTTGTGGCTTTTAACAGAGCCATCCTCAAATACTTGTAGTACCTGATCGTGCCAGGTCTTTCGCGGACGCCCTCTATTCCTGTTGCCTTCAACACTCGCCTCATATATTTTCTTAACCATCCTTTCCTCGTTCATACGTTCCACATGACCAAACCATCTCAGCACTCCTTTCTTTATTCTATCTACCACACTACAGCCAGCATTGCATTTACTTCTAATTTGTTCATTCCTCACTCTATCGTTCAAAGATTTTCTACACAAGCGTCTTAGTGATTGCATTTCCACCGCATTCAGTCTACTTTCACTTTCATTCCTCTTTTGCCAATTCCAGGCTTCACTTCCATACATAAGGGTTGGCACCCTTTTAATGTATTAATACTTGGTTTTAATTATTATCTATTTTGCTATTTTATTGTAAAAGCTGTTTTGAATGTCATTACCCTTAGCTTTCTGTTTTCTTGCGCTGTAATGTAAAATATGTGAGTCAGTTTTATTGATTTGTTTTGGTGAACAATTTTTTTATATATCTTTTTTTTTTCTTTGAATAATAATAAATATCTGAACCTGTTCAGATACATGCTAAATGCCACGTGTTGTGTTTGTGTACTCTTAAAAGGTAATATTTAAACACACTGGAGGGCCGCGAAGCACCTTTTGAAAAACACTGCGTTTAAACATCTGCAAAATCGTGATGGCTTCGTGTTATAAATCGGATAATTGATATTCGAGCTTGGAATCTAAATATGACGGCGGACCGGTGTAACACGAAGGTAGGTTTATATTTCGAAGTAAACAATGTGCATTATAATGCTTTATTTCATTACAAGTTTGATTTAATCAGATTCAGCACCACCAGGGGTGCACTCTAGGACGAAACATGATTAAATAAATAATTAAGATAACACTGTGTGGCTTGACATTATACTAAATTTAAAATAAGGTTAAATACTTAGTTTTAAACCACTTATTACTATACGTTCGTCAACTAGTTTCGGTTGGTCGCAACCTTCAACAGGATAAGATTACTTATCTAAGCACAGACATTAACATAGGGAAAGATGATCAAAGAGGGACAGCATGTCAACTAGGTGGGGGAGAGGAAAATCGAAGAGAGAGGGAACATTAAATTTATTTGTTTATTTATAGTTTTATTAATGCTTCCAGATTGTTAGGTAGCAAAACGCGACTAAAAGACGGAGCCAGTGCTGCGACGAACGATGATTGTTTTGACTTTTAACGCGAGATTAACCAAAGTGATAAAATATTGGACTAGTATTTACCGATAAAGTGACAAGTTATTCTAGAGCAAACTTGAGGGATTTTAACAACGTGCGGAAGTGGAACGGGATATTCGAGAAAGTGATCGAAGCGTCAAAAACAGTGTAATAATGCGAGGTGAAATATTATAGAAACATTAAGTAACTTCGAAATTAAGAAGCATGTTTCAATTTAATTCGTGTCCAGTGAATTTATTAACAAATAAAATAAATAAATAATTAATAAATCGATAATTAATTTCTAGTGTTTTTATTAGCCTCCAACAGCCACGTCTTCGTGTAATGTCCGTAATTTCGTTAGAATTTATGGCCAAAAAAACAAATGAAACGGCCGGAGATGGTTCTTGAACTCCGGGCCAGTAAACCCGAACCGGCCGCTTAACGCATGTTGCTATCGCCGCCTCTCCAGGGACCGCCAAAAAGATTCTATAAATATATACTAGGGCCTAGCAAAGACTCTAACCATTTTATGTTCCTCCCAGCTCAATCGCCAGGGCTTATTAAAATAGTACCATTACTCCCGACAGGGGAAATAACTAAAAAAATGTTCAAATTTCACGGGTGTCGGTTATAAATAAGTAATTATGTACTTATTTTTTAGTAACCGGCATGTAGTTGTAGTAATAAATATATATTTACGAGCGGCAGATTCGTCAGTGGCTGACTGTACAGTGCCACGGCTAAAAAATCGACCCGCAACCAGCAAAACCATAATCCTAGAGCCGGCAATCAATTTCTTTCCGCACACGCACGGACGCCCGCATCGATAGCGCAAACCCGCGTCACGGCGCATAACCGAGCCAACAAATCGCCGGTGCCCGCGCGTGCGCGCACGGGCGCGCATTTCATCTCGCGCTCAAACTTAATCATTCGCGCGGTAACTTAATTAGCGGCTGATGAATTGCGCGGCTTTTGTTCCGCCGCGCGGCAACGCTGCGGAGCGGCCGGCGCAGTGATAGTAATGTGGCAACGCCGCGGCCAATAATAATAATGTTTGCCTTATTAATTGCGTACACGCGTTTCGCGTGCGACCGCCGCGGCCATAAAGCAGCCTCTTTTGAATAACTCTCCGCGGACGGAAGCTGCCACGGGCTAAGGGTGGAATTATGGTACTGGTCGGCGTCTGGGAAGAGCGGAGACGGCTAGATTTATTGCAGGACGGGGCGTGCGAGGAATGTGTAATGAGGGCCGGTCTCATAAACGAAGGACCAAATATCCGTTGGTGCATCGACAATTAACGAACGGATTGCCATTCGTTAGTAAATATTCTTTCGTTAATAACTGTGTAATCCACAGACTATAGTCATTAGGGAATGGACATGCGGAGGGGGCTGACATTTTTGCTGATAATATAACTGTGTACAGGACAAAGTTGATACGATTCTTAACATCACAACGAAATGGAAATGGATAATAAATTTTTCTTTTCCTTCTTTACACAAATCTAAAAGATGTACTCGAATATTTTTAAATGCAATCAATTTCTTCTTCTTCTTCTTACTACTTACAAACATTTTCTTCTTACTACTTAAACTTCTCTTTTTAAATTACACAAATCAATAAGATGTACTTTAATATTTTTAACTGAAATATATTTCTTCTTCTTCTTACTACTTACAATCATTTTCTTCTCACTACTTAAACTCCTCTTTTTACTCAACACAAATTTATACGATGAAATTGAATCTTACAATTGACACGAATCTATTATATGCACTTGAATTTTTAACATCAGTCTAGATTTACACATTTCTATTATATATACTTGTACCTTTTAACCGTATATCTGTCTTATGTTATTTTTTAAAATTTATATTCTTTATATTTGTAAAAACCCATAAGGGCGTTAAATAAATAAATAAATAAATTCTATAATAAATAAATATTACCGACGCTCGTCTTATAGAACTTTCTTGACCGTCCGTAAGTATTACAATATTGTACTGCTCTTTTCTATGATTTTAGAGCTGTTAGATGCGAATTATATCTCTTTTCTATGGAAACGAAACATAACTTCTATAAACATAACCGAAAATTTCACGCTCGCACCGGATTTTTAGGATACTTCCCACAACACTACACTGGAGTGCAAAATATCAGATAGAAGGTATACTGAAGAAGTGATCCGCGCTTGACCTCTGAATTGGCAAAATCTGCTTTATATAATTTCAAATGTACTCTTTTGTAGTATTTATTTTTATATCGACTTAAATTTTCATCTTAATTTTATATGTATATTTTCTTTTCTTTTAGATTTCTTTAGTATTCTTATGTATATTACCTACTTAATTTTATTCTGCTTTCATTTTTACGTTTATACTTCTTTACTATTGTTATTTGTTACTATTACATAACTATCAAATGAGAATACTGCCACAGAACAGGTTTTACCTAGCGTGGAGTTATTAGTAACTTATGTTAACAAATGTAAAATAAATAAATAAATAAACTTTAATTAACCATTTCGCGATACAAATCCTCTACGTATCACTTCTTTAATTATTATCTAAATTATATTATTATGTAATCTCGCTTCATAAAACAAAGTTCAAACCATGGGGGTATATTATTTCCTGTCTACTGCTTTTACTACCTTACACACACACACATGAACACACATCTCGATAATTAACAGAACACAGATGAAATCGTATAGTAGAGGCGGCCTTCTTCATTTTTCTCTCCAAATTGGTGAAAACATACCGCAAATCTCTATCCAAAGGATGTAAAATTGAATACATTTATGGTAAAAATTCAAGACTACACTCAAGATTATAACACGAGAACAAATATGGTAATTTCGCATTCATCCCATCTATTACCCGTATTGTGTAATGACGTATTCACAACATTATGCCTTCAATGACAAATAAATTGCAATCAGCTGACACGCTCCCTGCCTTTTCTTGTGTACAAAGTGACATTTTGAATAATTGCCTCTGTATACATATAATACCACTTCATATTAATGTTGGAATCATTTTAATGTTTAGCATAAAATATCGCCGTCAATGAAAGCGTTGCACTTTGAGATGTTGCGGTGTTGGTAGCGCAGTTTGTGCGACAGCTGCTTCCCGCACCTGACTTAAAATTATGGCGTATTTTGAGGCAACTTAATAGGGAAAATAGTTAACAACTTAATAGAGAACTGCGGCATTTGATTGCAACTTTTCCTGTCTCGGGCTTCGCCTCCACGTCAGCCCAATTAAGTTGCAACCTCGCTTCGTAGCAGTCCTCCAACTGTTTCCGCCAGCTCCTCCAAGAACGGCCCCTTGGTCTTTTGCCTTCTAGTCTCTCCTGGAATATCCGCATTGGCAGTCTATCTGCAGGCATCCGCTAGATATGTCCTAGCCACCGTTACATTGATTTCTCTATAAACGTCAATAAAGGTTCTACTTCGAGTATAACTAAATATATATCAAAATACATAATTATCTATTTCATAATGTGCGTCACTTACGCAGCCAGATGGCACAAATAGTAATGAGGTATACAAAGTATAGCTATCTATGTAACAGTGTCCGTCACTAATTCTATTAAGAAACTACGCTACGCTGGATTGCGCTTTCTCATAGCACTAACTCGCGGCCGAAATATATAGAAAAAATGTACAGTAAAGTCTTGAAAGTGCAAACCTTTTCCGCTTACTATTGTGTGTGTGAATATATTTTTTTTAATATAGCAGACTTTCTGGTGCGAGCATTTTGCTTTTTTTATACTTTTACGAATTATAAAACAAAACTCTCAACACAAGTAACAGATTAAAACCTGGTCGACATATTATATTTATTTTTACTCACCCTAATAAAATACAGAAAGATTAATTAGCCGTGACTTTTTTAGTTCATTAACAATACTGACGACTTTATTGAAAAATGATGTGCTTTTGCTTGATTCCATAACCGCTGAAATTTCACACATGTGTAAGGAATATTTTCTATTCAAAATTACTACTACTAGCTATGAGAGATCCAGTTTGTATATGTAGTAGGTATGATTCATAATTTAAGTTCACTTACAAGACTTACGACTCAACCTGATAAAATAAATGTAGTCCAATTACTAATAATAACTAAGGTATTCAATATTTTTTAATTCCCCGACAAGACTTGTGAATCAATCTGATATAATAATTATAGACAGAAGTAAATCATTAAGTCACGACATTTTTTATGGTAATAATATGCATAATTTATTTAGTCTTTTTACACTTATGAGTCCTGATTGATGGGTTTTTATTTAAAAAATATTCTTCTGCTTCTGCTTTTTTAAATCTGTCATCGATTCAACTATATTATGGATGGAAATATAGCGGCATCTAACATTGGAAATAAATAAAAAGTCAATTATAATTTTTCAACATTTATTTATACACCTTACGTGTTAGAAATTTAATCTTTGGTTAAATCTTGTTTTAAAAATCGTATAGGTGTAATTATCAACACTTGTGATTAATTACGTAACCTAATAGCCGTGTCCACGTGGGCCGTGCCGTAATATAAATATCTCTAATGAGAATTAATTTCAATAGATGGTGTGTGATTAAGTCCGACATGAATTCATTAGTCAAGGGTGAGGCTGATGCGCGTAGACATTAATATCGTACCAATCGTGTTTGCTACCTAGGTAGCTTCATATTAAACTAAAAATTTAAAGACAAAAACAAAGGTGTTATGAATTGTTTTTTAAAATCTAAATATAGTAATATAAAAAAGTAGAACTGCAAAATGTGACAATAAATTTCCCATCAAAAAAATACCAATTATTAATTTATTAAATATATAACTTCGTATTGACTACTTGGAGTGGACCTTGGAAAAATATCAAAAATATTAAAAAATACTCCCTACTACGGTGACTAAAAATTTAATACAGTATCTATGAATAATAAACTACTTTTTATAAATTTTAAATAGAATTTCATAAACATTTGACACTTTTTATAAAATTCACATCTTTGCAAAACCACAGCTCGTATAGTGTAGTTAGAAAAATGTAGAACTTGTTTGGGAATTCAGTATCTTCACTCTAGGACCAATCTATGTATTAGGGTCATTAATGACCTGTTGACGGTCTGTTTGTTAAAAAATAAAAATAAAATAAAAAATAGACATATGTAATAATTTGAATTTAAATAAAATACACGGCTTGTAAAATAACTGTTTTCAAAGTAGTTAATTCTTAAAATGTAAAAAAACAAATGTAATCACAACGTATTAGAGTACCCATATTCAAAGTCACGTTTTGATCACTTTTTGAAAATAAAATTTTCAAACATTAAAATGTCAATTCACTTCCCTGTATTTAATGGATCGGTACACAGTTTTTTTGTTATTCCATTACCTAATGGATACATGATTAATAGTTTGTACTAAAAAATAATACATATCAGTATCTACCTACAGAAATTACAATGCTTTGTTACCATTTTATAACTTAATTATAATATATTAAAAATAAATGGAGTCTCTAACTCTCATAGATATAGTAGAAAAATTGTTTCTTTATTTGAAATGTTTTATTGTACCAATTTATGTAAAAATAATAAATAAATAAAATGTTATGAAAATTCGTTTTTTTCTTCCTAATAAACTATGCACATATCAGACACACCGAAGCCCGAGTGTAAGATTATTTATTTTTCAAAAAAACATGTTTTTGGGATCGTCGACCGATTTTGGCGATCGTCTGACAATGTCAGCATAATTCGCAACTACTTCTCATATCTTTTCTTGCTTTTTTGTTTCACTTTTTGTATGAAAAGACATCAAATTAAAATGTATTCCTTTATATGTTCCTAAAATAACACAAAATAAATAATTTAACTAATTAATAAGTAAACAAAACAACGATGTTTTTATAATATTATTTATTATGGAATGGAAGCATGTATGTTTAGCGAAAAGTATATAAGGCGACTCGAAGCATTCTAGATGTTAATATACAGATGGATACTCAAAATAGAATGGATGGACAGCAGCCGTAGAATTTATCATAGCTAACATCCGTTAAATGTTTAGCGCACAAGTAAAATGATAAAATATATCGATGGTCCCTACGTATACCTACTGTCGAATCTGCAAAAATTCGATTTCCGTTTAACTATCTTAAACCATCCTATTTACTGCATATTTCGAATAATGTTAAAAAATACATTCATATTTGTGAAGTTGTAATTTTTCAGAACAAAGTTCTGTGAAATTTTTAAATCAAATTAATTAATCAAATTTCTTGAATATATATATATAATATCTGTTGTATAAATGTATGTCCAAATAAAATGAATTATTCAATTAACTCTGCCATCCATCTAGCAGTGGCATTGCAAAGTAATTTCAACTACCGTATCAAAAAAAATGGATTGCTCTATGGACAAAAAAAAATAAATTAATCAATTAATATAAATAAGAACAACATATAAGGTCGATATATTCACGGAAACACAGAGGGTTGCTATAGCTTAGTGGTCAGAGTACAGGCCCCGGAAAGGAGGTGACCTGGGTTCGAATCCCAGTAGTAACCTAATATTTTGTCGTGAATTAGATTTTTCTGTATGTCTTTCTAATTGATTAATTAATTTGATTTAAAAAAATGCTTTCTTTGAAATGAAAATTCAATTTTATTTCAACACTGTCTAAAAATAAAGAGTAAATTGGTTGGTTTATGACAGTAAAACGAAAAAAAAACATTTTTTGCAGATTCAACAGTGTACGTAGGAACCGTCGATATGATCTGCCTCAGTTGGAACCTTCCCACACGTTCCCACCTCTTCATCAACACCACGATGCTTGACATACATGTCTTTGTGATTAAGGCCATCTTCCATGCGTGACACATGCCGGAGACATTGTAATTGCCACTCTTATAAAAAATGTGTCAAAAATGAAATATTTGTCACGGACAATTTAACATTCAATGGCTGGAAAACGCGTGGACTTGATGGCCTAGGGTGAAAATGATAGTCACGGTCTTTGATTCCAGTATGTAATTTTGTGAGGGGTAAGATTGTTAATTAATACTGCTTAGGAAGATTAATACTATTTGTATAGGATGTTGTTTGTGCAATTAATTATCTTCGGTGGTTTTCAGTTTAGAGCAATCTATAATAGATATACAGGGTTATTTGTAAAACATTAATAACCTCGCAGGACTATATTCCTGCCTTGATAATGAGTCGAAAATGTTTAAGCTATTATGACCTAATATCAATAGTTATGGAGATATGCGACATCAAAGTTTGCATTTTTTTTTCAATATTTCTGACTTATTTTTTTGTAAAACGTTGGACTATCGTTACAGTAACTCATATTGATTACGAAAAATGCATTCGTTTCAATACAAGTTAAATAAAATGATAAAAACCCTGAAAAAATTCCAATTGGAATATTTTCCAATTGGAATTCGATGTTTTTTTTATTTTTTTATTTGACTTGTATTAAATGGAATAAATTTTTTATATTCAATATATGTTACTGTAATGATAGTCCAACGTTTTACAAAAAATAAGTCAGAAATATTGAAAAAAAATGCAAACTATGATGTCGCATGTCTCTTGAACTATTGATATTAGGTCATAATAGCTAGAACATTTTCGACTCACAATCAAGGCAGGAATATAGTCCTGCGAGGTTATTAATGTTTTACAAATAACCCTGTATATGGGCGCGTAAATCTGTCTGAGTAAATTACAACGAACCTGTGTTTTTTTTCTATGGTCGCACCAGAATGGAAAGGTTTTGATTCACGCGAGAGTCAATATGGCCATATTTTGTGAGTATTCTGGTTTAAGTGCGCACAGCCGGCCAGCAGAAGAAAAGGAGCAGACTAATAGAAAGACAACCAATACGGCTGACCACCGGGAGAATTTGGTGACTGTTGAATATACATTTCTACAAAATCTTTCGCGTCCAAACATTCTAATAGAGAGCCCAAAGTCTGGAGCACTGTCGAGAAATTTTGCTCCGCATATATCAATTTTGAAAGGTGGGTAGATAATCGGTTATTTTAATCTACGTATTTACTGAAGAGTGAATAATTAACAAATAAAAAGGGAATGTAGAATTTTTTGTAGCATTGTTGATATAATAACGAGAGAGCCATTGAAATGGTTTGAATCGTTGGAATAGCAAATTCAATCAGCGAAGATGAATGAAATAATAATTTTGAAAAAAATTATTGAAGCCAGACAATAATTTGGCAGAGTAATAAAAAAGGAAATTATTTTTATTTTATTTATAGAATTCGTACATTAGTAATACAATATAATACGTTTATAATATAATATGAAAATTTATTGGAGTGCGAGACATCAGACTATAAGAGGGTTGATATTATTTCGAGAAGGCTCTTGTCGACAAAAATACCCCCATCTAAAAATCATATCTGACCACGTCGTTAAATAAATATGACAGCGTTTCTCTTTTTTCAAATATCTTACAAATTAAATGAAGCACCTGCTTGTTTCGCGTTAAAGCATTCTATCCTCTGTCCACCCTTGCGTGGAAACATCGTATTACAATATGTATTTAATTCTGTGTTTTGATATTAAAAAACGTTAATAATAATTGTGCTTCTACACTTTTAAAATGATTACTCATTAATTAAGTAACATAAATAAATATGAAATTAAACTATAAAATATTTTTTTTTATTTAAATAATTTTTATTCTGTCAAGAACAAATCATGAATCTTCTGAGGCAAATGTATTAGTCAAAACGTTGAGTACAAAGTTAATATTAACGAGTGCGTTTTTCCGTACTGGTGAAAGTAATGTGATTTCTTTGATTTTAACTATTTGAATTTACCCTAATGCACCGGAAGAAGTTTCGCTTCAATAAATGAGAAGGCTGCGCGGGCAATCATTGCACGCGGCCCCGTGGTTTTCCAGGCTCTGATTGTTACCATTCCCCGTGTGCATCCTCTATCTTGACACTTATCGCGGCATTAAAAGGGAGAAGTCGCGCGATAAAGTGCGCTCTATCTCGTACAGATTCTCAGGGCTGCGGAAAGATACCAGGAATAGATTTATCGCCCTCAGCCTCGCATCTGAATGATAATCGATGTTTGAATTCTTTCCGTATCAAAAAGTAAATCGTTCTATATGGACAGCAACATACACTCATTTATGTATCCTCGTAGCATCTGCTGCAAAAACACGCACAGTAAACTTCTGAAGCATATCTCCTTCTTCATCCAATCCATCATGCTAAACTAAACACTGACAGAACACGTATCACAGTTTAAAAAATTATTTCCAGCTCTGGCCGCAAGAATTTGGTGTGCTTTTCTGCCATTTGACTTGAATAATTATTTGCAATCTGTACAAGTTACGGGCTGCACTTCACGAAAATAGGTCGAATCTGACCTAAAAGAAAAATAATTCTATCAATGGATTGTGGAAAGATGTAAGATATATTTTAATTGCATTAGCCACCTCCCCTGTCTAATTGGAGTCAGGCTAAATCCAAGATAATGCATATGAAACGAAAATGAGTATTTCACTATATTATTAAATGTGTTAATAACAAAATGAAAGATAAATTACGTTTAAATAGTAAGTATTAAATAAGATATTACACTTATAGTTTCGAAAAATGCACTGCATATTTTGACATTTCATAGGCAATATGAGGTTAGGTTAGGTTATTAGGTTCGGTTTGGTTAGGTTAGGTTATTAGGTTTGGTTTGTTTAATTAAATTAACATGACGTTAAATTATATTGTGAAATACTTATTTTCATTGTATGAACAACGGGACCATATTCTTGGATTATTCCTTGGAGTCATCCCGAATGCCGTGGAATTTGAGACGCTTTGGTGAAATTTTCTAAATATTAAAGTTAAGTAACTTTTTGAATACTTATGAGTGAATGAAATTTATTTAATTTATGAAATCAACTATATCGAAGGGGTGTACAGCTGGTTGCCCGACAAGCCAACATCCAAATATTTTTATAAGATATGGATTTTCATACGTTTATGAAAACGTGCAAAAGTTTTTTAATTGTTTGAAGGTGGCAAAACTGATGAATTTTAATAAAACATAATTTTGAAGAAATTTTTTCCTAGTGCATTACGTAATAAACGCCCTTGAGGTGAGTATTCGCGAAAATCACTTACTGTAATATACTTATATTGTATAATGTATTAATGTTTTATTTTAATGTATCATCGTAAATTGTAACTGTACTAATCACCTCGTCCTAAATGACTATCCATTAGGGTCATTCTGACCTGTCGATAGTCTTTAAATTAAAAAAAAAAAATTAAAAAAATAAAGAAATAAATAAAAAAAAACGGCGCTATATAAATTATCCAAATATTATTATTATTAATTATAAATAATAAATAAATAGTTCATTTCATACTATACCTAGAAGTGGTATGAATATTATAATGCATTTTATTACAATTTAATCAAGATTTATTACAGATGTCTCATAGAGACGAAGCAATTCGCATGGGAAAATCTGGAAAATATGAAAGTCATTTTGGGTGTTAATAGGGCTAGCGATCTAACGTACGGCTGGCTTAAGCGATCATTTTACACAATAACGTTCACTATTCCACCCATAATAGATTACCACATATATCATTTTTTTGTAAATTGTGTATATCTATGTAGGGTATAAAAGCAAAAGCAGCAATATCCAAAAATTAAAAAAAAATTAATGCAGTCACCGAGGATTACTAATTTAAAATGTACTGAATTCTAGATCTTATGTATCTGTGCCTTCCAAGATCATGTTTTCTATAAATATATAGGCAATTTTTTCTATAAATTCCCGATATCAGTACATTATAAATTAGTTATTCTCAATGACTGTATTAATTTTTTGGATATTGTTGCCTTTGCTTTTATACTCCACATATGTTTTATCTGCACACCTCGTTTCATATGTGTGTTGTATTTTTATTACCGCTACCTGCGGTTGAAAATTGTATTATTCCCACAAAACAGTACAGATATCGCTGTTTGTAATGAGATATCTATATTTTTAATTAGAGTGTTTAATGCAATATTCTTTGTATATGTACATGAATTATAAACATTGCACTAGAATACGCCTGAAAATTATTTCATTTTTTTTTATTTATACATTGAAATTTATTTTAAAGAAAAAATCTTTAAATCTATATAGTATTTAAAAATTAAATTTCATATTAAACGGTTAAAATGAAATATTTAAAAAAAAATATTTGTTTTTTGATTAATTACACCTACATGTTTCGGAAAAACCTTTGCATCGTCATTTTATACATATAAAAATATCAAAATGAATGATGTCTTTTGTTTTGGTTTTATAAATTATTAAAAAAATTATTTTTAAATATTATTGCTGAAGTTCTTGATTGACACAAAATTATTGGAAATTTCTTGAATTGGACTAGTACTTAAATTTAATTGATTATTGATAATATTTTGTTAACTATAAAAGTTAACAAAATATTATCAATATGCTTTACGAATTTCAAATGATACTAAATTATTCAATTTCAGACTAAAATTATTTACGTGTAAAATAGAAAGTCCTAAATCTTTATCAAAACCGCGATCATTTTCTAATAAATGATTTTTAAATTTCGCAAGTCCTTGATTATTCGGACATCTCAAGTGCTTTTTGACTCTTATATTAAAATTACGGCCAATCTTTTAACGAAAGTTAAATATATTATCTTTATCTTTTGAATTTATAATTTATTTATCAAAATCCAATTTCAAAACATCTACCTAAAAATATGAGACCTGCATTTTATAAAAATATTAATAAAAGGAAACTCCTGATACATTCAAAAGATAAAGATGATAAATGGCTGTCGCGAAGTTACCAAACTCACACCGGGAAACTCGCCCTTGAAGAATTGGAGAAGAGATCGTATTACTCAATCACGCCGAAGTCTTCTGGTTTCGATTGAGTTGATTCGAATTGAGTGATGCTGTTGCCTCATGCAGATGTTGCTGGCCGCCGTCATCTGTGATCTCCGGGCCCAGCATCTCTATAGCGCCGAGCGCCACTCCGTAAATCATCCCCTCTCCGCGCCGCGCCGCGTGCGGACTCGTGTCCGACAATTATTTATGCCCAGACGTGCGTAAACGCATCGATAAGAAGTGCACCCGAGATAAATATCACTGCATTTGTGCATCTGCAAAGCCGAGAGCGGCTCTCGAGGAGAGCGCATTATTTTTATCTCCACGCGAAATGGTGCGGAATCCGTACCGGCTCTTCAGATAGCGCGCTTTGGGAATCCAGACCTTTAGAAAGTTATAGAGGTGAAAATTTCTAAATTTTACACGCGTTGTAGAGAAAAACAAAACATTTATAAAATTCGTAGACGAGATTTGATCGAAAACTACTAAAAACCCTTTCTTTATTCATCAATATTCATTTTATCCCCATCAAAAAGTTCTCATCGATTATAATATGCCAGCAATTTAGTAATTACATCAATTTTTTTGAATATAAATAAGTCACTTTTACAGAATATTTTGTTGTTATAGTGTATTTTGTCTTAACTAGTGGTAAAGCAACTTTACGTATCGAAATCGACCTGTGTTGATGAGCAGTCAGCAACAAGTCATTTCCTGACGTGAACAAAAAAATTTATCAATTAATGTATATTATAAATATCTCACAGAGACCAAACTGTATTTCTTATGGGAAAGTAGGTATAGAATGATAGAATATAATAATAGAATATACCATACCTAGTAGGCATGGTAAATTCTATCATGGGTGGAAATGGCGAATGTTACATTGTGTAAAGTGATCACTTAAGCCATCCATACAATAGGTCATAAGTCCTATGTACATCCAAATTACTTCTATACCTACTTTCCCATAAGAAATACAGTTTCGTCTCTGTGAGATATCTATAATATACATTAATTGATTAATAATTTCTCTGTGACAAAAATCCAGCACTGTTTGAAGAAAGATTTGAACAAACTCAAAATATTCTGAAAAAAATTATCTTTGCAAATATTTTTTTAAAAATAAAATAATATTTTATTCCAAACATTGAAGCACGTGTGGAACACAATTTTCGGAAAAATGTTTAGCTCCTTCCTTAGAGAGTCTTTGTCTTCTCAATATTGATAAAACATCGTCCTTCCATGTTTTATTTCATCTTCAAGAACAGATGAAATAAAACTTGTCACAGCGAATGTCCGGTGAACATGGAAGCTGAGGCATCATAATGGTGGTATTTTTGACCAGTCACTTTGAAATCTTTGTTTAATTTTTTTTTCATAAATAAAAATGCCGAACATACTAAAACACGTGCAACCTTTTCGACTGTCAACAATACAGTAAGCATCCAACATGGCTACCAATGTCAAGGTGCGTCTCATACACCCCGCGAAATTAATTAAATTCGCGTATTTTTTAACCATACCTATATGAAACTTTTAATTTGAGTTTTCTGGAATATTCTGCCATATTTCTAAGACCCTTCTGATGTTTCACAACACGTCAGCCCTGAGGATGGATCCTGCAATATGCCCGAAAACTCAAACCAGGAGATTCCGAATGAAAACATAACAAGATTTCTCCTATATGGATGTTAGGGCGAAAATATAATTTAATGATTGTTGCCATGACAACTTGATTATTATTGTTTTTCTCCTTGCGATGTATTAAGGTGAAATTTACGATTTTTCTGAATAATATTAATATTTTATGACGTGGCACCTGGCGCTCTATCGAATTGTATATAAATGATTGTGATGATTTTTGATTTATCCACTGCAGGTTGTATTAAATAATCGGAAATAGCATTTTGGAAACATTGTAACATTTTTAGGTTATGCAGCAATTGCAACACTCTATTCCTAGGATATCAATATATTCATTTAAAATTTCAAGACAAAGTAGATGTGTCGTGCTGTCGTGATTCAAATAAATCTGTCAAACCTCAGTATTTATTTCAACATAGCAGATATATTAGATTTGATTTAATATTTGGACACTTTGAATGGATCATTTAATAGATGTGCGTGAAACAAACTGATTTGATTCAACTTTTACTATGTGCATCATATGAAAATTGACGAAATGTACAATTTAATGTACATGTTTATGATAACGAAAACCAATGAGAATATATAACTATAACTATCACCTAAAATAACTGTCCTGGCGAAAACGCAGTAGTGAAGAAATCGGAATATGTAAAAGTAATATACATCTAGGGTCTACATGCACTAAGTAACTACTCACAATTCTAAGAAACCATTTTATAAGAAATTATGTTTTAAAAAATGTAATTAACTTTTATTCCTTCCACTTACAGAAAAGTTTATGCAAAATCATGTTAGTACTAATTGTGCTCAATCAATTTTTTAAACATAATTCAGAGATACATAGTAACAGGTGTTTGCCGCATTCCAACGAGCAGGAGAAATGGGAATGTAGATTTATATTCTTGGAAATTCATCGAATATTTGAAGTTGACAATTAGTAGAACTATCGAAGTTTCAAAATCCCGCAAGTGTTTGCTGGGAGACAATATTTGAAAAGAGCGGGGCATTGTCTCTTGTACGCTGCAGCTTCCAGTCTCTGTCTAGAGATGTCGAAATGTTTACAAGAAGTAAACACAAAATGCATCCTGAATTTTTTATGTAAACACTTGGAAAATTTAAATAATCTTAATGCTATTGACGGCCGGGCGTCGAACCTGTGTTCCCGACTTAGTTAGTATTCATAGACGGTGCCGTAGTAGCAGCCGTATTCTCGTTTGTACGGGTGTAATCAGGTATTCTGGTGCAGTTATTATCTGCTGTATGCAATATAAGCGTATGAGCAGATTAAGTCCGGGTAATAATGGCGTTTCCATGTTTAGTGGCTGCGTCGGGATAGCCGGGTTCACCCCTCCGCTTGATTTTCCTGTTATTTAAATACAATAATGTGCACTCGCGATTTTGTAATATTTAAATAAGAAGGTATCTACTTGTGATAAAAATTCAAACATTAATATTGCAGAAGTTATCTAGTTCTGCTAAAAATTCAAACATTCATATTGAATAATAATTCAAAAGAATATCAGACAAACGTTAATGAGGAATATCGCTAAAAATTCTGTACTGAAAAATAAAATGTAGAGGTATCATTACCAGTTGCGAAATCTATGTATACTAACTTGTTTATGAGAAAAAAATATAAAAATAGATGTCTCTGGCAGAGGCCAGTTTTCTTAATTCGAACTATATATAGAACTTTCAAAAATTTGATAAAGTGTGGATGTTCTCGTAAGAACTTCTATCTTAATAGAATTGGTGAACGTTGTATTGTGTAGGGTGATCGCTTAAGCCAACTCATACAGATTATAAGTCCTGAGCCATCATTAAGAGACTTCCATCCACTTTTCCCATATACAAATAGCTTCGTCTCTGTGAGGCTTCTATAATTTATCCTTAATTTATAAATATGTTATTTTATTGTGACGAAAATATTGGCTTTTATTTAATACATACTTGAAATATTTTAATGGAGAAATTAGAAGTTTGAAGCATTGATATCTACCAACTTTTAAAATTATTTTGTATAATATTCATCTCAAATTAATATTTTAGTAAAAACTCCAAATTACAATGCCTGGTTTGCGTGATGGTAGAAATCTGTTTGAAGTTCGTGAAATCAGTGTCGCTTCAACATCAAATTAACAGATCTGTTTCAAGAACACCCAGACACCGAGAAGATCCGACACTCCGATCAAAAGTGACACTGCACCATGACATAGAAATGCAGAATGCAGTTTCTGCTTTCCATCTTTGGTTTGAAATGGCAAGTGTTTATAAACACCGTGTTCTCCACATTTCTCTCATTCAGAATGTCACATTTATTAATCTAGATTCTCGATTACTTTGCAAAGATCTCATCTAAAAATGTGAAAGACGTTATTGTAAATTAATTAAATATTTAGACGGGCATAAATAAATACGTCCCGTCTATTTTGAGTATCGGCGTACTAATCATCTTTATAATATTCTTGCTATTTTAATAATAAGGCGGAACACTTGATACAGCCTCGAGAACCACTACTTGTCTTACGATATACGGCGTTGACCTCCGAAAACGTGTACTCCACACTCGCGAGGCGTTACTGTACCTCGTACAACTGTTTAATCTATGAGACATTTCTGATTTGTATATTTGTATTTGTATTCCACTGACTGTTACGACATGTAATCATACTTTAGATATATATCATGTACATTTTTTTTTGTTTTTGATTTAGGTACTTTTCATCTTGTATACTATCCTTGGTTTTATGTGTTATTTTGTAACGTGTACACTTTTATTTTTTGTTTTGATTTACTTTCACCTTGTGTACCCGCTTCTGTTCTGCCGCATTACATGTATATAGTATATCACTGCATTTCACGTATTTCTTGTTTATATTTTGTATTTCACATTTATTATATTTTCATCTAATAAACTATTTTTTTCTCACCCTTGCACGACAGAGACAGCGAAGAGATTTTGTGTGGCTGTGTGTGTGTTTTGGTGTATGACCGCTTTAGCATTAAAATAATGTTTAACTGGGTAGTGCAAGTGTGGGGCCGATATGGGAGCTATTGCTCATAAAACGGCCCTAGGTATGCGATGGGTCCCTCTTCACGGTATATGTTTATATGCGTCACTCTTTACTTTGTTCTGAACATACCTTTAATTTTTGTATCATAAAAAGTGCATTGTCGATAAGTACCTACTCGTTTTGTTTTTTAATTGAAATGTTTTGCTTTTATTCATTATCATCATCTGATCTTCATTGTTACATATTGAAAGACATCACCATTGAGTTAGGAACAGTTGCTAGTCCTCGGGTGACTGAAGAATCCAATGCTGGATCTACAAGATCTGCATCTTGGTCAAGGAAACACAGTGGCCGCAGGCTGACCGCTGTACCCTGTTTGCTCTACTTCATCATTTCACTTTCCCGTCCTGACTGCAGCATGCCTCTGGCGTTCCGTTTCCAAGTATGGATGCCACACTTCACTGTGCCTGTCTCAGGCCGACAGTTTCCAGATGTCGCTCTTAACTGTATCATTTTGAAGGTGTCTTAACTGTATCATTTTGAAGGTGTCTTAACTGTATCATTTTGAAGGGCGTCCACTAAAGACCTGGCACGATCAGGTACTACAGGTATTTGAGGATGGCCCTGTTAAAAGCCGCAACAACCGTAGAACGTGTATGAGAAGATGTATGAATGTGGCCGAAGCAAAAGTGGTGTGCCAGAATAGAAGAGTGTGGCGTTCAATCCTTTCTGCCTACCCCTGCGGGGAAACGGCGTGATGGTTAATTTGTTAGTTAGTTATTTTGAAGGTTTGCTTTTAGGGAGTTTTTATGCGTGTTTTTGTCCCTCGTGTGAGCGCTTGCCTTGAGACATCTAGGATCATCATTACAGTAATGTATGAATAATTTGTAGAAAGAAACACGATACATCAGTTATCTCATTGATTGAATCGGGGTTAAGTTTGTAGAGATGACCAAAAAACTCTCCCCACTACGCAGCTCCCTGCTCTACTCGAGAAAAATTCTATATTTATCTTAGTTTTTAATTATACCAGATAAATAACTAAAATATTATGTGCTTAGTAAAAATTTAAATAAATTTAAATGTTTAAATAAAAATATTTTTTCAATTAAAATGTTGCACGAAGTGACTGTCACATCATTCAATTATATTACAATTAGGTATGTTTCATTTATATACAGCGTAAAATTATGTTTCATTTATGTACGCGCGTAAAAAGTTATACTTCTTTGGCATACATAAAATAAACGACGGGCTTTGTTGTACACCTTGCGTTGGAACTTAGATAGACAGAATGCGCGTGCGCATGTTCTTGTGCGCAAGCGCTTATTACAATTGAACTTAGCCGATATATAAAATATACACTTTACTCTCTTAGACGGCTAACTTTTTTTGGATTGAAAACTTACGTCACATGACGCGCGTGCAATAGTACTAATAAAAATATATTATTTATGTTTGAAGCGTTAATTTTGCGGTTGGACTAATTATTAATAAAAAAATTATCTAACTTTGAATAAACATCATTGATTGAAAGATTGTAAGAATAAACATGGTTTATACAAATATTGTTTTTGATGTGTAAAATCTTTCCTATCGCTTTCCTGCAATCTGTGGCAGTGATTTCGTGAAAAAGGACGAAAATGCGTAACAGGAAATAAAACGCGCGCAATTTCATTTAACCAATGAGCGCACGCGGAGCACGCGCGATGGACAAAAAATCATCGTTTATAAACAAATCAATGTCCAGCAAGTGCCATCATGGCGAAGGTGCACAATACTAGCCAATGCTTCTGATTTTGTATATATGTTGCGAGGCTGGTGTCAAGCGTGTGAATGTTGTAACTTTGATATATTTTGTCTTACGTTTTCGAAACTATCTAATAAATACTTCATTTTTTTTATATTCATGTAAACAATAACTACCCATAATGATTTACATTCTCAAATTTTATGTAATTTTTTGTGATTATTTTTAAATATTTATTCAAAGTTTTCATACAAAATATATGGTGGCACACTACAGCCATCTATGAAAATAAGAAAAAGCATATAATTGAACAAACACATTTCTAAACAAAATGCATATGTAGATATACGGTACCGACCTAGTGCAGCAAAATTCAATAATAAATAAATGTACATACATTTTATTTACTTGTGTTTACTAATTAAAAAATATTATATTTATTTATAGATATTAGCTTTTTAAAATTTTGTTTAAATGCTTTGCTTCATTTAAACAAATGCTCAATTGATATTGTTAATTGTGAGATTTTCAATTAAAAATAAAAGCATAGACAGTATTGATAAATGCTGCTCAATTGATATTTTAATTGTGAGACGTCAAATGTTACACATCATATATGCGACTAGTGTAAGGCTCGCTCGTTTTTTATTTGAATTAATAATCAAAAGAAAGAGGACTAGGTATTTTCTTTTAAAAACTCTATTAAATAACGTGAAAGCTTAATAATCGTAACTTGAAAATAAAGAGCGCTAAATAGTTTATCACACATTTCCATTGTTTTGTATTTAGAATATTAGAGAGTTATAAAAAATGTTATGAATCCTTTCCAAACTACCTATTCTTTCGTTAAAAATGGCTCTCTAACTTTCTAGTTTACAAGAATGCGGAATCGAATAATTTATAATGATTTGAAAATATATAAATTATGCACTTTCTGCTTGAATCACCGCGGTTATTAATAGGTACCATCACTTCGAGGCCATCCGTGGATAAATATTCTTTATATCCGACATAACGGATCTGCATTGTACAGAGCCCTTTCTAATAAAATATTTTTCAGATTAATTAGATGCTAAGCGATCCACAATATAAAATCCCGCTACGCGGTAGGTATCGGAATATTGAAAATATCTGTTCGCACGGCGGATTCCCACTATTTATGATCGTTTTGAGGGCGAGACAAAATACACTTTGTTTGTGTCCGAAACGGTAAATCAAATTTAATCTGGTTGGAAGAAATAATTTCGTATACTGGGTTAAACTATTATAAATGAGATTCCGATAATGCAACAAAATGCGAAGATACGACATTTTTTATTATTCGTTAGTGTTGTTATTGGAGTGAAAAGAATGTTAAGCTGGGATGAGCTCATAAAGATGCCAGTGTGATTTGTTACATTTGACAAGTGCGTACATTTTTGTAAATGTACTACGTGATATTTTAGGTGTCTCGAAAGGTCAACTTTTAGAAAATAGTGAAACCAAAATGATCTCAGAAAATAATAGCATAATTTTGACATACATTTTATTTATTTAGCCGCCAGTAAAAATTGTCATAAAACTGTGATAAAAGTAGAACTAAAAATTTCGTAGATATTTTTATATTCTGTCAATTTCTCCGTGTATCGCTAAAAATATTCTGGAGGAGTATAGTATAGAGTAAGTATTTTTAATTTAAAATATGACGGAGACCTGAAAGGTCTATAGATAACATTTTACATGAATTAATATAAAAATATAATAATAATATAAGGATGCAAAATCATTTGTTATATATGGCTGAGTTTTATCATTTTTATTACTTCTATTTTTAAATTTTTAGTAGTCAATTGTCTGGTCCGTTGCGGTAGGTCGTTGTATAATTTTAATTCGTTACAAATAAGTTGTTATGTGGTAGTTTTGTTAGCCGTTCTAATGTAGTGTTGATGATTTTCGTGTATTTTTTGCAATTTAATGTCTTCGTCTTGTATTTCGCTGTTTGCCAGCTTGTGAATGAGTTTTAATGTTTCGATTTTTGTTATGTTATCAAAGTTTAATTGCTGTATTATTCGGTAAACATTTTCAGTTGATGTCAGGTATTTCAAATTGTAGTCCATTTTCAGTATTTTATTTTGCTGTCGTTGGAGTCTGTTTAGGTTTGTCTTGTTTCCGGTTCCCCAAAAGAGTATCGTATATCTTATTCTACTCTTATCGTATGCTTCGTACATTAGAATTTTTATGGTCTTCGGTATGATTTTGTGTAATTTATTGAATAGGCTAGTCAGTTTAATCACAGAGTCAATTACTAGTCTATATGAATGGTCCATTTAAGGTGTCTGTTTATGATGAGTCTAAGCGAAGCCTTTACCATCTATTCATTCATTTTAATGTAGTGTTTAATTCTCGTACAAATAGGAACGTTTTGTGGATGTTATACGTTTCATTTTTGTTTTTAAATAGAGATACGTAAAAATAATACATGCCCCATCAATATAATTACTGTGTTTAAGCTAATCTAAATTCCGATGTTATATAAATAAGACTTTTCTATTTTCATAATATCGGGTAGTATCTTGGAATGAGGTTCAAACCACGACCCTCGGAAAACTAGACAAGTATCTTAACTACTAGAACGACACTGTGTTGTACAACAAACCACTCGATTAACACTGTATTTACGAAACCATTATTTCTGATCCAATTGTCCACTTCCTTAGGAATTCTCAATTTTCGCATCTAATTCACAGAAATTTTGACAAAGTATATCGATAATAATTATTGAAAGTGAATTCATTTAGTAATTAAAAAATTTCAGGCTTAAGAAGGAGAAATAATAAATATTATTAATATTTTTAATATTTTAAGCATTAACTTTGTGGTTAGAGATTATAACCGAGTGTTAGTTAAATTAGTAAAAACCATTACCAGATTCAAGATCTATCGGTTTCGAGGTACCCGTCTCTTCGTCAGGACCAACACTACCCTACTATGTTCACAACACTATACACCACAACCATAGTATTGTTAAACTTTCACCAACATTTATCACGTGCGTGTTAATCTTGTCAGAGACAAGCATGCACTAACTTGCCTACAGAACAACCAGGAATCTACGAGAGAGAGAGAGTGAGAGGGGGCGGCATCTCAAGTGGGGTTACCAATTTAACTTTCACAAAAGATATGGAAACGAACACTGTGTTAAGAAATAATAAATTTTTAAAAAAGTTTTGTGTCCTAACCCACCGTTGATATCAATTTATAATCAATAAGATAAATCAATAAGAAATAATAAATTTTTAAAAAAGTTTTGTGTCCTAACCCACCGTTGATATCAAGACTCGTACAATAACAATTCGCGCTCCTTTGTGTTGAAAGGATCATTTATCTAACAAGAATTAATGGGATATTCAATCTTGAGGTGCGTCATATTAAGTCTTTGTAAAATAAACGCCAAACGCTCGCCCGGGGCGCGCCGCGGCAGTTTTTATGTCCGCCATTATGAGCACACCGTCGGCCATTATGTCTATTAACGAGTATAATATTATTATTCACACTGTCACTTTTTCCACACGAGTAAAGACGAGGAGCCATGTCCGCGTCAGCTGATGTGTGATTTGGTCATTACCTGTTGACAGTTGTAATGTTTTGAATGCGCGTCGTAACGCAGCATGGATAATACACGCATTGTGCGTAGTACCAGTATAGCGTCAGTAGGTAAATGTGTCGTATTTAATATTATTTTTTCTTATCGAATATTGCCACTCAGAACTAGCGAGAATGCAGCTACTTCATAACAGAAGATTGGCGTTCCATCCTTCGTAAATACCCCTCCGTAAATTAAATTTAAATAATTTAAAGGTGAGGAAGAACTTGATTAAAACTCTTGTCTGAAGTGTGCTGATGTTAAAGGACCAATATGTCAGCATAAGCTCATAAAACGGTCCTGGCAAAGCCGTGTGTACCCCAATCATTGTGTTGATGTATGGCAGTGAAACATGGACCATCGGCCAGAGCATGTCCGGGAGGCTAGCGGCCTTTGAGATGTGGTGCTGCAGGCGCATGGCGAGGATCCATTGGTCTGAACATATCCGAAACGACGAGGTGTTGAGCAGGGTGGGCGAGAAGAGGCGGCTCCTAAACAGAATCGCCCAGCAATGAGCAATTCGGGTAGGCCATAATATAAGGCATCCGGGCCTGTTTTTTACCATCGTCGAGGGAAATGTTGAAGGCAACAATCGTAGAGGCCGCCTGAGATTAAGCTGCGTAGACCAGATTATCGGAGATGTGCGCTGTAGCACCTACCAATAAATAAGTATAATATAGTATATGTAGATAGTATTAAAGAGTTTAAATTTACAATGTACAATTTGTTACTTATTAAAGAATTTACGCTACCGGTTTCGACACGTCCGTGTCATTAACGAGCGTTATTTAGTTTAAATAACTCTCGTTAATGACACGGACGTGTCGAAACCGGTAGCGTAAATTTTTTAATAAGTAACAAATTGTACATTGTAAATTTAAACTCTTTAATAATGTCTGAAAGAAATTGTTACATAGTAAGTGCCCAAGAAATACAAAAAATTATGTAGATAGTAATTTGACTATTACGATGCGAAAGTATGGGCGTTAGTTTTTCTACATGGTTCGTAACATTTAATTAATAAATTAATAAAATTGCATATGTATAAGTTACGTCTATGTCGTTAAAATGTTGGACAATCTCAGATGTTAAAACATAGGAAAATATTTTGAACCATGTTCTATAAACAGAACACTTGTTATAAATATTGAAACTAAAATGCAAAATTTGATTATCAATAGGTATATACAATTTGATTATTTGATCAAAAATTATCTCCGTTACTACTGATGTAAGGACATTGTTGCTTGAACATTTTCGACTCATAATTTAGGCAGGAGTCTACCTGTAATGTATTGCGGATTAGTTCTGTTACACCCAATATTTGCACACTTAGGTTATACGCTTATTGCACGCATTGGATCGACTTTCTGAAGTCAAACTGCCAAAAGATCTTTTTTAGCCTTACCCTAGCCATTTGAAAATTATCTTCACGGTTTGTTCATAATTGACTCTTTATATATTAAATTAAAAATATAATACAACCGTGAAGCTATTTCGTGAGACGAATTTTAAATTACATATTGTGCTAATAGGTAAGAGAGGATGCATTCATGTTTAGCAGATTTGCATTTCATATTATTACTCATTATTCAAAAAAATAGATATATTATTCATTTATTCAAATAAATTACATCTAATCCTCCCGTATGAACATTATTGGCAAAAAATAAAATATTTTATCTAACCTAGATTAAAGTGATATTTTTTATATAGAATAATTCTATGGAGTTCCGTTTTAGGTGAAACCAACAAACATAATGTATGTCAAAAATTACGTAAGATAGGGTACTTTGAGAAATTTTTCAAATAAATAATATAATATTTAATAATCAGTATAATATATTATTATATATATATATATATATATATATATATATATATATATATATATATATATATACCTACATACATCCATGATGAGAAGATTCACATCTTCGAATTTACGTTAAATTGGGTTAGATTAGTTAAGGGAAGGCTAGAGGAACATACTAAACTATAAATTCAGGATAGAGATTATACAATTGATAATTGATGGGATAAATTTTTTTAACACCTAAAACAGTTGAAATGTGAGAAAGAGAGTTAAAAAAAATAATGTTACTTATCGACAATTAAAATATATGAAAAGTGACTAAATCTACCGAACAGATACAAAGCGCATGGTTCCGAAGGTCAACCATATCGAAACACGTGACGCTGGGCATTTGAAAGAGAGATATTACGAACATGTATTATACTCGAATAAATATTAACCTAGAAGAGCACAATTTTGATTTTAAATTGAGCTTGTGGCATAAGAAATACATCCAGGTTTACTAATGGATGATATTTCTTCATAGTAATTAAGCTTACAAGATAAGGAGATAGAGCCTAGATTGTAAGTTGACGCAATAGTCTTGTAAAATATTATGATCATTTATAAAAAAAATATGTATGTGGAAAGACCGTTTAGTGTTTTTTTCACAAAGACACCTTGCCAAGGTAAAATATTGTTGAATGTCAGAATTGATGCATAAAATAGATTAACTTTAAACGCATTTCATTTATGAAGTAATGCGTTAAGAGAATTATTGCGTAATACGCCGCTTTCTTTGAATATTAAGTAATCGTATAACAAGCGTGACAACTAAACGAAGTACCTACAGTTTAATCTGCGTAAAATGAGGTTTACAGTCGCCAGTGTAATTTTAGTAAATTACTTTTAAAAACAAAAAATAATGTATTAGAACAACGTTACAAAGGCGCTACGCTATGTTAGATGGTGTGTCATTCGCGGCCGAAATATATAGAACTCTCTATATATCTACTCTCTACTACTCAGTGACCAAAGGTATTTTCATAATAAAAAAACTTTTTTTTTTATATTAAAAAACTTAGAATAAGTGTCCTGATTTATGTACCGCTAGGACATGATGACTAATATTCAATGTATACCTGAAAGTCAAACATGTAACATTATTTTTGATGGGTTAAAGCTATTTTTTTTCTCATTTATTATCATAAGTCCCATGATTTATGATATATTACTTACTGATTGGTTAGGTTCAGATGTTATCCTCATGACACTAATTTTAACAAGGACCTACGATATATTCATTGAACTCGATATTTTGAAGACCAATCTACGCTCATAATACTCTAAAATGCACACAAAAAAACATATATACTTTTTTTAAAACGACCCAAACGACAAACGACATACAACAAAAAAAAACTTAATTTACAAATCACAAGAACTTCAACTACTGTGGAACCAAAAATTTTTTACAACATACAACAAAGCTTAATCGAATATATTCCGGTTATTAATTGCAACAATAATATTAAATACCTTATAAAATCCTGGATCAAAAATATGGTAAGACATAAAATCGGTGCTCGCACCCAAACAAATCATTTCTTTTATAAATTTTTATAAATCGTTATTATAAATCTTTTATAAATCGTGATCAAAATACAAATACAGTATTTGTATTTTGATCACGATTTTATATTCACTTTAATTTTTATCTACAATATCTTACTAAAACAAGTAGATAATTACTTATTATTTTGTGTACTGGACACTTGTAAATATCTAAATAGTAAAACTAATTTAAAAACTACGTCTGTCTCAGATTTCTTCTAGTGAGACAGCCAAAGTACAACCCAATTTGTGTATCACCACCATAAAATAAATAAAAAGGCTCACGTCACCATCACTGAATATGTTGAGATAATGGGATATGATAATATAGTAGATATTTAACATCTGAATGGTATACTTTTTTGAAAACTGCATTGCTTAACGATATGAATTTCCATTTTATAAGTTCAGATCGATTCGCAAGGTCGTTGCATTATCGCATGATGCAAATAATATTATAAGCCCGTAGCTCGGAGCGCGTGCGCCGGCTCATGTTAATATAATAAGTGATCACTCATCAGATGCAGGCTGCGTTACGTCGATGGGCGCGAGATAACGAAAAACCATCAGATAACATTCATGCATATTCGACTGAATAATCATATTAACAAATTGCTGAAGATTTGCATCTTATGTCTTGATTATGATGTTGCAACTATGCGTGTCATGCACTTAATTTACCTTACCGAGAAAAAAATTGATACAACAATTACTAGGGGCTTCTATGTATCAAACACTTAGTTAAAGATAATTTTAAAAAGTGGCTTAAACATAGGTTGAATTAATTAAAATAGTGCATGTTTTATCTTTAAAAAACTAAAATTCTTGTAAGGTCCAGGATAATAATAAAATATAATTTATAAAACAGATTTTGTCGTAAATTATTGTGATAACATGCAATAAAATATACAATAGTGTATTTAGGTACAGTCTGTTCAAATCTTTAATAAAGATGACTTATGTGTGAGTGCCCATCTGGGAATACACGCTTTGATTGTGTTAGTTCGCGCTAAGCACCAATAACGTCCGCCAAACAGATCAATACAGCTTCTCTGGACGTCGAGGCGAGAGCACGTCACTTTGTATTGTAAAATATAGGGTGTTTTGCATATTTTTTAATGATTCATTAAAAAAAAAAACATTTATTTATTAATGATAACAGTACTGCTTTCTGCAACTTCATTCGTACTTTTTTACGAGTATTTCCAGGAACTATATAAACATAACAGTATTACAATATCTTCATCAGAATAAACAGCACACGCGACTAAATTATCTATTGTGACAATAAATAATGTAATAAGGGATAAAAATAAATTTATTTCCAAATGCTATACTTCTTTTTCTGCACGAAAAAGAAATGGAAATGCCCTAAAAAGAAAATTATTATTGATAGCTTCGAAAGTCCGGTTTAAGACGATGCATCCATGATATTCATATTAAAAAAAAAACTTTCTACACTGTCCAAATTACTAATCAAATTAAATTCGGACATAAACTTTAAAAATGGAAGAACTCTTTATGGCATGTTCTCACTGCATGCCCCTTCAGTAATGATAGTTCAACTTTTTGTAAAAAATAATTCATAAATATCGTAAAAAAATGTAAATTGTGATATTACGTATCACCATAACTATTGGTATTAGGGTTACTTGAACATTTTCGACTCATTATCAAAGCAGGAATGTACGTAAGTTGTTTTGTATATTTTAAATGTTGTCTCGTAAATACATACCTAATTATTATTTAAAAAATATATGTTTATTAAAAAATATATCTTTGTAAACATCCTGTTACTCATACATAAAGGTTTGAACAGACTGTACATATAGTGCATGCTACGCTGTTATGAAGGAATGGATCCTTAACCGAAGAATGTTACAGATCTGGATTATACCATGAACTTGAAGCACTATATCAATCTATACTCGTAAATTATTTTATAATTTTTCAAAATGACTAAATTAATAATTCATAACACCAACATTGCATAATTTTTTTATTTTACGTACGTATCATTTTTACTATTTAACATATTTTTATTTACCCGTTCTCTAATATTACTATTTTCTTCTTCTGCTTCACATGTATAATTGTTTAAGTAATATGCATATATACTTACATATATGGCGGACCAGATCTTGCACCGTCAACCTGGTTACACTGAAACAAAAAACAATTTATTATTAAACTGAAACAATAATTTAATTAATGTACAGTCTCTTAATAAAAGTCATGGTAGCCGAATAATAAATTGGCTATGTGCATTTTAACTGAGCGCATCTGTTTTGTGTGCAGTTGCAATATATGTACTTGTTTGTACTATACGTGCGTGCAATTTTATACGTAGGTACATTTTTTAATTTTATTTAAATATTTTATTTATTTAAAAACGGTATCCTATCATTAAACTTTGTTTAAATAAGCGCTAGGTATTCATTATTTATTATTAAAATTCATAAGCGAGTATAATTGTAAGAATTTAAATAATAAAGGCATGTTTTATCAGAACATGTACATTTTATCACAAAAAAATTCTATGTAAATGTGTAATTTAATGATACTCCTCTACTACACACGAGTTTATGACACTCATGTAGTAGAGAAACATATATTCATAAGTAACTGTCACTACTTTGTAATTTAAATAAAATAAAAATTTGACCAGGATTTGAAAGGTAATATATTAATTTTCTAACATGCAAATGGTGTGGCTTATTGATCATGCGAATGTGTCAAAACTGATCACCATAGTAATAAGTAAATATTTTTATTCATCACTTTATTATATTAAGATTACTCTAGATTAACATCGGCAAACCCAAGATTCATAAAAAACTATTTTTATTTGAAAAACTAAATATCTAACTAATTTTTTGTCACAATATCGAATAACTAAATATGACCGAATTAACACCACGATCTAAGTAAACACCATGAGAAACTGAACAGAAATTTGATACACAAAAACAAATCTCTACCTGCATTTTTTATCTCGGCAAAACAAAATAAAATTAAGGCTATCGGGAATATTCACAAAACGGAACAATTAGACGCGGATTCCGGCTGCTTCGGATAGTTCGGAGTTTTTTTCTTTAAAATTAGCCCGCAGCGAATCAATTTCAATGTCGATTAAAAAATAATAGATAGAATAACTGACTTAACCAACTATGATTATCATCTTTCTACTTTCATTGAGCAGAAGTAAATATCTAGATCAAGCAATGCCAATAAAAATTTATGTGGTTCATCGACCACCGGGAACATTTTTTTTATCTTTACTCAATGTAATCATTGATCAATTTACGAAAAAATACGCATCGATCTTTTAAATAGGTGGCTTAATTTATTACAGAAAATCATCCGTCTTATTCCCATAATAAGAACGACATTATAATTGGTAGTACATAAAATAGACCGGACGTTTGTGTAAAGTTTCTATGAGAAATGTCAAGGTATCTGTCAAACGTCAAAATTAAAATGCAACAATAGCGGTCAAGATATTATTGTAACGTTATTCTTCTTCTTCTTCTGCTTCATCTAGGACTGCGTCCTGTCATTGCTCGGAGCCTGTTCCTGGGATACAGATGTCCAGCTATCTCGCCATCTCGCCATCTTGTTCGCTGCTATGCTCACTACTCTCTCAGTACAAGCTCTCTCCACATGATCTCTCCAGTAACGTTTTCTAGATCTTCCCCATCGGACAATATCTTCGACGTCACAAGTCCTTCGTATTTTGGAATCCCTCACTCGGTCTCGGATTGTCAGTCCCGCAATGGGTCGGAGAGTCTTCATCTCAGTTGTTCTTAGGGATTTTTAGTTCTGGTAGTGTCAGCCCTTGTCTCTTTACCGTACGTCATGATTGGGCGGACACAGGTCTTATACATCTTCACTTTGCTCTCCTTGAGCATATGTTCGTTTCTCCAGACAGAATTTCTCAAGCATCCAGCAATAGTTGCGGCTTTATCTGCTTGCTCTCTTACTTCTTCGTAGAGGTCGTTACTGCTGGATATCTCGACACCCAAGTACTTGAAACTATAGTAATATATCGTTATATATCTTTTTGTATATTTAAGACGTAAACCGACAGTTTAAATAACTACCTCTTGAATGGTCACCAAATTGGTAAATTTCTATATTATTTAAATAATTTTCAGAATTTATCTGATTAGATATTTGTGTCTTATTTGATGAAATTATAAAGTATTGGGAACATCAGTTACATTTATTATAAAAAGGTTTGATAAAAAAATTCGTGGATTTCTTTTAATTTCACGGGCTGCATGAGTACAATTGTCAATTGTTGTTGTTGTTTTAGTACGCTTATTTTCAGCGATTTTGATATTGGTAGCCATATTTGATGCTTACTTTATTATTGACTGTCGAAAAGGGTACAAATGTTTTACACACGGAAAACTGAAATAAAGATTTCAAAGTTTCTGGACAAAAACAAAAGCTTTACGATGTCTCAGCTTACGCATTTGTCGGAAATGACCCCCTGCGACTTCTTTCCATTCCCGAAGATGAAAAAATAATGAAAGAACGACATTTTGCCAACATTGAGAAGATAAAGACTGAATCCCTGTAGGCGCTGAAAGCTGTATGCCAAAAATCGCACTGTAATTAATTGTTTCAAAGATTGAAAAAAGTATTAACATAAGTATGCTATATCTGATGGGCACTACATTGAAGGGAATAAAATTAATACTGATAAATAAAGATTTTTGAGAAAAAATAAAATTCCGCGTATTTTTTTCTCATACATTCTGTGAGACTCTATAAACGATTGGAACTGCATATAATTGGAATATAGAATAAATTTGAGGATCACGTAGCCAGGATGGACAATGACAGACTAGTGCATCTAATGAAATCCCCTCTGGATTTCACCAGGAAGATCACCAAAAATATGGAGGGATAGCTGGACCTCATCCCAGGAAGCGTTTTCTGTACCACAGATGGACAGATCTAATAAAAGAAAAAGAAGAAGAATAATAATAAATCATAAACACCTGAAAATCGTAGAACATACGGATATAAGCGCAAATTACAGTAATCGAGGACCGTGTGTAAACAGCAAAGCCCCGGCTAGGAGACAGTTTTTGTTTGACAGTGAGCAAACAACATAGAACGAAGCTTCGAGCAAAGTTGTTCTTAAGATGAATATAAAGAAAATAAAAATTTTGAGTCCAGAGAACAAATTCATCACTATCAATGATAATAATATTGAAATAGTAGATGAATATTTATACCTAGGACACAAGATAAAATTGAACAAAGATAACCAAACAGCAGAATTGCCAAGACGAATAGAAATGAGCTGGGCTGCTTTTGGCAAACTCAAACATATCTTCGAGAACAAAGAGATCCCAATTAGCCTAAAAAGAAAAGCCTTTGAATCGTGCATACTGCCAGTGATGACGTATGGATTGGAGACTATGGTACTTACAAAGAAAAGTGTAGAAAAGCTCAAATGCACGCAACGATCCATGGAAAGATCCATGCTTGGAGTAAGCCTAAGAGATAGAATTAGAAACGACGAAATTAGGCGCAGAACTAAAGTAGTGGATATCATAAATCGTGTAGCGAAGCTAAAATTGCAATGGGCAGGACACGTTGCAAGACAAGATACTACAATATGACCTCCCAGAGTTTTGAAATGGAGACCTTGGAAAAATAAAAGATGCATAGGAAGACCTCAAAAGAGATGGGCCGATGATATTGTCGCTGTGGGGGAAAAGAAATGGCTACAACTAGCCAACAACAGGGAAGAATGGAAAAATAAGGAAGAGGCCTATATCCAGCAGTAGAAAGACGAAGGCTAATGAAGAAGAAGAAGAAACAATATCGAATACAAATAATCTAGTAGCGAATCTATACGAAAGAAACGGCGTGAAAAAATCGTAGCTATTTGAATGTGACAAGTTGAATATTTTCGAATAATTGGAACAGTGCAAATTACGGTATCCCGTATTTCAGTTTAGTTTGTGTCCAGTGATTTAAATGAAAGCTTAGTTGATTTATATCGACGCGAATTCGTAGCAATATATTATATTGCAAAATAGGTTTTGAATAACATCTTTAGTGCTAGTTATTAACCCGACTTTATGTAAATTCATCTTATGTTGTTTTATCAGAGATTCTTCCCACACATTCTTCTCAACGGTCGCATTACAACCGCATTCATTCTTCCTAGACGTACCATTTCCAAGCCTGTTGTCGTATATTTTCCGGTACTAAGAGGGCGTAATGGATAATATTGTGATATATATGGCCTTTGTAAATGAGTTATGACGCAATGAAGAGATTGTAATACGAGGAATCCCGTCGTCGGGAAAGATCTCCGACAAGGGACAGACGCACATCCTTAAAGCTCTCTGTTAGTACGTCGTTTGGACTACTCACTTTACCGATATGCATCGCTAGCGTGAAACCAAACCTGTCAGATTGCTCCGCAGTAAGACGGTCCTGGGAGTACCTATAAGGGTTGATCACAAAATATTTATTTATTATTATTAATATTTAAAGCATTAACTTTGTGGTTTGACATTATTACAACAGATTATTAGTTAACTTTGTAAAAACCGCTACCAGATTTTAGGTCTACCGGTTTCGAGACGTACCCGTCTCTTCGTCGGGACCAACACTACACCACTACATTTACAACACCACACACCTCAACCACAAGTATTGATACACTTCCACCAATAATTGATCACACGCGTGTTAGTCTTGTCAGGAACAAACATGCACTGATTAGCCTAATGAACCATCAGGGATCTATCGAAAGAGGGTGAGAGGGGGCGGGGTCTAAAGTGGGTGTTACCCCATCTTTTGTGAACATTAAATTGAGCAAAACAAACTTTATTTATTCATCAATAGTTGAGATATATTAAAAATGTTTCATAATAAACATATGTAAATTTAACTTAAATAGAATCGAAAACGTTCAAAAAACATTTTTTAAGCTTGTTAACTACGAATTTAATTTTAATTTTTACTATTTGGACGAAAACTGGCGAATATCATCAGATCAATCCTTCCTTTTCCAAATAATTCATAACCTTATTGATTCTCCTGAAATCACCAGCTTACTATCTTTCCACTCACACGCACTCCGACCAACCAGACAGAAGTAGCTCTTTTCCCTTCCAACTTATCATACGAGTACCAATTTTCTCCCATCCCACGCATATGCTTAAATTATAATATCCTTTTGAATTCAATGGATATTTTTAACAGTAAATATGAAGAGTATCGTCATATGGTGAGGCAGATACTAGAAACTCGTCCCCCTCCCTGACCATGTGAATTATATACATTACCAACCCTTTTATGTTAAATTAAACTGTAAAATTGTTTGATCTATCAAATTGACTTGTCTATAATCTATATCTATATCTGTGTCATCCTTTATTGTGTAACTTTTTTTCTGTATTTGTCCTACCAAGCAATTATGTCTCCCTGTTGGATGACCGAATAAAATAAAATAAAATAAAGACGATGCTACTTTATATATATCATTACCAACGATGACATCTTTACCAGTTTAGTATAAGAATGACAAGATTTTAAACCACAATTGTGGCGGTAGGAAAAATGCAACGCATATATGAAACAAGGTGGGCATATTAAATATACATACAACTTCCCAAAAATCTGATAGATGTGGTAGTCTATCATTGGTGGAATTGGTGTACGTTGCATTATATAGGTCATAAGCCCTATGGACACCGTCGGTTAAAAATAAAAAAAATCTACACTCCGCGGCACTAGCTCCGCTTTTGTACGAGACACGTTGGTTTTTCGAACCTTCAAGATCATCTTATAGATTACTAGTGTTTGCGAGAATATTTCCGAAGTTTTCGGATTGTTCAGACGCCTCCCGAATGTTTAAGGTGTCCCAGAATTTTATGGAATGTTCGATCGTATTGTTGTCCTCGAGAAGCTCTAACAGTGCGTAATTACCTAATTACAATAGCAGGTATTGTTTGTGCTAGTGTTTTTACCAATGTTTCATCCAATTTTAGAATGAAATTTTTATATTGGTGTATGGCATTTATCTCTTTCAGCGATTTAGTCTTTAGCTTCTCGATGCTGGCAAAACGTCGTATTTTCATGTTTTTTTTATCATTTTCGGAAAATGTCGCAGAAGGTTATGTCCAACGAATACGGACGACTCAACTTTAGATTTTATTAAAATAACCATTAAAAGTGATTTATCTTAGTACTATGGCCGTAAAAATGTGATGTTACTTTTAGAAATTCGTATCTAATGGTTACTGTGATAATACGATATTCTTCGTAAAATAATGCCAAATATCAGAGATAATAAAACGACTAATATATTTTTCACATACAATAATCCATTTGATTTGATAGAAAAAAATGTAGAGAATGTACTAATAATACTATAATTTGAATTCCAGCCAATCAGAGGCCAAAAACACTATGTACCCTTGATTCGTTCCATCGGTGATGGCTGAACTAGTAACAAGCATTATACGTGCATAATAATTCCGCCCGTAGACATTAAATAAACGTTAGATCAATACTCTGAGTATTGTTTAATTACCATATTTACTTTGTGCCCGTTTTAATTGCTTTGCCGTACGTTTATACATTGAACACCGGAAGATTATCCTGGTAAGGTAAGGACCTTTCCTTTCACACACCACATTAGGGATCTTCAATCTACCGATGCGGTAAACCTTTACGAACCCACTTAACTTAGATGGAATACCGCTTTCAAGTATTTATGTAGATAATTTGACATGGCAGCTAATTTGTGGTGCAAGATATTTATTAAATTTTTTAAAGAAAATAGTAATAGGGTTTTAGCGCTTGTTCAGACACAGCGGGAACCGTGCCGTTTCAGAATCGCATGAGATCCGTGCGGGTCTCATTTACCTAGGTTTGTATGTGATCGTTCAGACACAACCGTGCGGTTAGTCAACCGCTGCGGTGCCCGCAACCCAACCGTTAGAAAATAGACCCGCACGGCGCCCGCACGATCCTATTACTATGGGGCCTTACGAGAGCGTTCAGTCGCGTTGCGGGCACCGCACGGTTCCATGTCACAACAGGAGCACGCGTGGATTATATTCTCTTTTCTATGGTTATGGATCGCTTTGACACTGAATTTTTTATTGATGAAGTGGAGAAAAGACCTGTAATATGGGAGAAAAGACCTGTAATAGTGTGAGGATTACTCAAATATGCCAAGAACCCAGCTTGGCAGGAGTTGGTGGAGATATTTGGAAATGGTGGAAAAAAATAGTATTTTAGAGAAGTAGGTATTTATTCACCAAAAATGAACTGACAGAATGATATTTATGTGTCTTGCCATGGAACACGGCCGTCGTTAACAAAGTAATGAGCGAATATATCTCTGATATTCAAAGATGGAGAACGGCACCAGAACTGTCAAAATGACGTTTATTTTCGCGCGCACAAATCGCTTATTAACCGCGGCTGTGTGAACAGATGACACAAATCGCGTGTTTTGAAACGCGATTCTGAAACTGAACGGTTCCCGCTGTGTCTGAACAAGCGATTATTGTCACAAGAATAGTTTAGATAGGTGCAATTATAAAATACCAGCTGGTGATTGATATAGGAAATGAGCGGTCATTATTTAGATTCAAATTTATACAACCTTGTGGCCATCACAAAATAAGGCTATCAACTCAATTTCTAAATGAAACATTTTTTTTTAGAAAGGTGAGACTCAGATTCCACCAGTCACCGTACGTACCAACATGACAAATGAATAAATTGTTTTTCAGTTCGGTTTGTTACATTTCGGGCGTCCAAATCCGGAGCATGACTGCGTTAACGCTGCTTCGGCGGCAGCAAAAAAAGTGAAAACTCGATGTATAAAATCGACACTTCGACACTCGAGAATCGAACCAGTGATACATCTCTATCCAAAACTGATTCATGCCTTATTTGGCGATTTACAAATATTGTTAAAATTTAGGGCAGCGTGATCAGGGTATGGCATCTAGAAGAAGTTCATTGTCACAATTATTAAATTAAATATACGCGGCATTTTTTAATTTCGAAAGGGTGGATTTATTACGATTTTTTGTTGTTGTGTTATAACACGTATTTCTGACATATCTTGATATTGGTAAAGTATGAGTAGCTTGTTGGTCTTGTGGTAAGAACTCTCGCCTCGTGATCCAAAGGTCACGGGTTCGAATCTCCCTCCATACCAGCAAGTAAGTCCTATTTTCAGAGCACAAGCATTTTAGCTTAGTTTGAAAATAGTAAGAATATTGATGTGACACGTATTCCGTGTTGACATCTCTATTTTTTTCATTTAAAAAAATAAAAAATAAAAATTGTTAATCGTATTGAATGCATATTTATTGTTGACTGTCAAAAAAATTTTGCGATTTTTTACTTATGCTAAAAATGATCGAATATAGAAAATTTCTGGCCAAAAAATACCGTTATTCGCCGGCAAAGTCATGAGTTTTTCCTATTCCCGATGTTGAAATAATCATGAAATCAATATTTTACCAAAATTGAAAAGACATGAATATATATATTCTCGCTGAAAGACAATGCGTTTGACGTCCTTCAAAGATTAAAATAAGCGCTGATGCAAGTGTGTTTTATCTGACAGAGATTGTTTTGATGGAGATATAAGTAATATTGATGAATAAATAAAGATTTTTGTGAGTGAATTTCGCAATTTTTTCAATAAAACTTTACATCTAAAAATATCATCTTTTTGATTTATACTGCTGCTTATAAATACTAAGTTAAATTCACTCACTAAGATGACGTCTACGTATACGATTCTTTTTTAAAAACTAGTTTCATTTCACTAATTCAAAAAGCAAAGAAATAGGTATAATAAATAAGATAAATTGATTAGATAGATTTTTATGAATTATCCACAAACTATGTCTCAAATTTACAGAAAGAAAAATTGGTACTGAAATTTTTCCTCAAAGGAAAGTTCCAAGATCGCATCGCATACTTTCCTAGATGATTTATCTAATTCTTTGTAAATATAATAGAACTTCTATAACGTTATAAACTTTCAATTTCACTGCATGACTGCATTCTCCCTACGACTGTCCATCTTCCGAGAAATGTAGCCAGCAAATTTCCATTTTATTTTCTCAAAAATATTTATTTACCTATATTAGACCGTTTTAATATGTTTTCAGTGTATTTCTGGACATCTTTGAGGTAGAAATATATACGAATAAATATATTCAATGCAAGGACGATGTGCTATGTACATGTATCAGAGATATGTACCATTTTTTAAATTGTCTTTCATATTTTGTAATAAAAGCACGTTACTCAAATATTTATTTAATTAATTTATTAATTTGATGGACCATCTTTTTAATTTTAGCATGTGGCAGCCCTAAGTGCGATAGAAATTTGTGGCAAAAAATTTGAGAAATAAATCGAACGAAATGAAGTCATTTGTTATACATTCCAACTGTAATGGAATGATTCGGATCCAGGTTTCTTCGAGTTTATTGTACTTGAACCGTTAACATAATTTTTATTGTAAATTTTAAAATTTATCTCACAACAGGGACACAATAATATCGATGTTGATATTGTTATGATAATTAAAATAATCACGTTATAATGAGAAAACAATCAGAGATATATCAGGCCTACCTACGTGAAGCAACGTTCAGTTACAAATAGATTTTTTTTAATGTTCGCATTTTGAAAATTGATGTGATATAAATTTAATGTTGCAGTAATTTGTTGTGGGCAATAATTATAAAATACATAATGAATAACACACTATGAAGGTGAATGTTGATTTATGCATTTTGTCCATGTATTGCACCTAAATGGATTTCTTAAATATTAAATACTCGTAAATATTACAGTATCCTGTTATATTGGACATAATAAATATAAAATTACGACTAAGCAGCAGTTATTATGCCGTTGTGCATAACCGCTACTTTGAAACAAAATCATATAGGTATATGACTACTGAACGAAGATAAGTCAGAAATAAAAAATATATTTTTAAATATTTCTGACACAAATTTAAAATCACAATTTATTGAATAATCAATTTGGGGCCTATGGTATCTACATTCATCAGGATTTAACATATACTCAAATTAAAATTAGATCTATTGACATAATCAAAAACTAATAATAAATACAAGAGACTTACCAACTAGTTAACTTATTTGAATACAAGTTTAAAAGGTTACTCTTCGCAAAAACGATTTGGTAATATTTAATATAGTAATTGAGTATTATAAAATTACAAGTTAAATAAAATTAATTATACCAGATATCATTAAACGATTTGGCAGTCGCTTCAGTGTATATGCGAAAAAAACTAAAGAAAAAATAAATAAAAAAATAAAGCTCTTAAAGCAGTGAAAAATAATCCACCATATTGTATGTTAAGATAAAAATTTATTTTAAATTGTGAATAAAAAAACGATTTGTTTTATATTCCATACAAATAACTTACATGATAGTCTAATCAGAAATTTTGGAAAAAATCTGTAATCTTTGAAGTCACTTATTTATGTAACTATTGACATTAGAAAAATGATGTTACAGTTTCGCAATAAAAGTACTGTGGCCTTTTACACATTTAATAGATTGTGCAGTTAGCGTGGGATTGGATTACAAGTCTATTGATATTTTAATTAATTTTTTTATGCGCGTTAAAATTTTTCAGATATATCGTCATAAGCCTCTGTTTTTCTATAGAAATATACCTGAAATGACCGTCTAAAAAAGAAAAACGCAGCCCTAAAAGAATCACTTTATTTCTAGTGAGACTTCATTTAAAATATGTGGCATCACAGCTAATAGATTCAATGGCGTATTAAGTGCGGTTTTTTTTATCTTATAATTCAAAATAGTTTCCCCGCCCTGCGCTGCATCACGCAGTGTCTTGCCGCCAGCAGCGCGACCTTTATTTATTTATTTTTTAATATATAGAAGAACGTCGGCGCCACGCCGCGATATATAGATAGATGTACATAATATATAGGTATAAAGGGGTAATCAATCTTCCATGTGCGACCAGGCAGGCACCTCGCGGCGCAAGATCTTGCACAAGCAGGCCGCTCTTCGGGCGCATCACTGCAGTAATTGTTGTTTTTTAGTCATTCTTTCCGCTAGATGTCGGCACGTTTATAAATTAATGTTTGATTAAAATCTTAATTATATTTTATTTACATTTTTATTCAACGGATAAGTAAGCGCTTGTTCAGACACAGCGGGAACCGTGCCGTTTCAGAATCGCATGAGATCCGTGCGGGTCTCATTTACCTAGGTTTGTATGTGATCGTTCACACACAACCATGCGGTTAGTCAACCGCCGCGGTGCCCGCAACCCAACCGCTAGAAAATAGACCCGCACGGCGCCCGCACGATCCTATTACTATGGGGGCTTACGAGAGCGTTCAGTCGCGTTGCGGGCACCGCACGGTTCCATGTCACAACAGGAGCACGCGTGGATTATATTCTCTTTTCTACGGTTATGGATCGCTTTGACACTGAATTTTTTATTGATGAAGTGGAGAAAAGACCTGTAATAGTGTGAGGATTACTCAAATATGCCAAGAACCAAGCTTGGCAGGAGTTGTTGGAGATGTTCGGAAATGGTGGGAAAAAAGAGTATTTCAGAGAAATAGGTATTTGTTCACCAAAAATGAACTGACAGAATGATATTTATGTGTCTTGCCACGGAACACGGCCGTCGTTAACAAAGTAATGAGCGAATATATCTCTGATATTCAAAGATGGAGAACGGCACCAGAACTGTCAAACTGACGTTTATTTTCGCGCGCACAAATCGCTTATTAACCGCGGCTGTGTGAACAGATGACACAAACCGCGTGTTTGGAAACGCGATTCTGAAACTGAACGGTTCCCGCTGTGTCTGAACAAGCGCTAAATGAAGCAAAATCATATTTAGTTTGTAAACTTCGTATGCAGGTCGTGTGTGGATGAGATCCGTAAGATCGGATATGAATGTAACCGCTAGTACCTACATAGTGCTTCTGTATTTTGGTAGCTCTGTAGCAAAGAGCGTTCAATAAATTGTTTAAAAAAAGGCCCTTTTTTTAAACATCTTAAGTTAAGTTTCAATTTTTAAAATTACTTTAGGTCTAAAGCATTGTGAAGTGTCCTTGAGGTGAAGAAAAAAATCTCTTTTTACGAAAATGGCGCTATATAAATTATTAATTCCTAATATTATTACTATAACTTGTTTATAGTTTGAACTATGATTTGGGATGGATATTTTTTGTATTATTAAGTGGTTTCTTTTTAGATAATACGATACATATTAACGCTAAAAATGGGTTTTACGGAAAGACTCCTTAGAAAATGTAACATCCGATGGCTTTCAGTTACTCATAAATTAGCCTGATAATATTAAAAAGAGGCTAATGCTATAACCGGTGTCCACAAATGTCACCTAGAACTGAAAATATTTGTTACAATTTATTTTGGAAGTTTTGATTAAGTCATTAAATTAAATTTAATATTCATTAAATTTCATAAATTTATTCCCTTTTTAAATGCTGCTGGGGACATTATACGCGATTCGATCCAACTGACATTTGACATTTGTCCTAAAAAAGGTGTGAACAACGAATCTCTGAGATATAGTAACTATAAAAATCGAAAGCTGATTCCAAAAAATTGCATTGGGGCGAAATTTGTATTTCAGAGATTGTTTTGAGTCGATAATTGGATCCATGGCCAGCAACCATTGGAGTAAGTACATGTAAAAATTTAACGAGGCTTTTATCTCGTGGAGGAATCATGTTGGAATGATGATGATGATAATAACGATGACGATAAAGATGATGGTGTATTTACCGTCTGACATGTCAAAGAATGCTTTATTTGAAAAACGCGACCATTTCCATTTCATACTCCTCCGGGCGCTTACCCCCTTAATGGCGGCCTTGCGTTTGGGATAACATGCGAGGCTTGTGATGGCCAGAGCGGCTGTGGGCAGCAGCAGACCGGGAGGGGAGGCTGCGACGTAATTGAAAATTTCTCCTAAAAGTGCGGCCCACGTGCCTAATGAGCGGGTCCAACGAATTCGAAGGTAGGACACGGCGTGATGGAGGATGGTAATTACTAGAACGCTTCATAAGTGGGTGCTTAACTTGACTGTGACGTAATGAAGGTAATTTTTTTAAATGGAGAACGAGATGAACCGTCATTTATTTACAGACCAAGTCTAAGTGGCCATTGGCGCTTAGAATGTGCAGTTAACACGTCACTATTTTTTTATGAAAATCACTTCGCCGTGTGTCACTTCGCACGCACACGGTCAATTTTGATTCTTCAAAAAAAACTGCGTTACCGTCCGGCGGTGTGATATTTATAGCTACACAGCATCCACCCACCACGCCTCATTCTAAAATGTTATAAAAAAAATCCAAAAGCATTTGGTTGCTTCTTTCTTCATAATAAAAATGTGTTTTTTTAATTATTACATAATAAAAAATATTTATTGTATTATTTGTATCTAATTACATCTAATTATATTATTTGATTAATTACACCTACCTGTTTCGGAAAAACCTTTCCATCGTCAGGGTGTTTTATAAATGTATAAATTATATATAAATTATTTATATATAATTTATACATTTATAAAATTATGTATAAATTATTTATATATTTATACATATATAAAACGCTCTGACGATGGAAAGGTGGAAAAATTTTCCAAAACATGTAGATGTAATTAATCAAATAATATAAGTAGTTACATACAAATAATAAAATCAATATTTTTTTTTAAATGTCAATCTACAATTTTGCTGAAATAATTGAAAAAATATTTCATAATAATTTAATAATCAAAATATCAACAACATCCCAAATAACTAAAGCTCTGAATCTTTGAGCTTATATGTACTTCTTATGACAATGCAATATATGTATAATCATTTTTAATATAATTTGTTAGATATTTTGAGAGACACAATTAATTTAAATATTTCGTATATAAAAAATAAACAAATTAATACACAAAAAATAGTATTTTATCAAGTTGAGTAATTCATAGAAAAAATATTTAGCCAAACGAGTGTCTATTTTTTCGAAGTTCCTGTCAAAAATTGCTAAAATTCTAGTAATTAACTATTTACCCAACAGTTTCTAGTGTCTTTATTATTAAAAAAAAATTAATCTAGTAATACCAAGAAAACTTAAAAAAGGGTGTAATCAATTTTTTTTTTAATTGTTTGTTTTCCAGAATTTTTTTGATTATTATTATTATTATAATTATTATTCTTGTAAGATATCACTCGACTTGCCCTAGAGCACGTTCCTTAGTAGCATTTTTAGTAGGTACCCAATGAAATACCAAAGCAACATTTATTGTTTATAACAAACTGAGTTATTGAAAATGTTCTCACGGTCGTTCATAATGTTTTCAATTTCATGTGTATACTAGCTGTCCTTACGGGTTAAGGATTATTTTTAAAATAAATTTGTGAGGGAAAACAAAGGTTCGATTTGAATGGTATAGATTTGCATCGAAATATTTAAACGGAGGGGAAGGGTTAGAAGAATAGGGGGGAAATGTCGCATATGGTACAGATTTACCTAGAAAATATATCAGGGGAGGGGAAGGGGTAAGAGTATAGGGAAGAAATGTTGCCTGTGTTACCCGCCGAGTTGTAAATAATAATTTTCCAATTTTTGAGTCCGATCGGTCAAACGGTACAGATTTGCATCGAAAATTTGTCAGGGGAAGAGGAAGAGGTATGAGAATAGGGGAAAAATATCGCCTGTGTTAGTCGACGACTCCTAAAGAATAAATTCCAAATTTTGAGTCCGATCGGTCAAACGGTACAGATTTGCATCGAAAATATGTCGGGGGGAGGGGAAGGGGTATGATAATAGGGGGAAAATATCACCTATGTCACTCGCCGAGTCCTAAAGAATAAGTTTCCAAATTTTGAGTCAGATGGGTCAAACGGTACAGATTTGCATCTAAAATATGTCAGGGGGAGGGAAAGGGGTATGAGAATAGAGGGGAAATGTTGCCTATGTTACCCGCCGGGTTCTAAAGCATAAGTATGCAAAATTTGAATCGAATCGGACAAACGGTGTGGATGGACAGACAGACATTGAGTTTTATAGGTATAGATTTGTAAACGCCAGTCTCGATAAAAGACCCTGTAATTGGATACGAAAATTTGACTAGAAAGGTCGTTAACAGAGGGCAGAATATTCCAGAAAAGTCTAACTATAAGCCTAGATACTGAACCTCGATTTCAACATTTCATTGCTTATTCATGATCAGATGACACTTTTACAAAAGTGAAGCTGTATAATTTGCATCTCTTCAATCGTATAATTTTCCATCCATATTCATACATCGTGGTATGCAAGCTCGTCGATTATTGAGACACCTTACAGGGCCGCCAATACTTGCGTCATGTAATATTATTATTACTTTTTTTATATTTATTTTCAAAATTAGTTAATATTACAACTTGTATTTTAACTAGTATTTTACACTTCACATTCTAAAATCTATTATTAATATACTATCCATAATAACCGACATATTTACATATTTAATCAATGTAAAATCTATAATATAATTGATGATATACAGATTATCGATAGGTAATTTATGACCTTAATAGATAGTCCTAGCATGACAACAAAGTAAAATGTGAATACTTTCATCCGTACGGGTAATACATGCTTATAATACGGCAAACTCGCAAAACTCGAACTGCCGACGCGTCACGTCACGTAAAAGAGACTTTCTTGACCTTGAAATATAAACACTCTATGCTTGTGCGGTAATTTTATTTATTTATTTTTTAACAAGCAGACCATCAACCGGTTATCAATAACCCTAATAGATGATCCAAGATCGAAGTAATTTTAACTCAATAGTTTTCTAGTTTCTCAACCATAAAAAGTGTATTTTCGTATTTTTTCTACACTTTTTATTTAGCTTCACTTCTCTTTTGAAGAAGAAATCTTGCAATCAAAATTTGACCCACTTCCTTAAAAATAATCGCTCTAGAAATTGGCAGAGAGATGTATTCTTGATGTCAGTACAGTAATCATACATTTACTATACAACATCAGTTTAATTATTCATAAAAATATTATTCCCTCATCGTTTATTAACAATTATTATTTATTAATAAGTGATATTTTAGTAGCACTTATAACATTTTTAGAACAACAAAAAAATGTAGATTTGTAGTAAATGAATAAATGTAGTTTAAGTAAAAAAAAATGTACGTTGTTTATATACCGAGCTCGAAATCAGGAATTAATTTTCTAAATTGGATGGAGTTCTGCAGTAATGTGTTAAGTCACACTCAACTCAAACTTAATGTTTATTGTAAAAGATTTGATTCCATCTTTACAAAAAATTCGAGTGCGTGCATCGCTGTCTTGCGCAATTGAAAAAAATTGTTTAAATAATAGAACAATGATACTCTGAACAACCCGTTTGTCTTAATTTTCAATAACACCCAAAGCCTCTTAAAATATCTACTATTACATCATTTTATGTTTCTTTTGGTTAACCTATTGTGGTAATAAAAAATTTGCCAATGTCAAAGCTGCTTAAACGTGAGACGTAATTATCGATGTGTGCGTAAAATTTGTATGCTAAATGTCAAGTCATTTGTCAAATTTCAATATTTCTATCGTTATATCGGCTTTATAAATAAATATTGGCTTTAATTCAGTATTTTACATTTTGGATGAATAAATTAGTCGACGTGTCTGAAGAAAACTGATTTAAACCAACTCAAACAATATTATTAATTAATTATTTCATACCCAGGACTGTCAATCAGGTTCGATAATGACCTAAAAAATAATATTGATCACGACAAATTTGACGAAGTGTACAATGTTATATAATAACAGTAAAGATATGATTGTTGTACGAACCAATGAGTACAGACCCGTAAGCTTCTTAAACCATTATTACATCATTTATGTTCCTTAGCGAACGTCTAAGCCGCTTACACTATTTTTTTCAACTAAATTCAATGAAATTTCGTTAAAAAATCTGATAATGACTAATTATTTGTAATTTTGAGGGTCAATATCATAATTTTTTTATACTTTTATTTATTTTTAATGTTGGTGATATATATGAATTTATATTTTAAATATAAACATAATTACATGTAATTAATTAAAACTAGCAGTTGAGCAATCGGCATTAGCCGTTGGTGTCTGCAATTGGCTATCGGCTGTACTGGCCGCTGCATGGCCGATAGTGGCATCTGCGCGGCTATTTGCGTCTGCGTTTAGCTATCGCCCATTGCGTGTTGCTTTTCATACGATTTGATTTTTTATTGAAACTCGTAAAGGCAAAACCACGCACTGTGTATATTGCGTTTTTGAAGCAGTCATAATATAAATTATCCATCGCCGTGGATACTATCAACTTTGATACATTTCTAACCGTCTATATTCTAACCTAAAAATTAAATGCCATAAACATAATTGCCATAAAAAAAATAACCAATTCGTTCTCGTATCTCGCCTTAAAGTGATTCGAAAGTTTAATAATGTTTATATTTAATATTTATTTACATTAACTAATTACCAAATGTATTTTAAAATAATCTGAACATCAAATACTAATTAAAGTAGCAAGGGGTATAAAGTGGGTTGGGTTTATATGTATGGTCATTTTGGTTTTTTTCGTTTTTTGGCGATAGCTCTGCGAAGCAGAGCGCAAACCGGCTCATTTCAACAAGGGTCGCGCGCGCAGCGCGCCCGCGTGTTTTATCAAATTTTGACATGGGTAGGTACCCCCGCGGCGGAGCCGCGGTCATTCATGGTATTTTGCCTGTTTTCCGAATGGTCCACGCGGGAACGCTAATAACTTTGTCATTTTTCGTACGATTTTGAAAATTTTTCCAGATTCGCAATTTCTCGGATGTTCCGGAACTTTTATAATGTGTGCGATATTTTTCCCCTTTCGTCCCTGCTCACGCCGAGCGAAATGGCGAAAAATGAGAAAATTTTTAAAAAGCCGATTTTCATTTGCAATCGCGCGATATTTCTAGATGGAATTTCGAAAAACTAAAAATTGCTAAAAATCGACCGTCGGCCCTTCTCGCTTTCTACCGCTGGGATTTTTCGTAGCTTTCTCTTTAGGCCCGTAAAAAAATAAAAACACGTTTTTTTGCAGTTTTTAGCGGCGCTTTTCGTAACGGCGACTGTAGGCGCGGTGTAGTCGGGAAAATTGTTTCACTTGGGTGGTTCGATTAACAAATAGAGTGACTGTCTTTTCGACATTAATAATTTTTTTTTTACCACCGCCCCTGTTTTTGCTACTCGCTCAACACCGAAATTTACCTTTTTTACGATAACTCTTTAGGGGAACGTCGTAAAGACGAGCGGCAAACGCGAGCGCGCAGCGCTCGCCCGAGCGCAACTTTTTCTCTACCAACGATCGCTTCGAAAGACGTGTCCAAGCGGTGGTAATTTTTTTTAGCTTGATTTGTAGACTGCAGACGCGGTTTAAATTAAAATCTGAAATTGAGCATGTGGCTAGATCGAGGGACAGAGTGATTATCTTTTTTAATTTTTTTTACCCTTACAACTGTTTTTGCTACTCGCTAATAGCGAAATTTACCTTTTATTCAATAACTCGGTCCGGGAACGTCCTAAATTCACGCGACAAAGGCGAAAGCGCAGCGCTCGCCCGAGCGTAACTTTTTCGTTACCAGCGATGCCTTCGAAAGACATGTCCAAGCGGTGGTAATTATTTTTAGCGCGTTTTTTAAACTGTGGACGCAGTTTAAATGAAAATCTCAAATTGAATATGAGGTTCGATCGAAAATATGAATTTCCATCTTTTTCGAATTTTTTTATATATGCACAACTGTTTTTGCTACTCGCTTTAAGCGAAATTTACCTTTTTTTTAATAACTCGGTCCGGGAATGTCGTAAAATTACGCGACAAACGCGAGCGCGTAGCGCTCGCCCGAGCGCAACTTTTTTGTTAGCAGCGATGCCTTCGAAAGACATGTCCAAGCTGTTGTAATTTTTTTTGCGCATTTTAGACGCAGTTTGAATGAAAATCTCAAATTGAATATGAGGTTCGATCGAAAATATGAGTGTTCATCTTTTTCGAATTTTTTTATATATACACAACTGTTTTTGCTACTCGCTTAAAACCGAAATTGACTCTTTTTTCGATAACTCTTGAGGGGAACGTCGCAGAAAGTCGAGACTACCGCGAGCGCGTAGAGCTCGCTCGAGCGCGATTTTTTTATTACCAATGATCACTTAGAAAGACATGTCCAAGCGGTGGTAATTTTTTTTAGCGCGTTTTGTGTTTGCAGGGAGGATTATATTTTATGATTATTTAAGAATTGTTATACATGGTGTTTTTTAGTTTTTGATGTCACATTTTGGGTATTTAGAATAATTTAAGCGTGACGTCACGTTTTAGTTGTTTTGAAAATTATATACAGAGTTGACATTTTGAAAAATTATCAAAGTATTTTTTTTTCAAAAACCAAAAACCAAAATATTTTTTTTCAAAAACCAAAAACCAAAATTTTTTTTTTTTCAAAAACCAAAAACCCAAAAACCAAATTTTTTTTTTCCAAAAATAAAAAAACCCAAAAACCAAAAATTTTTTTCTTCAGAAACCAAAAACCAAATTTGGTTTTTTATGGATATCTCCGCGAAGCTATGTCCGATATCGAAAGCTTAAAAAGTCCCATACGGGCGAAGCCCGACCGCGTCTTTTCACGGCAAAGCCGCGTGGGCTTTTTGGGAATGGCTTTGCAATGAGGATGTTAAAAAAAATTAATATTTAATAAAATCTATACAAGTTACGTGATGTATCTTTCTGCGTATTTAGTTTTTTTCTGTCTATATTTTTAGAAAAGTTATTAAAGATAATCATTATTTCCATTTTCCGGGGCCAGGTAGACATCTTTTGACAATTTTTTGAACCTCGAGATATCGGTAAATCTTTGATGTTTAGTTTATTGGCTGTAACTTCTAAACGCGTCATCCTATTTTAGTCATCGATATCTCGATCGATAGGGAAATAGTGTCTCTATCGATCATATTAAAAATAATTTTGGTACAATTACAATCTTCAGTATTACGTCTGCTTTCATCCGAGTTTTGTGGTTTCGACTCTGGCTTCGCGGGAAAATTTTTAATTATTATTCTTAAAATCACATTATGTAGAATTTAACGTCATCTATCTTTCGGCATTTTTATTTATTTTTTATCACTATTTTGAGAGAACTTATAAAATAAAATATAAAAAAATCGCTCAAAATTTCGCCATTTTGGGCGTGGCTTCGCAATGAGGATGTAAAAAAAATTTCTATTATATAAAATCTGTGCAAGTTAACGTGATGTATCTTTCTGCATTTTTAGTTTTTTTCTATCTATTTTTTTAGAAAAGTTATTAAAGATAATCATTATTTCCATTTTCCGGGGCCAGGTAGACATCTATTGACAATTTTTTGAACCTCGAGATATCGGTAAATTTTTGATGTTTAGTTTATTGGCTGTAACTTCTAAACGCGTCATCCTATTTTAGTCATCGATATCTCGATCGATAGGGAAATAGTGTCTCTATCGATCATATTAAAAATAATTTTGGTACAATTACAATCTTCAGTATTACGTCTGCTTTCATCCGAGTTTTGTGGTTTCGACTCTGGCTTCGCGGGAAAATTTTTAATTATTATTCTTAAAATCACATTATGTAGAATTTAACGTCATCTATCTTTGGGCATTTTTATTTATTTTTTATGACTATTTTGAGAGAACTTATAAAATAAAATATAAAAATATCGCTCAAAATTTCGCCATTTTGGGCGTGGCTTCGCAATGAGGATGTAAAAATTTTTTTTATTATATAAAATCTGTGCAAGTTAACGTGATGTATCTTTCTGCATTTTTAGTTTTTTTCTATCTATTTTTTTAGAAAAGTTATTAAAGATAATCATTATTTCCATTTTCCGGAGCCAGGTAGACATCTATTGACAATTTTTTGAACCTCGAGATATCGGTTAATTTTAGATGTTTAGTTTATTGGCTGTAACTTCTAAACGCGTCATCCTATTTTAGTCATCGATATCTCGATCGATAGGGAAATAGTGTCTTTATCGATCATATTGAAAATAATTTTGGTACAATTATAGACCTCAGTATTACGTCCGCTTTCATCCGAGTTTTGTGGTTTTGACTATGGCTTCGCGGGAAAAAATTTAATTCTTATTCTTAAAATCACAATCTGTGGAATTTAACGTTATCTATCTTTGGGCATTTTTATTTATTTTTTATGACTATTTTGAGAGAACTTATAAAATAAAATATAAAAATATCGCTCAAAATTTCGCCATTTTGGGCGTGGCTTCGCAATGAGGATGTAAAAATTTTTTTTATTATATAAAATCTGTGCAAGTTAACGTGATGTATCTTTCTGCATTTTTAGTTTTTTTCTATCTATTTTTTTAGAAAAGTTATTAAAGATAATCATTATTTCCATTTTCCGGAGCCAGGTAGACATCTATTGACAATTTTTTGAACCTCGAGATATCGGTTAATTTTAGATGTTTAGTTTATTGGCTGTAACTTCTAAACGCGTCATCCTATTTTAGTCATCGATATCTCGATCGATAGGGAAATAGTGTCTTTATCGATCATATTGAAAATAATTTTGGTACAATTATAGACCTCAGTATTACGTCCGCTTTCATCCGAGTTTTGTGGTTTTGACTATGGCTTCGCGGGAAAAAATTTAATTCTTATTCTTAAAATCACAATCTGTGGAATTTAACGTTATGTATCTTTCGGCATTTTTATTTATTTTTTATCACTATTTTAAGAAAATTTATAAAATAAAAATAAAAAAAATTCCATCTTCATAAATATTTTAAAACTTTTCTTGAAATAATGATAAAAAATAAATAAAAATGCAGAAACATAGACAACATTAAATTATACAGACTGTATTTTTTGGAATTGTAATTTAAATATTCCCCGCGAAGCCACAGATAAAAGAGTAAAACGCGGATGAAAGCGGACGTAATTCTAAAGTCTGCCATTGTTAAAAAAAATTTTTTGGTAAGTTCGATAGGAGCACTATTTCCCTATCGATCGAGATATCGACGACTAAAATGGGATGATGCGTTAAGAAGTTATGGCTTAAAAACATAATGACAAAATTTACATAAGATGAAAACTTCTAAAAAAAATCAACAGATGTCTAATATAGGCCGTTGTTAAATTGGATAAATATTTAATTCGTTTATAACTTTTCTAAAAATAAAGTTACAAAAAAATAAAAATGCAGAAAGGTAGATGATTTAAAATTCTAGAAATATTATTTTTTTAAATAAAGGTTATAAAAAAATTTAATAGATGTCTAATTAGTAGTACAAAATTGAAAAAATTTAGTGGACTATGTGTATATGTATGAGTCTTTTGGTTTTTTTCGTTTTTTCGCGATAGCTCTGCGAAGCAGAGCGCAAACCGGCTCATTTTAACAAGATAGGCGCGCGCAGCGCGCCCGCGTATTTTGTCAAATTTTGCGAAGGGTAGGTACCCCCGCGGCGGAGCCGCGGTCATTCATGGTGTTTGGCCTGTTTTCAGAATGGTTCTTGATAATTTAAGAGTGACGTCACGTTTTAGCTGTTTTGAAAATTATATACAGAGTTGACATTTTGAAAAATTATCAAAGTATTTTTTTTTCAAAAACCAAAAACCAAAATTTTTTTTTTTCAAAAACCAAAAAACCAAAAGCCATTTTTTTTTCAAAAACCAAAAACCAAAAAACCAAAAAATATTTTTTTTCAAAAACCAAAAACCCAAAAACCAAAATTTTTTTTTTTCAAAAACCAAAAACCAAAAATGGTTTTTTATGGATATCTCCACGAAGCAAAGTTCGATTTCGAAAATTTAAAATGTCCCAGACGGGCGCAGCCCGTCCGCGCCTTTTCACGACAGACGCTGCGCGGCAAAGCCGCGCAGCGACTGTCGCCACCCGTCGCCCGCGCAGCGGGCGTTGATGACCGCGCAGCGGGCAAACGCGACCGCGCAGCGGGAGCCGTCAGACTCAAACACCTTTGCGCGGCTTTTGCGCGGCTTCGGGCGCGCAGCGGCTTCCTCTTACACCCTTCGGTTTTTTAAATTGAAGATCTTACCCCCACACTTTCAATCATAACTCGGACATTTGTCAACCAATTTCAATTTCGAAAATTACAACAGACACTTCTTCTTCTTCTTCTTCTCGCTCTCATAGTACAATCTGGCACGGCAGCTAGTCATATTACTTAAAATAAATCGTACGATTTGTTATTTTTATGCTGGCAATGGAAGAAATTTCTTACTTGGAACAAAATCCATTATTCGAATCATAATGTAGATTTTATTCAAATGTAAGCATCACATATTTCTTTAGCTTCCTCTTAATAGTTGTTATATTTTTACTCCCTTTCTTTTAACTCGTAGCGTCGGCTTGTCTGTTTGTCTGTCGAAAAAATTTTGGATCGATTTCTAAGCCCTTTTCCGTGATCCAATCGAGCTGAAACTTTGCAGGCAGACTCGTGGCGACGGTAAAAATGATCTTAAAATTTTCGTTTAAATTTTTTTAATAATAGCTAATAGTACAATTTTGAATTTTTCGAAATTTTAATTTTCGAGCCCGACGCGTGGAGTAGGCGCGAAACATGTTTCATTGAGAAAGTTAGTATAATTAAAACTTGATTTTTATGGGTTACTTTTTTTCATATACTTCTGTGAATGATTGAATTTCGCGATCGTTTTTTTAATTCTAAAATGAAACTTATTTTATATTTTACTCTTATGTAGTGTTCACGTTTATGTTAAATATTTTATTTTAATTACATTGCTTTTTTGTCCCATTTTTCTTAGGAATCATCGACAATGAGATGAAATTTTTACAAAAATATCAAAATATAATTGAAAAGTGTTTCGCAATAATACGATTACCCTCAAAATTTAAATAAAAACGAGTCAAATTCTTAAATGAAAAGTACAAAAATGGTTTAAGTAGCTTAGACGTTTGCAAATTATTTGTAATACTCTAATAAGCTAACCGGCTATCGTTTGCCAATTTATCTAGCTTGTCTCCACATACCAGAATACTTTAGAAGTAGATGAGAGATGAATGTAGGAGATCTTATGGAATGTAGGAGGCACTGATGCTGTTATCCTGCAAGGATCGCACGACCAGGATAGGCTTTTCACAATACATCTGATTACTTTGTGTACTTCATTAAATATTATCACTTTTTGATATGTAAAACTTACATAAATATTGATTTAAGAATTATGGAGCACTGAAGATGTTTAAAATAGCAATATCCGTTCTGAATTCGCTAATCGGTTTTTGGAAACAAACTTTGTTTTTGCATTTGTTCTTAATTAATTTTTTTTTTTTTTTTTTAAATAGAGATGTGAACACGGAATACATGTCACATCAATATTCTTACTATTTTCAAACTAAGCTAAACGCTTGTGCTACGAAAATAGGACTATCTTGCTGGTCTGGAGTGAGGTTCGAACCCGCGACCTTTGGATCACGAGGCGAGAGTCCTAACCACAAGACCAACAAGCTACTCTGTTTTATAGTACTTTAACTTTTATATATTTATTTTTTGTTAAAATCAATACATCCATTTTTGATTTTTAGTATCCATTGTATCCTGTTGAAGGGACCTGTGCGATGATGGACGGAATCGCCACCACCGCACACGGGTCAGGATTAGGAAATAAATATTTTCCTTCCCAATCTCCGCCGATAATGATTGATATTCTGACACCCAAGATACGCTGGGCCACAGCTGACTACGTACACAGCTGACAAATTGTACTTACAGCGTTTTCCTGGTATGTCGAGTGCGGATTCAATCTCCAATCCTTCCGGCTTCGTCGAATCCGAAACAGATCGATCTGTCTATTCCGAAAGGCTTATGTGAACGTTGGGTTCAGGTACCACACGAAAAATAATTTCAGTTCTTAGTAGAAAAGTCACCGGCACACACCGCCTTCCAACTGTCACTGGTCGGATTTTTTAAAGATTTAAATCCTGGCTATCGGTTGGCGTAGAATATGTCGGATGTCAGTTTCGACCAATCAAAATCATTTCGCGACCGATGCCCGGCGGTCACGAAACAGAACCATTGGACCCGAAATATGCTAATTATTTAACAAACAATGGTTTTATAAAATGTGTTTTCTTCTTATTCCTATGAATAATTTTCTCACAAAGTCATTTTTCTTCTTATTGAAGAAGTAATTAAATTCTGAAATGATGCCAGATCTCCCTCGTTAAAGATTTAATAATGAATAAAACCTGTTTTTCAGTGTTAAAACACAGTTAGTAAAACTTTAAAATAGCATTCAAGAATGAAATTGATGACTCGCACCATCTTTAGTATACGGATTTTACTTGATAGAGATGATTCAGAATTTTACCGTAGTACGCTTCATTTCACGCATGTTGTTCATCATATATTTACTTGGCTTACTATCGATATGCTGTTCTTCAGTTGGGTGAATTAGAATCTCCCCTGCGCCGGTTAAAACGGAATATTTTTATGTAACTATTTATTTATTTATTTATTTAACGCCCTTATGGGCTTTTACAAAAATACAGAATATAAATTTAAAAATAAATATCATAAGACAGATAAAACAATAATATAGTTAGAGGTATAAATAATAATAGTTAATAGATAAAATAATAATACAGAAAAATTTATTAACCATTTCCATTTCGTTGAGATGTAACCAAAGATGAGATGTTGACCAAAAATAGTAATGAGTATCAAAGGTTCTATGTGACGTTTATTTTCATGTGTCAAGTGTCTTTATCAAAGGGAGCAGGTTTGAATATATCGTCGCTGTATATATAATCCTATGTGACGTTTTAGTACATTTTGAGGTAAACAAATACCTGTTTTAAAAACGAACCCACAAAAACCAAGTTTTTATTACTCTCCCTTTCTCGTTGAATCAGGTTTCGTGTCTACTGCACCAATAAAACTTCTAAAAATACAAAATTATACTATAATTATTAATTTTTTTTAAACGAAAATTTGTTTGATCATTTTTATCGTTGCCACGAGTCTGCCTGCAAAGTTTTAGCTCGATTGAATCACGGGAAAAGGGTTCAAAATCGATCCAAAATTTTTTCGCTAGACAACAAACCGCAGATGCTACAATTAAAAGAAAAGGAGTAAAAAAATAATTGCACAGACTAGATTTATAAAAAATATTTTAAATAATTACTAGGCAGAATTTCCAGATGAACGGCTTTTTTTAGTATATGTACTTTGTATATGTAATTTGTGAAAAATTGACAAATTGATTCGTTCATCTCAGAATGTACTAAACGGCTCAAAGGATTTATTATACATACAGCGACGATATATTCCTTGCTTCTATCCTGCTGATATCTGAGCTTGTTATCAGATCAACATCTCAATACATGTCTCATTTTATAGACAAGAATCATAAAAAAACTATCTTTTTAATCAATTAACATAAAAAAATAAAAGCTTTCTGATAAAATACAATTGTTAATTGAACTTTCGTATCAGGACTGCAAAAAATTTAACGACCAAAGATCGTTTGACGACGCACGATGGCTCTAATGAACTACATAGTATAATTGTCATACAAAGTGCATGTGATTTTTCTTCCGATCTGCATATTGATTCATTTTCGATATACATTATGGGTACGTATGGAGATGGTAGCCTAGATGCGCTTTAAAAGTTAATGGATTTTAAGTCCTTGATTAATTGTAGGTATTTATTTAAATGGAGACAGCGCTGTTCTCAGGCTGCGGAACCAGTTTCAGTGGATTGATTGCGTAGGGAGGGGGATGAACTTGTTTTCAAGAAACATTTTTCATTTCATTAAACAAAAATATCCTTCACAGCTCGCTCGATAATGTATATTGATGAACATACTTCTTAGTTTTCGCGGCCTCATAGCACTCGGAAATCTACAGCAGCATTCGCAAATGAGAGCCATCCATCGAATAACACTTATAACATATGATAAAATAAATATATTCTAGGCGTGAGTTCGTTGAAAAATGAAAGCGCTACGAATGTACATACGTAGGTTGTGAACTTTGCTGAAAAGACTCCAGTTATGAAGTTAATTGGACGAATTCTACCGACCCAACAGAGAATCACTGTTTTAATTAGCGATTTCTATAAAATAAAAATGATTTGGGCATTACGTGTAATTGAATAATTAATACAAATTAAATTTTCACTTTTATAATTATTCACGTCGAGTACAGTCAGCTACAATAATTACAGTGGTCCATTACAAACTAAACGTTTGTGGCTATTATAAATTATAATTTCAGTTCCAGCATTATAAAAAAAAATGATATGCTTTAAGCGATAAAAAGAGAGTAAGAATTTTATATGTATTGTGTTAGATATACATGCCGGGAATATATACAAGGCTTGTCTTGGCAAGGACCTAAAGGTTCTCTTCTATGGAGACGAAGTCTGAACCTTAAAAGAAGCCACTACCAAGAGGTTGGAGGCGTTTGAGATGTGGCTGTACCGACATATGCTGAAGATCTCTTGAATTGATAACATTATCAATGAATAGGTTAAAAGAAGCTCTTATAACAATATCAAACGAAGGAAAGCTGCACACGGACATACTACCTGCTGCTAAAAATATCTTTGATAACTCAATGTGCAAGAAAAGACGACACACGAAGAAGAAAAATAGGAAATTTGAAGCGTTCGGTAACAAAACCGCCAATATTTAATAAACTATATTAAGGAAAATGGATTTTAATTGGTTTTATAGCCAAAGCGGAGATTTAAAAAATGATGAGTTTGATTAAATGCGTCTCAAATAAATGAATATATTTTCAAGAGCAATCATCAATCGTGAAACTGTCAGTATTTTCCAGATAATATTTTTCATTATTTTACAGATAACCATTTTCCAGTAGGTAAATCACACTGTATTTTCATCGATTGCATAGTAGCGTAGTGATGTACTTTAAGTTAGGTTTGAGTTAACCATTGACATCGGACTCACATTAAAATTTATTTTATTCATTTATTATTATCGTGAATTTAAATACAAACAAAGGTATGTATATAATATATACTTCTTTAAATGAACCTAAAGGATGAACCCGAGTTAAGATAAATAGTTTTACAACTAAAATGGGGACAAAATATTAAATAAAATTAATTATTCGTTTAAATATTATAAATATTTTTATAAAACTATTATTTTATACAATTTCAAATAAAAGAACGAGAAATATGATAGAAAGAAGAACAAAAAATAAAAATTTAAAATCTGATACCTGATATCTTTAAACACTAATATCTGTATTCTACATGGAGTACAAATGACGCAGTTTTAAAAACTTGATTTTAATTGATTGGGTCAATTTTTGACATGGAATATTTCATACATGGAAATTTTTCTTTTTAAATAAAAAAAACTTACTTTTATATAATGGTTGAAGATTAACAATGCATATTTAAATACAATAAATTATTAGAAAGCATATTTTTATATGATTAAAAAGCGTTTTTAAATCATCAAAAAACGTAAAAATTTGTTGCAAATCTAAAAATTTATAACTTTATTAGTATTGAATATTTCTTAGTTATTTTCGTACGGTTTTTTAGTAATAATGCTAGCTTTATAATTGTTAGAAAAACTTTTATGCTAAAAAAATGTAGTTTAACATACGTTCTGATAAAATTAATAATGAAAACCACATTTTTGAAAAAAAACGCCGAAATGCGCAATTGCAGTGAATCTCAAGCCTTAACTCTATAATTTTGAGTCACTATGGGTCCTTCACGAATACAAGTGGGGTGTCCACACTGACATTGGTGATCAAATAAACACCAAAGACATTATGATATCTTTATTATCACTCAGTATAATACAGTAAGCAGTCTTTCTTTATATGGAAAGAACATTAAAGAACAAAAGAGCCTTGAAAAAATACTTATTTGACCAAATGCTGTCTTGGCATTTATTAGGAGATACATTAGGGAAGCCCACATCCTAGTGTTATGTACCGACTGAGCTCTTATGAAAAACTGGCTGACTGTTATAATTATACATTCACGTTAACAATTGAAATTAATGGAGTAGTTCAGAGGTCGGTGGCATATTGGACATCCACCCCAGGCAGAGACAGATAATCTCCACGGCAATATATATAAATTAAAAAATAAATGATTTTCACGGCAGACACGTTCGTGCTGAGCGCCATAATGCCGGAGATAAATATGTTACATCCAAACATTCCACGGATACGGATCGTACATACGTGGAGTAACATTTTCAATTAAGTGCACCACTTTTTGTGAGGCTGGATTCTGTATATTTCACCGCCAATAGGCTTCGTTGGCGGTATTCAATTATGTTAACAAAAGACCAATTATTATGTTATTATAATGGAGGGTATGTGGTCCACGAGTCAGGCAATGCGCTGGTCTTACACGTAAGCAGGTTTAGTGTATTTATCCACTAAATTATATAAAGTGCACGGTGGCATTTTATATAATTAGACCCTCCGCACTGTCATCAATTTTGATGTCGTACATAAACAAAATTATGTTTGCATGTACATAGATAGACTTCAAACACAACCGGTATCCCAAAATTATAGATGTAAAATGAGAGTGTAAGTGAAAACACTGGTAAAAAAGGAGTTTAATAAAAATTGAAATAATATTTCTGGCGTATCCTAGTGAAATGATAGTAATTCGGATGAATTTTATTAGACAGATAAAGTATATTGCTAAAAAAAATCAAACATAAATGTCTCCTTAGCGACATCTGTGATCATTCAAGGGAAATGAAAAAGCTTTGTGCCCGGCCGCGTTGAAGATCCTTACAACTCACGTGTGAAACGTGGCGTACAATTTAAATATATATACAACTTCCAAAAAATAGTAGACATGGTATTCTATCACGGGTGGAAATGGCGAACGTTACAATTATGTAAAGTGATCACTTAAGCCAACCGTACGACAGGTCGTAAGTCCTATGTACACCCAAAAAAGACTTCTATGCCTACTTTCCCATAAAAGGATACAGTTTCGTCTCTGTGAATACTGGTATTAATATTATTTTGGAAATTAAAAAAAAATATCTCAATTCATTCATATTAAATCTTTTCGTCCCCAAAAAATTAAATACACAATAAATTCTCTATGTGCAGCGTCATCTGGTAAAGTTAGTTTCGATAGCGCCGTTCGGAAAGCAAGATAAGGCAGAGCCGTCTAGCATAGCGTATCGTTAGTGACGAACTGTTACATTAGTGACCGACAATGTTACACAGATAATTTTTTTCGCTTTTTATACCCCTGAACTATGTTGAGCGGAACCGCCTACAGACCGCGGTCAGAGACAACGGAAATAAAGATTTCCTTCCTCAATCTTCGCCGATAAAGCGTATGGTCTAGAAACTCTACTACCTACAACCACTAGCTTCTTACACAATTGAAATTGTACTTACGGAGTCCGTCCTGGTTGGGTTGCAGAGCTCCACGTGTTGTAATTGAGTGAATTTGGAAACAGAGCGCGATATATCTATTTTTGAAAGGCTTTGACTAAAACTGCAGCTACGTCGAATTCGGAAGCAAAGCTACACGTCCATTTCCGGAAGGCTTCAACTTTCAACATCGGATACGTCGTATTTTTAGGAACCGTACGAAAAACATCAACCTTCCAATAGAGAAAACACAACGGAGCTCCGAATTCTAATTGTCAACTGGTTCGAATTTCGTAAGTTAAATCCTGGCTAGCAATTGGAGCAGAATACTTCGAACGCCAACTCCGACCAATGACACTTCATTATTTCGATCGGCTGTCAGCGATCACGAGACACCGCCAGTTAATATTTTATAATTATACCAGACGCAATCAAAAGACCATTCCCTAGCTTTGTCCGTTAAGAAGAAAACGGGGGAAAGTTGCCTGGCAAGCCCGTATTACAAACCTCAATATGATATTTCAAATTAACATATATGTTTTAGTTTAAAAAAGGTTACTTACTTACTAGAAAAACTTATTTTGTGTTCAGTTTTTGCACCGTAACAACACGCATATTTTTTGCGCACATTCTTTTGAATGCGGTCTAGCTATAGTATCAATGTTTGTGCTATCTGTTATGTAATTGTGAAACAGTAACGGATGTTGTTACATAGATAATTTTGCTTTTTTGTTTCACTTATTACATAACCTCATCATTATTTGCGCCATCTGGTAGCGTTAATGGCGGACATTGTTTCACATAGACTTATGTAGTAGTCGTACCGCATGAAGTCTTGTTTGTGAGTTTGGAATATTCCTTGTAGATCAAATTCAGAAATTGATATGCGATCATATGATATTTAAATAATATATTTAGCCCCTTGTATATGCGAGAAATATTGCGACAAGCGAAGGGTTAACGCTGCACCGAGTCTTGCATAATCATCTATTGCTCCAAATCTGCATAGAGCTTGTGCTAAAATAAATGTCGCATGCCTACACGAAGCACGCACGCGTGCACACTCCTACACACACCCTCTAACCAAATGCCACATACATTTTGATTATTCCTCCATTCTTCTCCATTCTACTGTTAATTCTCAAGTTGACTCATGTTCTAGAGTTCAAAACTTTCGAAATATAATATGTATGAAAGAAAGCTTTCCCACAATAGTTTACAGGTATATTCCTGCCTAAAATATTCAAGAAAAGTTATGAAGATAAACGACTTCCAAAAACTTAAAAAAAATTAAAAACCTTTCGCTTTTTTTTTGTTTTAAACTAATTGGATTTTTAATTTTCACTGTAGGTTATTTTCATAATATTTCAAAATTTTACAGAAGATAAGTCAGAAATATAAGAAATAGCAGAGAAAATAAGTTATAAAAATGTAAAGTGAGTAGTCACTTGTCTCCATAACTATTATTATTAGAACAATATTGTTTGAACTCTGTAACATGTTTTTTTCTCAGTTTTCATTAAAAAAAATTATAGTACCTAAATCGTAGTAATTCATTAAAATCCCGATGATAATTTTTACTTTATAAATAAAATACAAATAATAAAACGTAATAATCATTATTAAGATATTAATAATATAATATGCAATTTAGACCCGTTATACAACAGATCCGTTATCCGACAAATGATGAATAATAATAAATTAAATACTTGTGTTGAGCTTTTTTTGTTATGTTTATATCTCCATATTATTATGATTGCTGGGAGAGTCGTGTCCACTCGTGACCCATCGCGTTTTAAGTTTTAAAGACTTGTTAGCAGTTTTTTTGTACTCGTTTAACGAGAACTAAACTGTTGTAATTTAACTCGTAGCTGAAACTGCCAGGGCTGTCCAAACTTTTCGGTCTTCACGAGCAAAGTAACATCGGTCGCTCTTCACCCAGTTATTTTGCTATTTTCTGTCATTTTTACAACAATATAGAACTGGAGTAAAATTATTTCTTGTCATATCACAGTGAATATTGTACATATAAAATATGCATTTTATTTCAATATCTAAATAAGTCGAACGACCGTAATATATAAACCTACCTTAAATCTTTATTTTATTTTTTATTTTGTAGGATACTTCTTTTCACACAAAAGAACGTGAATAAAGAAGCGAACATGGTTTCATTGTTGGTTGGTTAAATATTTATCATATATAGATATGATCTAAAAATTTGATTTATGCTATGAACTGTCTTATAATCTTCTCTTCAGCATGTATAAAAAACTAACCCATAAAAGCCAAGTTTTTATTATACTCCCTTTCTCATCGAAAAGGTTTCGCGCCTACTCCACGCATCGGGCTCGAAAATTAAACATATATAAATCGTTAAAATTTCGAAAAATCCTAAATTATACTATAATTATTAAAAAAATTTAAACGAAAATTTGTTAGATCATTGTTATCGTCACCACGAGTCTACCTGCAAAGTTTCAGCTCGATGGGCTTAAAAAGGGTTAAAAATCGATCCAAAGTTTTTTCTATGCTAAAGAATCAATAAGCAAAATATGTCAAAATATATCAGGGGGAGGGGGAAAATGTCGTCTATGTACCCACCGGGTCCTACAAAATAAGTATGCAAAGTTTCGGTCACATCGGACAAACGGTGTAGATTTGTATGGAGAACAGACAGACAGACAGACATTGAATTTAATATGTATAAACTAGCCGTTAGTACCCGGCGTTGCTCGGTTTAAGGATACAGTTAAAAATAAGTTTGCGGGGGGGGACACACAAAGGTTCCACTATTTTGCAAAGTCTGTAATAATAATAAAAACAATGTTTCCGTTTAATCTAGGCTGAGATGGATGGAATGTCCCGGAGAGAATTTCAAGCCTATGTAATCCGCCGGGTCCTAAATCATAAGTTTGCAAAATTTGGGTCAAATCGGACAAACGGTATAGATTTGTATACAGAACAGACAGACAGACATTAAGTTTTATAGGTATAGATGAATGCCACAAGCAATAAATTTAAACTAATTTTTATGTACAATTGTTAATTTATGAAATGTTATTGTATGTTTTGATGCCTCACAGTGGTGCAGCCCCTAATATATTTTGAGTATTTTATTTCCTTTCCCACCGCCATGAATTCGTCACAATACAGGGTTATTTGTAAAATATTAATAACCTCGCAGGACTATATTCTTGCCTTGATTATGAGTCGAAAATTTTCAAGCTATTATGACCTAATATCAATAGTTTAGGAGATATGCGACATCAAAGTTTGCATTTTGCAAGTGTTGACGGCGCCAGAAAGAGAGGGCGACCACGGAAGACGTGGCATGACCAGATTAACCAGATACTGGAAGATGGTCCTGTTACAAGCCTGAACAACCGTCGAGCTTGCATGCGAAGATGTATGAATGTAGACGAAGCGAAAGTTGTATGCCAGGACAGAAAAGTATGGCGCTCTATCCTCTCTGCCTACCCCCACGGGGAAGCGGCATGATGGTAAGTAAGTAAGTAAGTATTTTTGCATTTTTTTAAAATATTTCCGACTTATTTTTTGTAAAACATCGGACAATCATTACAGTAACTTATATCAAATAAGAAAAATTCAATTTCTTTAATGCAAGTCAAATAAAAAAATAAAAACCTTCGAATTCCAATTGGAATTTTTTCTGGGTTTTTATCATTTTATTTAACTTGTATTGAAACGAATGAGTTTTTCGAATCGATATGAGTTACTGTAATGATAGTCCAACGTTTTACAAAAAATAAGTCAAAAATATTGAGAGAAAAAATGCAAACTTTGATGTCGCATATCTCCTTAATTATTGATATTAGGTTATAATAGCTTGAACATTTTCGACTCATAATCAAGACAGGAATATAGCTCTGCGAGGTTATTAATGTTTTACAAATAACCCTGTAGGTATATTATGTTCACACCTTCACTCTTCTATTAAATTTGTACCAACCAAAAATCGGACCCTCCCTGCTCGCTGCTGGACCCTCGGCACTACCACCGGGGTCCGGAGGTGTTACCCACGGCCGGGCGCGGTTAATAAGTCGTTGACTCGGCGCGGGTCACTGCCAAGGACGCGCCGTGTTATAAAATCTCTGTTACGGCCCGATACATAATAATTCATGGCGTTGCGTGCCGTCACAAAAGCGGGGCCGGCACCGCGTGGCGACTTTCTTTTTGTAATGCGCGTAACACTCTTTGCAGCTGTCAATCTCTCCGATTAAGTAAGTGCGAATTAATTATTAATAGAGTTGTGCTATCACTTTTTGACGTGTAACATCTTTCCTCTCGCTTTCCTGCAATCTGTGGCAGTGGTTTTGTGAAAATGGACGGAAATGCGTAACAGGAAATGAGACGCCAGGGAAGCGCGCGCAATTTCATTTAACCAATGAGCGCGTTTATAAACAAATCAGTGTCCAGCAAGTGCCATCACAGCGAAGACGCACACTTCCGAAAGCCAACGCTACTGATTTTGTATATATGTTATGTGGCTGGTGTCAAGCACCTAAGTGATGTTGTAACTTTGATATATTTTGGGTTACATCTTCGAAACTATCCGATAAATACTTCATTTCTTTTACATTAATGTAAACAATAACATAGATGTACATTCTCAAATTTTATATAATTTATGTAATTATTTTAAAATATTTATTCAAAGTTGTCATATGTATGGCGGCACACTAAATAAAAACATATAATTGACCAAACACATTTCTAAACAAAATGCGTATGTAGATATATACGGTACCTACTTAGTTCGGCAAAATTCAATAATAAATAAATGCACACATATTTTCTTTACTTGTATTTACTAGTTAATAAATATATAGGTATTGGCTTTTTAAATTAAATTTTAAATATTAATTTCTGTTTGCTCAATTGATATTTTTAATTGTGAGATGTCAAATGTTGCACATCTTATGCGACAACTGTAAGCCTCGCTCGTATTTTTTTACCAAGACATCATTAGTGACTTTGATAGATAACTTAGACTTACGAAAGGGTTTTGTAATATCATTTTTTTTGTAAGTAAAAATCGAATTTCATGCAAAAAACAGCAATACAAAAGTAACACCACTACGGGTTAGTGATGGTCAAACCATTGTTTAACCGGTTATTTTCCGCACAGTTATTTGAGATTTAGTATCTGATCGAACCGATGATTGGTAACTGAGATAAAACCGTTATCTATGGTTGCCCGTCAATTGCCAAAAATTAGTTGCCAGTTATCGATGCAATCAGATACAAATCCCAAAAAACGGTTAGTGTGTCACCGGTTAAAATGCCATCACAACCATGGGTGAATAAAATTTAAGTAGAAATTTAGTATTTTTTTACAAAAAGATGATTAATAATTTTTATTTTAAAGCACTCAATAAGGTACACATTAAACTATTATTTTATTATATTTTTTTTTTAAATAAAATGGCTGCATCTCGTCTATTTCCGCAGAGCTCCTCCTTCGTGATAGACATGAAATTTCACCGGTTTACTTGTATTCGAGACAGAAAAAAGATCATTTTCTAATTCAGAAACTAAATGTAATAATGTTAAATGCATTTTTTTAAACAATAATCTTTTTTGTTAAACACTGTAACCTAATCCACTTATGGCTGGATATTCCGTGATTTGATCCTGCACTTCAAGATGGGGCGAATAGTTAAACTAAATGCATTTGCAAGTAAACATTACCATTTCGCTACGTAAGAACCTTCCAGAGTATTCGCCATCGAATTGACGCTCGCTTGGCCACCCTGACCTTCGCAACTCGCGGCTGCGTTTGCTTCCCTACCGCTGTCAAGCGCGTCCAAAAATAATAACTTACTCCCGCGCGCGGTCCTATTTATATCTGCTGACGTCGAGCCTTCTAGGCGTTTCTAGTGTTTACGAGAACTTTCTTGTAATTCCAACCTTTTTAGATGTTTTTCGATGCTTCCCGCAAGCCGTGGATTACGCTAGACCGTTCAGGAATCTTCGGTAGTATTGTGATCATTTCAAACAACTGTCACTTGACATGATCAACATTTTTAGCCTCGTTACAATATTGCTAGTGTGAAAAGTTATGATAGAAAAAGACTAGGAAATAATTGTCGGTCTTTTCAAATTAATTACTAGTTATGTGTAGAAAACTACACATTGATTGTGTTTTGTCAGATGCTTGAAAAAAACATGAAAATATAGCTTATAAGCATGAAAATACCGCCATATCTTTGTTAATGTTATTTGTTTTTCATCTGTCAAAATTTGTATAGGTAATAGATCTCACTCTTTAAAGTCACCTCTGAAGTAGTAAACTCCATAATTATTTTGGTGCAGTTTTATCTCTGTAATATTCGCTTTGCAGTCATAAGAAAACTCATGCAGTGTGCACATATGTAAGTATTTCGTAATTAAGGGTGATTTCTAAGATACTGAATATGAATTAATCATTGCAAATAATATTCATTTTTTAATACCTTTTTATTAAAACAAAGGGTTTACCTAAGTTATTGATATAAAATAATGAAGTCTATCGTATCGATTCTGATATAAATGAATAGTAAAGTTTTATAATTCACACCATTTTTTCGTAAAAATCGCGAAAATATTGATGTGCCGCCTTAACACCGGCGCCTAATGTAGCAGAACACGCGAAAGAAAGTGTCGCCTACCCGCTGACCCCGTTGCGTTATCGCAACGCGCGCGAATGGCGACAGCACGACTCAAAATGGCGGAACAGCCGCGCGACTTTATTCTCTTCCCGGGATATTAAATAAATTGTGTGTAGAACGCCCGCTTACCGTTGCAGCCAGCGGTCTCGCGGACCGCATTGTCTCGAAAAGGAAATCGCCTCTTGGAGGAATTTAACACTTTCAAAAGCGGAGGAATTTGGACGAAATGCGATCCGCTCTTTTTATATTTTGTGAAAGTGCAAAATGCAGTAAATCAAAATGTAGAAAAACCGCGTTAATTGGAAGCCCGTCTGACCATGAATTATGTTATTCGCGAATACATTTATTTTGTTTTTAATGTGACTCAATAGTATCTATGACTATTCCCACATATTTTTATAAAATGGATTCTTCCTCAAACGCTCAAAAATACACGGGTAATGCGCGCGCATAGTTTCTATGAGAAATGTCAAGTCATTGGCCAAATTTAAATATTTCTATCATTAAAGTCGCACTATGTCTATCGCACGATTCACACAATACCTCCAATTCTTGTCCCGCACAGGTCACAGTACGCTTTTCAATTCGCACCCGTTCGCTTTCTATAACTTCCCATTTTGTAGTTAGGAATGTCCCGAGGTTAACTGTCTGTAAAATTGTCCACTTGCGTCTGCTGCTACGCAATTTAGAGGAAATGTTTTCTCTCGAATCTTCTGATATACTTTCGCGCATTCCAGATTTTTTCGAAACATTCCAAAACATTCCAAAAGGACTATTTCGGAAACCCTAGATTATGTGCAGTACTTATCCTTTCAAAATTTAGTGACAATGTATTTAGATGAATGAGGTCTCGTTATAAAGTAGTTAAGCTTTCTAGGCTGAATACATACAATAATTGAATTTGTGTATACAACACATGTACATTTGTGATATACATGTTGTATTCACAAATTCATGTATATACACATACATGAATTTGTGAATACAACATGTATATACATACATGAATTTGTGAATACAACATGTATCTCATAAATTCAACTCTTTCAATAAATGTTATCAATTTTATTTTGTTTACTTGTTCACCACTTTCACTGTACATGCTAAACAGCTGTGCAGAACATGTGCAAAGTCGCACGATGCATTGTTATTACACAGTATATTTTTAAATATAGAGCTGGCACTAGACCGAGATGAGTGGAGGAAGATTATCGAGGAGGCCAAGACCCACCAAGGGTTGAAGTGCCAAGAGTGACGATGATGATAATATTTTTTATTTAATTTTTTTATTTATTGGTATTAACGAACATAGTTCAATTAAATATAATACATAACATGAACAATATATAATACATCAGAATAAAAATTATAGCAATTTAAATACAAAAGCAAGGACAAATGAAAATTACTAACAAGATGGAGACAAGGTCTGAACTATCTAATCAGAGATTGTTTAAATCTGGACAGGCTTACACCAAAGAAGTCCAGATCCTGTCTTGAATTTATAAGACGACATAACCGTGACATGGGAGCATGAAATCCATAATTGGTTCTATGATGGCTAAGGAACAACAATTCATTATATCTGAGTCTACGGAAAGGGTTATTGAATTTTATTTGTCCCAGTAACGAAGGCACATCAGTGTGGTCGATTAATATTTTGAATATGGTTATTAAGTCAATATTTTTATATATTGCTTTTTGCATATGTTGTACCTAGCATTCTCTTAATCAGTGTCACATCAAAAATAAAAAATTAAATAAAATACTCATAGAAATTATATAATTTCCGGTCGGGTCTGAACGCGTTAAACGAGAACATGAAAGCAGAGTAAGGTCGCGGTGTTAAACAAATGTTATGTTCCCATCACGACAGTTCAGTGATTCTGTTCCCTCTAAAAATTAACAGCGTATTGAGTTTTTCCAACGTTTTTTGTTCCCATCTGTCAACGAGCGGCGCGCTCGTTAGGCGAGTGACAGAAGATGTTAATATTCCGGCGCCCCCCCTGACGCTTCGTGTAAATGTATTTATTTAATAAGAGTCTCAATAGTGATAAATCAATTGCGATGTAGACAAGTCTTACGGGACATGTATTACTGTTAATTATGTCGGAAAAGCAATTGAGAATTAGTAACGTTATTAATTATAAAAAAGCATACTGAAAAATTACATTCAAACAATTTTTTTGTTTGAGCCGATACCAGCGTATTTTTTTCTTATATAAGTCAGATATTATTATTTTACTAGGTCACATCTGAAAGATTTTATTTTATTTGTTGTGTTAGTTGTTACGTATTACAATTTCTACAGGGTGTACTAGAGCTAGCAGCAGAAACTTAGCTGGTAGATTGCTGCCAATTTTACGAGTCTTAAATGTTCAGGCAACCATAATATCAATTGATTTGGAGGTATGCAATAACAAAGTTTGCATTTTTTAGTTTTTTTATAGAAAGGAAGCTGTAAGGTGTAATGAAGCACCCTGTCATATTCTAAAAAATCTAAATCACATTTTTTTCTAATAATATTTCAAATGATATATTTTATGATGCATTAAAACTGAATAATATAGTAGTAATTATGAAAGTAATATGACGAGACATATGCTATGGATATATTTGTAAAACATCTTGTTATGTACAAATTATTTACAAATATAATATAGTAAAAATAAATCATTTTAAAAAATCATACAAACGTTATTATTTTTTCAATTTAAACGAGATTCGAGAACAAAAAAACCACGTCGGAAGAGCTCTTATAGACGCACAAAAAGGCTGTTTCAGAAAACCCTCAACAGCCTGCACCCTGATATAAAACAATACAACAAAATTTCCGAAGTAAATCAATAATATTAATATTAACACGTACTAAAAAATTTAAAAAAATAGTCTAGTCTATGCTCATTGTTTTGCGTTATCCTAAAAATCATAACACAATCGCTATTACACGCATAGCATTGTAATATTCATCAATTTTAAAGTGATGAATAAAACATATTATATAAAATAACTACCACTATTATTTTAAAAGATAGGAATCGGATTGTTTCACACAAATCTACTAATTTATTCATCTAAAGTGTCTAAATATTAAATAAAAGCCGCTATAATGATAGTAATATTTGTCATATAAACATTACGCCAACATAAATAAATACATTCTGTCTATTTTCGGATTTTATAATATTATGATGTTATTATCGATAAGGGGGGAGATACCGCTATATTTATAAATGTAAATGAAATCTAATTTCACAGTTAGTGTGATCTGTTTTCATATTACATGTATCAAGTATTCAGAACATAAATATTTATCTGTAGAAAGCTTGACAAATTGAATAAATTTCGTCTAAATTATTTTCTTACCACAGCCTTTTTTCACTCCTTTGCGATCTAGTTCGTATTATATTTAAATTGAATTAGCTCAACTTTTGTTGTGAATAACTGCCTGTGAAAGTAAAAGTAAGTAATTTCGTTAATAAAGTACGAAAAAACTTGACGTAAAGAATTAACCGGATAAACGCTCGTAAAATTGTCGATGAATAAATTAAAGAGAACTTGTATCGTGACAGCAGTTGACCACGAATTCTGCTGTGCCACTTCCGAAAAACGGGAGATTATTCTCGTACGACCACTTTTTCATAATTGCTTTAAAAAGAGGGATTCAGCTGCAAAACTGCTACTTTGCAATAACCGAAACTGAGATAACTGATTTTCGATATGACCACCGTTTTTGAATAGCACTATTTTTTTCCATATGGAAAGAAAAAACATTTGTCTTTGAACATCTTGTATTTACATTTAAACTATTGAATATATGTAAATGAAGATCGGTAGGTACCTACTGATCTTCATTTAATTTGAATTGTTAAAATGGAACGTTTAAATTTGTGTGAAAATTCTTTCACAAACAACTGACAGTCGAGCTATTGAGAAAATTATAATATACCGGTGAATAATACACATTTAATAATGGATAAAGTTTCTAAAATAAAATAATAGCTTTAAATGTTGTTTCTTTTTTCAGGTGTGTACTTTTATTATTTTAAAATTTTAATATGAAATATTATGTTCTTTTGCTAATAAAATATATTCTCTTTTCAGAGCAACGCAAAAAAGATTTTTTTTAAAAAAAAACTAAAATATTTGGGAAACCACATTATATATGTAGTAATATTTAATCATAAAAGTTATTAGATATGGCGTTGCGTAATACGTAGATATAAGGAAATTTAATAACACCATTTTTTTTTTAATATTAAAAATGCGCTTCATGTCACGAAAAAAGCATTATAGTAAAATGTATATTTATCGTCAAATAACCTTTTTTGAAGGTATAGATATCGACATATGATATAGATACACATAACTGAGCTTTAATCATTTAAATATCAATTATATTAAGACTTTTGCGTGCCTACTGTGATGAAAATTTTTGATAAAATATCATAAATACAAATTTTTAAAGAAAATTATAAAATGGATTCCTTACCTTCTAGGCCCCCAAGAGCATTCCTAAATTTAAAATTACCCAGATACAAAACAAGCGCAGCCCAGAACCAATATTCATTTGTAGGAATAAAAAAATTCAGTTCATTACCTGATAAATTTAAAAAAATTAAATGAACTTAAAAATTTTAACGTAAAAATTTCTTGAAATTCCCTTATAAGTATTTATTTTCGACTATTTTGATTCCTGATATTTTTGTTTACTATTTTTAAAATTGTAATATTCATAAAATAATATGACGTGACTTATTCCTCCCATAACCATGAGCATCAGCTGTTTTATGGAGAGTAAGTGATACAATATTATTGTATAAATGATGATTGTATTCATGAAAATTTTTAGCATGATAAATAAATAAATAAATAAATGATTATAAATTCCCGGTTACCACAAAAAAGTATGTAAATATTTCAATATTAAAAATATATTTCCAATTTTTCATTTTATTTTATTTGTAGAGTTTTCTGAGCTATTCTGCCGCTTGCGACTTATCATGCTTTTGTCTATCAATATAATTTAAAATATCAAAAACAACTGCGGTTTTATTGACTGAGTCTTTATTTGCGGCTGTGTTTTCCTTTAGGAATTGTGGATATAATAAAATGTAATAAATCTAAGTAATAATAGAGGATACTTAAACGTAAACTATTATCAACGGAAAGCTGTTGTAATGCCTCTCATTATTATTAACGTATCGTAAAATTTACAGTAAAGCTATTGTATAAGTAGGTCCAGGTATCGTTAAAAGTTTATTTCTGTTACGGTTCCTCTTTTATGCAAAGGATTTATCTACAATACCTATTTACAAAAGGTACGATATATTAATGGGATGAAATCATTGTTCTGAACAGTGCAGATAAATCCATATATTTATTTATTTACATATATATACGACTCTAAAGCCTTTTACTTTACAATTTGTATAAAGTTGATACAAACAATAGACAAAATAAATAATACCTATTTAAAAAATACAACTGCGAACATAAATTATTTAGAAACATAATTAAGAACAATATAAATGTAGAATTAAAGGAGACAATAAAACAGTAACAGTAATTCGATGAAATTAGAAATATAAATAAAAATTTTACACAATATATATCAATGAAATTAAATTGAAAAATAGTTATTTTATATAATAGGCTATTCAAGAGGCTATATAATAAATTATAGAAGAATAAATAAAACAATAAATATTAATTCAATGAAAAGAATATGGTGTAAAAATATTTTTTTTAAATAATAATTATATTAAAAAGCGAGTTAAAAAAAATATATAGGTATAGGTGTATATGTTAGTATTAATTTCTTTGGGGGTAACCCGCGTCAAAATCTGGTCCTCAGAAGGAACATGCGTCAACCGACGTTTCGCCTGAATCACAACGGGCATCTTCAGGGTGCCTTGTTAATACGATATGAGCAGCCTCTCGTGAAGGAAATTTATTAATTTATTGCTAGTTAGAACCTTCTTGTAACTGTGCAAGGTAGCATTCCAAATATTTATTTCGGCGTATTCATTGCCTAGATGTTGTATTCTAGATATTGGCCAATTCCTTTATGCTATGGCCGCAGTGTAGTTACAGTAGTACGGTTGTACTGTTCTAGTGTTCCTAGCAGGTACATGAATGTTTATTAATTGTTATAGGTCAGGGCTGTTAAAATAATTACGCAGAATTTTAAAAAGGCATATTAAATCTGAAACGGTTCTTCTTTCACTCAACTTTAGTAAACGCATTAAACTTAACAGGGAATCATAATTTAAATGTTCTCTTGGAATATGTAACTTATAATTGACTGCTCTTAAACATTTGTTTTGTACTCTTTCTATTGTTTGAAAGTGCACATTATATAATAGTATGGTGACCACATCGCCAAGTTGTATTCAACCTGACTCCTCACTAGTGACGTGTATAGAAGTTTTAATGTTTTAATATATATAATTTTAAAATAGTACCTTATGTTTTCCACTCTGCGTGTGAAATCCGCTAAAACACTTTATTCTCCTGGCCCTCTGAACTATAGTTTTAACCGTCAATTATATTTTTGCATGTCATCTAGTATATAAGTAATAGTGGATGATTTTTTAGCCAGTAAATTGTTATGTAAATTACTTTTAATGTATAAAGCACCATTCAGTTGAGTTCTCACGAAAATGGCGCTATATGAATTATCCAAATATTATTATTATTATTATTAAACATGATCTTCTGGAATATAATATAAAATCTCCCAGTTGCTTAGAAGATAACGAAAATTCAATTTATACATATTAAAGTAGCAATATTTTGATCTAGGTTTGAAAAGATATAATGTGTGTAGCTGAAAATGTCGACATTATTATTTTAAATTCGGTAGTGTTCAGCACAAAAATAAATCCACTCACCCCTGCTTTACGTACAATACATATTTAATGTTAAATTCCTTCAAACTGTCATAAAAAATATGTAATTCACAACTAAAAAAAAAACATGGATGATGCAAACTAATGGCCAAATGCAGAGGAACGGATTGGATGACGTCATCCAGGAAAGAAGAACCTACAACGTCCATAGACGAGGAGAGCTGACCCCAATAGTCAACTACGACAGTGAGGTGGGACGAAGCCACGAAGAAGATGCGATTTATAGATGATATAATTGGTGTGTTTTTTAAACATTGCAACGTATACTGGGTCTAACAGAGCTTGTCGACAATACTTTACAGCTAGATTCCTGTCTAAATAAGTCGAAAATGTTCCAACATCAATGTTTTGATATTTATAGATCGATTTCTAAGTTTTTAAAATATTTTTAACATAAGCCCATCAACTAAAAATGAGATGAATCCACGCATACTATACTTTATGATCCAAGCAATCCAATTTCTCCACCGTTTTCGCCACAACAGATGCACAGCTAATTATTTTTCATTAATCTAAGTATGTAAATACGGTAATTATTGTATTTCTTCTGGTCAGATGAAAGTGAGCGCACACGTCTGTCTGGATACGTGCCTAGCCGGCATATTTGTTTATTTGTTAAGACGAGAAAACACCACTTTAATTATCAGATACATGGACACGCGATTTTCTGGACACGATTGTGGGCTTTAAACGTACGCATTTTTACGTTTTTGGCTAATTGCAATTAACGCACTTAATCGTTAATTAAGAAATACCTTAGTTAAGTGCCTCAGACGTCTGTATCAATAATTTAACGTAGGTGCATATATTCAGTAGTGCAATAATTAAAATTTATTTTATAACTGGTTTAGGCTAGGATTTGTTGTTCATTAAAACATACATACATGAATACATACAACACTTGAATTAACTATTTAATCGATATATATTTATTTATTTCAGTAATCGTACAGAAATACATTTAACATAATAATATATACAAAAAATCCAAAGAGTAGAACAGAAAAAAATTTACTGAATTGATAAAATATTTGTTTAAAGTTTGACAATATATTATAGTTGTTTAAAGTTATAATTTAGAATCAGTAATTTAGAAAAAAGAGGTGTGAAGTATATTACATAAAACGTAATTGAGGTGTGATATATACAAGGTTAAATAAATAGCTATAATAATTTGTTTTTGATTGCATTATGAATTCAGGACGGCAGGGTGTACAGCTTTTAGTAGCGAATCTTTATATTGTGCTAAACTGGAATTAAAAATATCAGAGATGTGCCTAGCCTATGCCGTCTGGGTATGAGAGAGTTAAAATGCGAGTTGGTTCTAGTGTTGTCGCAATAAAATAGTGTAGGTATTCGAGTAGCTTATTCAGACGCATAAAACATAAACAAACACAAAATATCAGGGGTGTCAAAATGCGGGTTAATAATTTTGTAGAGTAAAATCAAATCAGACACAACTCTCCTGCTGGATATTGGGAATAATCCAATAAAAAAAATTAATCTTGTATATTTGATAAGTATTTTCAATTGGGATGTGAAGTCGATAGTTGAATACTAAATTGCATATAAAATGACTCTCGACTAGTAGTCGGTGGTTGGATCCCCATTCCAGGAGACCAGAAAGTTATTCCTATTTTCATAACAAAATCTGAAAATAACATGAATATTTATGCGACACATATTCCATATTTGCATCTTTATTAAAAAAAAACTCATCTTTGTCATGATCGTTTTGGGCGTAACATTTCCAAAATATAAAAATTTAATTAATTTTTAAAAAATAACAAAACGTAAAAAATCTTTTTGTACCTTCCAGGGGTGTATGGAAAGAGTTTCAACTCGTTTTATTAACGAATATATAATATTTTTTAATAATAAGCATAGCGGAAAAACCGGTTAAAAGCTACAAAATGAAATAATTAAAAATAAAATTAATTCAGATAATGGAAAATAACAAATAAGATATATTATTGATGTCTCATAGAGACGAAATTATATGTTTTATGAAAAAGTAAGCATGGAAGTTTTTGGGCGTTCATAGGGCTTACGACCTACGGCTGGCTTAAGTTATCACTTTGCACTATATAACATTACCCATTTCCAACGTGATATAATACCATTTTCTCCGCCATTTCTCCACAGGGGTAGGCAGAGAGGATTGAACGCCACACTCTTCTATCCTGGCACACCAATCATGCTTCGACCACATTCATACATCTTCACATACAAGTTCTACAGTTGTTGAGGATTAACAGGACCATCCTCAAATACTTGTAGTATCTGATAGTGCCAGATCTTTCGTGGACGCCCTCTATTCCTGTTGCCTTCAACACTCGCCTCATATATTTTCTTAACCATTCTTTCCTCGTTCATACGTTCCACATGACCAAACTATCTAAGCACTCCTTTCTTTATTCTATCTCCCACACTATGGCCCGCATTACTTTCACTTATAATTTCTTCATTCCTCACTTTATCGACCAAAAATTTTCCACACAATCGTCTTAGTGACCGCATTTCCACCGCATTCAGTCTACTTTAATTCCTCCTTTGCCAATTCCAAGCTTCACTTCCATACATCAGGGCTGGCACTAGAACGCCAATATGTATCGCTAAAAACTACCGCTATCGCTACAAACAGAATAAAAATCTTGAAATACTAAAAAGCTATAGAAGTATGCTAGATTTGTTAAGAATTACCCTCTATTGAGAGGGTAATTCTCTGTGAGACTTCAGTATCCCTCAAAGGGTTAAATTATATACGAAATAAAACTTGGATTAACGCGAGATAACCTATACTAACGTTATCAAAACTCACGAAAAATGTACAGTATTAAAAAATGAGTACGCGATTTACGAATTACGACACTTTGCCTATGAACTTTTGTGACAAAGAACGTGCTCTCGTTTCAGCACTTGAAAAGGCAGTTAATATTAAAATGAGGTTGTGTGGAATTTCATGTGGAAATTGAGGTGTCCCATTGCGCAGCTGCGAATCAAATTAAACTCCACCATTTCGCGGATCAGTGTAGCAGGTATTTTTCATACAAAAATGTAATATTAATCTAGTTCACACGAACTGACAGACTTTCATCGCCCCAACCGCGGGAGATGAATTATATATTAATCCGTGTGAAACTTCACCAAAATTGTTAAAGTGTTCCGTTTCCGTAGTGCTCCAGCGTCTTGTAGGTCAAAAGCAAATATAACGAGCACTCAATTAGGGCCGTCAGATGATGAAGCAATTTCGAGCTATTCTGCCATGCGGCAAAGGCTCAGACGATGGGCCAAGAAAGCTTAAAGTGACGCAGGATTGATTTTCTTATTTAATTTTGGTTGCGACGTAGCGAGAATGCCGCTTTAACATTCAGGAACAAGACTTGCTAGTGACCCATATATGATCGGAGCACTTATTAAAGGAATGTCCTATTTTAGATGATTGTCGAGAGGACTTGGTAAGGGGTCTAGGTGTCTCCATAGTAAACGCTGACCTCAGGAATGCTTATAACTTGTCGTATTTCAGAGCTTTTATTCAGATGTGGGTCTCCCGCTGGGAAATTCTCAGGGGATCTCCAGCTGGAGTGTGACTGCTGTGTACTAGTTTTTTTTTATTTTTTCCACTAGGGATTTCCGTCGTATCTAAATTTCATACGTAACATATTGGGATCATTACCGTGGTTATATCTGCCGGCAGTGGATCTCCGTACTGGCGAGTCCTTTAATGTTTGTGCTAGCTATTTTATTTTATTTTTTCCATGAGGGGAATGAATTACTCTTATGAATGAATGTCTCTAGAGTGTTCTGTAATCATTTTGATTAATCTGGCTCCTAAGTTGTATGTCTACATGTTTATGCTTATTCCTATTATATGTATTGTTATATGTCACATGTTTATGCTTATTCCTATTATATGTATTGTTATATGTCACATCTACTTTGTTCAATTTTTCTTTTGTATTTCTATCTTAATTATCATTTTGTGTTTTGGTGCAGGTGTCTTTATACTTTGTGCCCGGTTTCATATCTCTTTTGATCATTTTTGTTGGTCACACAATGGACACTATGGACTTTTTGCATTCATATGTTGTACTTACTTCAACTGTAGCATTACTTGTATATATGTAACTTGTAATTCCCACCCAATGGATAATAAGTATGTTCCAATTGTTATTTGTCCCTGCGCCTCGGTGACAGAGAAGGGTTTTGTGCGGACACCTCCCCGTTCCGCTCGCATTCCCATGAGTGTCAGCGGGTCGATGAGCATGGCCACTTGGCATTAAAAAAATGTCAAACGTGGATGGCGAAAGTGTAGCCCCGATATGGGAGCTATTGCTCATGGAAAGGCCATGGGTGTGTGGTGAGTCCATGTTCCCTGTAGCTCTGTGCCGAGTGTGTGCCTTATGTTGGCACTACTCCCCCCATCCACCAGAGGGAGTAGTCTCGCTACCCCACTTAGGAAACTCATCTCTGCAGCCTGGATTCCTGCTCTCACTCTCTCCCTCAGGATCCATATTTTGTGTACATACATTAGGGTGTTATAATATCAAAGCCTTCTTAAAGAGATATGAAACCGGACACAATTGGCTTCGCCCGCCAGAGCGGATAAATTTCAAACTCTCTCTGATGGTGTACAAAAGTCTTCAAAGAAAAGCACCACAATATTGATCGACCTTTGTATCCCAGAAAATATCACTGGAAAACGGCTCACACTGCGGTCAGCTAAATCGGAGGCACTCTGCAGGCTGGTAGTATCAAGGAGACCTGAAGCGACCAAGTTTGAGAAACGTGCTTTCAGCTTTGCGGGCCCAGCTATGTGGAATCAACTGCTTCCAGTCCTACGATCTATGGAGAACCAGTAACACTTCAAGGAGAGCCTAAAAACTCATTTTTTCGGGATGTCGCACCTGTAAAGCGCCTTTGAAGCGTCTCTTACGCAAAAATGGTGTTATATAAATTAACATAAACATAAACATTACCTATGTCTGGCGGTCACTGACTCTTAGTCTGGTTAATGGTTTCCATCTGACTGGTATTTATCGCCGGTCTCCATATACTTATATAGCGCACCGTAGATATGATCCTTTAATTACAATGATCTCGTGTGATTGTTTTATTAAATATGCGTAAAAGTTTATTGGTACAATTGAGACAAGAATATGGAGTACTAGCTTTATATCATCGGAATAAAAAGCGCTTGCTTTGATAATGCACTACGCATCGAAAACGTTTTAATTGTCAATTAAAGTTTTATAGCCTGAAGTAAGCAAAGTTTTATTTGTGTTATTAATTATTTTTTAAAAGTTAATCACGATTTTTTTATAATATGTGATTTAAAAAAAATATTTTTGTTATAACATTTAATAATTATTATCTGCTTCTCGGTCTACTTGTAAAAAAATCTTGTCTAGTCCTAACTCGAGACCAAGTTAGTCATATTTGCATCGTACACGCGTTTAGATTGGTTTAAAATTAAGGAGAATATTAATGTGACACGTATTTCGTGTAATGATAAAAAATAGTTGTAAACTGTTAAAATATCATTATTAATATTATTAATAATGACATTAGTAGGCTATTATGTTATGCTTGTCTCTGACAAGATTAACACGCATGTGATCAATAGTGGTGATAGTTTAACAATACTATGGCTGGGGTGTATAGTGTTGTGAATATAGTAGTGTAGTGTTGGTCCTGACGAAAAGACGGGTACGTCTCTAAACCGGTAGACCGTAAATCTGGTAGTGGTTTTTACTAAGTTTACTAACATTATGTTGTTAAAATATCAAATAACCAATTAACGCTGATTTATCTGGACTAAATATTAGTGAACTTATTCCTTATATGCATCTATTTAAAAAAAATAACCCTTTATAGATTGGTCTTATAATTCCTATTTTTAACATTCCTGGGATTTCATGCTGTGTCAAGATAGTATTTATAAGAGTATGTAATAAGGTATGGAATAACTAGCTGGGGTCTAACTTGCAAAACTAATATTAGAAAAATTCAAATTTTTCAAAATTCGGCTATAAAATTAAAAAATAAAGAAAGTGCTACTAAAGATATACAGGAACTCTTCAAGAATTAAGGCTCTATGTCAATTAATGCTATCTTGTGGTACAAACTAATTACACGATATCATGAAGATGGGACATATAAGCATAGATTGATTCATAAACATAGTACCAGATTTACGGTTAAAGAAGGACTAAGAATACCGAAAGTCATAAATAAATATGGACAAAGAACATTAAAATATGTCATACCAAAAATATTAAATAAAATCCCATATCGTGTCAAAATGGGTATTAATAAAAAAGGTCAAAATACAGAATTAATGAATATGTTATAAAATAAAAGAGACTTATTTTGATTTTGGTAATATTTGTATTTTTTCTTGTATTGTTGTATTGTATTTGAGTTTATAAGATCTATTGTAATTAATTAATATGAATGTATTTCTGGTAAATACAATTTATTTTGATTGTATTGATGCACCTACAGACAAATATCAATGTGATGTTTTGTGGGTCTGAGATGTAAAAAAAAAAAAATTAATAAAAAAAAATTTTTAAAAAACTATTAATATCTTGGGCTTGGAAAAAATCACGACAAAGAATTAATGATCCCTTAAATAAACTATACACTATATACTGTACTAGTACACTAGTCCAAGGCACATTCTCCCGGTTAGCCTTATCACATCGCCTAGTTCAAACAACCCATTTCCTTATTGAAGAGACCAGGTTCCGTTGTATACATTTCCCATTCCACGTGTTACCACGAACAACATCTTTACTCTCATTAGGTCCATTACCCAGTTAATTTGTCCAGTTTCCTGACAAAATCTTACTCTGCGCCGAGGTGGACTTTAAATATACAGAGTTCGAGTAGTGCATAATTGCATGCAGATAAGGAAGAATGCACTGCGGGATGCATTCGTAACGGTGGAGTTATAAGATAAATTAAAATTCTTTTCAAATAGTTGTTCAATCTTTGAAGTATCCAATCATTATCAATATCGAAAACTATGATGAATATCTTTGCATATTGGAATTTTACACAGGTTTTAAATACAAGGCTATATCAAAATATTTTAGCTTTATTTATTATATTTATTTCTTAATGGAATTATTAATTATTTTAGTAGAAAATGCCTAAAATATATTACCAAGAAGAAAATAGTTATGTTCAACAGATTTAATTTATTTATTTTATTTCAAATTATCCACGCCCATATGGGCTTTTACATTATTCTAATTTTACATACACACCAGTGGCGTGCAGCGAATACAAGCAAAAAAGCTGTGCATTAGTTAAGATTCTGGGAAACAAATATTAATTAAATAATCCTTACCTTAAGAAAAAGTTGATTTAAAATACTAGCCGTAATTCGTCCTACGGCAAGATGTTTTATTTCTGACGTTTCCGTTTAACGTGACGTATCTGTTTTTTCCGATTTAAAATTCTAGCCGTAATTCATCCTACGGCTAGAAGTTTTATTTCCGACTTTTCTGTGCCTAACTTCATGTCAATTCTTCCTTTATTTCGCCAGTCAATTTGTTCCATAGATATAGACAAGTCGAGAAAAAAATCGTGTATGTTTTAAGGCTGCGAGTTTTGTGTAATAGCCAAGTAAATTTAGCGTGCTTCTTCGAAAGGTCCTATGCCAGGTGAGAATACGCACACGTAATTGCAGAAATGTTATTTTTTACAAATTCCACCCAAAACTTTCGGTGTAAATTCTATGTCTTTCTATGGTGAATGTAAATATATATTTTTAATATACCTAGGTATGTAGTCGGTCACAGTCACCTAAGTTTATACCCACTGCACGCCACTGATACACACTAAGGTATATAAAAAATTAATATTACTATAAAAATACTTATTTATAAAAATTTTCTATTATGTAAGATCAGATAATAATTATAAGAAAGATTTAAAACATATTAAAGAAAATAAATATGCATGAAACAATAAATGACTGAGAGACCCTAATCAATATAATTTTATCTCAACACGGTTATACATCTGTCTTTAACCAATGAGCAGTAGGTACTATGAGCGATTACAATATATATCAAGAAAATGCAAAGCATGGGGCAAATTTTTCAAGCTCAAATAATCTTGTTTTTATTGACATACGCATAAACTGTGATCGCTCTTAGAACTGGTACTGTTACAAAAAAAAATATTTCCTCTTTTTTAGACGTTTTATTATAAAACCTTTTTTTGCTATTTTTAAGTATAATATAGTATTTTACTTTTAAGTCTTCGTCGTATATTATTATCTTGTAATAAGTTCTATTCTCACTTATCAGAAATAAAAAACCTACAATTTTATTTAAAAGTATGTATATTTGTAATTTAATAGTTTAGTAACGTTTATTATTTACATTTATATAATACAATATACTATAAATATAATGAAATCTACTAATAAAGACACTCAATATTCGAATGTTAGTATAATAATTACCTATAAATTTTAAGCGTCACTTTTAAAATAATGCATAACGACGTATTGTCACCAATGTCCGATAAAATAACATTTGTTTTTTTAATAGTGAAACAGGCTTTGTAAAATTAATGAATGATTATTATATTGTCATCAGAAATACGTGTTTTTGCTGAATTTCAGCGCGATTATTGGCCAGGAAGTGGGTCGAATATTGATTTCTGTCAGCGAGATTTTATTTTCATTAACTTAACCTGCTTTTGTCGACATATAATCTTAAGACAGATGCAAAGCTTACATATATTTAATATTCACCAAGAATTGTATCTATCGTAAATTATTTTTTCTAGAACGGAAATCTCGGGCAAAAGATGCTGCGTATGTTTTATTCATCTCGCGCTGTTAGAATCTACGGTAATTGGCTGCGTGGAGAGCTTGAGAACCGATCTGTGTAAATATTACCTGTACAGGTTTGCAAAGGTATTCGTATTCACATAGCATTTATCTAGAATAAGAAGCAAATATTGATTAGTAGTGTTATTATTAGTGCGCGCGTGGAGTGGGTGATGTTTCCAATTATCCACTGCGCTTTTACTTTTGCATAAATGCATACGCAAAGACCTATAAATGCATCCGTAATAAAAACAGGGTGTAACAGGGCTGGTCCATAATACTTGACAAGTAGACTCATGCCTTAATTATGAGTCGGAAATGTTTTAACCTCAACGTCCCGACATTAATAGTTATGGAGATACGTTTAAATAAGTGCCTTCTGTAATTATTATTTATTTCAGTATGCGGCGCAGAAGTACCTTTTACGTAATAGGATATGCAAGAAATCCAAAGAGCAGAACAGCTAAAAATTACAGAATTGACGTAGTATATAGATGTTGTTTAAAGTTATAACAGTAATTTAGAAAAAGGAGGTATGAAGTATATAAGATAAAACATGATTTAGAAAAAAGAGATGTGAAGTATATACAAGGTTAAACAAATAAGTATAATAATTTGTTTGTGATTGCATTATGAATTCAGGACGGCAGGGTGTAGAGCTTTTAGTAGCGAATCTTTGTATTGTGCTAAACTAGAATTAAAAATATCAGATATATGTGCATAGGTGTTACCTAGGCTGTGCAATCTGGGTACAAGAGAGTTAAAATGTGAGCTGGTTCTAGTGTTGTCACAATAATATAGTGTAGGTATTCGTGTGTAGCTCTTTCAGGTGCACGAAATATTAAAAAAAAGTATCAGAGGTGTAAAAATGAGAGTTAATAATTTTGTAAAGTAAAATTAAATCAGATACAACTTTCCTGCTGGATTATGGCAATAAAATCCACTAAAGATTTATAATCTTGTGTAGTTGATATTTTTAATTACGAATTCATTCTCTGGAAGTTCATCAAAGTAACTTACAACAAGTATTATAAGTTAATTTGGTTTAGGTAAAATAAATTAAAATACAATTGTTACAGGATGTTAGTGAAATGCAATGTAAAAAGTATTTTTGGTTGTAAGGGGAAGATGTGGCTTAAGAGATTTCTGAATGGGAATTTTGATGTTCAAGTTGAACGATGCTGGGACGTCTAGTTGAGTTGAATAATGGCGTGATAAGGGCAGTAGCGGAATCTAATCATCTCTTTCAAATGAGATCATTTCAAATTAAATGTGTGCAACATCCAGCCTCCAGAGGCACTTAAAACAATTAGTTAAGAGTCATAAAAAATGGATTTAATAGAAATTACCGAATATACAAAAAATCGACATTATTTATGGGAACCATGGTGGTAGAGATTTCGGCCAATCAGGTGTAAGCCTCTTAAGCCACAGCGACATCCATTCTGTCGACAATCGTTGTGGCCTCAATAACTAGTACGTCTGTAAAGCATTTAACCTGTTTAAATTGATCCAATAAACCATAGCAGTGAGTTTTACATATATCCTATATTGACCTTTACGTAACCACACACACTAAATACGGAAGAATTCTTCCGGTCAGGTGTGAATTCCTTCTCCCTTCAGCTACCGTGTCGGGGATTTTTTCATCCACCGTGCGGTAAATCAACCACAACCAACCCGCCAAAGAACACATGTACAGGGTGTCCCATATCTCGACCTCAAGCCGAAATCGGGTGATAGGCCAAGTCATAATAGTTATTAGAAAAATATTTAAAAAAATCTACACCCTGTGACGTTCTTTTCATTTCTGCTGCTACAAATCTTTATTTTTCTTCATTTTTGTCCAAAATGCAAAGCCAACCGTACCAGCTTGGAAGAAAATGACACTTTTGACCAAACCAAGTATTCAAAATCAATACTTTGCCCAGGTTTGACTGACTGTTTTTATTAATTTTTTAAATATTTTTCTGATAACTATTATGGCTTGGCCTATCACCCGATTTCGGCTTGACGTCGAGATACGGGACACCCTACATATTCACAAATATTTTAAAATCACTTAATTTTGGCCCGCTGGTTACGAGCTCTGGAAACAGTGGTTAGCGAATTCCAAGAAGCATTCCACTGGCTCGAATTGTTAAGAGCGAACAGGACAAGGTCGTCAAACAAGCAGCTAGAATTGTGATGGTTCACACCATTGTCTTTGATGGTCCGCAATAATGACAAACGCAAGGTAAACGGCTTCTAAATGTACAGCTGGACGACAGATGCATGAACGTCTTAATCGTAACAAACTCAACTAAAACGAGCTCCATTTGCGACAGTGAACAGAATATTCTTAACATTTTTCGTCCACTTTTTCACCACCCAATTTTGTATCTATAGAAAAGTATTTCTCTATGGCAGTGTTTCCCAAACCATGGGTCGCGACCAACTGGTGGGTCGCGAGCGGATATTAGATGGGTCGCAATCACAACATCGCGCAACACGTATCGTCCGGATCGTGTCGTGTTTATTATAGATATCAATGAAGTGTCTGCAATTTTCACTCATTTAACAAAGTTGAAGAATAACTTTAATGCCAACTTCGAAAAATAGGTGAAAAAGTTCAACAGGATAAACTGGATTTAAAATCCACTTCAAGCCATGTATTCACTAGGGGACAAATTGTCCCTCAACAGCACGCGCGGCATAGAGTCTACGTGACGTTGCAATGTCGTGCACTGTTCCGCTACGTCGCGCACAACACAGCGCGGCATTTCTACGTGCCGTGGCAACGTTGCCACGCGCACGTTACTCGAGCGAGCTCATTGCAACATTACGCGGAGTGTCAGTACCACGTGGTATATTTACAAGTGAATACGCATGCGCTGTATCTGTCAAGATGACAATGTGGGGAACAAAATTGTTCTTGATCTCATCGAGTTTATCGATCGAAAATCGCATAGAATGTCCGTCCTTCTTTTTCTTTGCAGTAAATAATTTCGCATTCTCCTCTTACGTTTCGATAAACTCATTACGCAGCTGTCATCATAACCTCATAGGGCGACATTTCCGCGACGTGTGGAAAACAATAATTATTTGCAAAAAGGACCCTGTTTTTAATAATATTCAATTTACTACAGTAAAACCTCGTTAATTTGAAATTGCGACCCAAAAAAACATTTCGCATTGCGCCGTTTTCGCCAAATGAGATACCGCAGCTGTCATCATAACCTCATCGGGTGACATTTCCGCGACAAGATATGCGAGTCCCGGTGTGTACACGTCAAATGACCGCGTCATTGTCCCCGAAACATGAGCGTAGATGTTGATGCGACATGCCGAGCGGAATGTTTCGCGATTTGTCCCCTAGTGAATACATGGCTTCAAAACAACATACCAACTGAAATGTTAACAAAAGCAAGTGAAGAGCTTATTGATTTATCAGAAGATATGTCATTAAAAAATACTTTTAATTGCAAGCAATTAGCAAAATTCTGGCTTTCAGTTGCTGACACTTATCCCTGCTTGTTTGACAAAGCGATGAAAGTCCTCCTTCCCTTCACTACCTCATGTGAAGTGGGATTTTCTGCCATGGTTTCTATTGAGACTAAATACAGAAAGAAATTGAATGTATCGAATTCACTGTGACTAAAATTGAAGTCAAGCTAATGCTGTTATGACAAAAAAGGCAACAAATTCATCCTTCCCATTAAAACATTCTTCGTAATTAAAAATTTCGATTATATTTGGAGATTTTTCTTTTTTTATTAATTGAACAGTCTCTTTCGTGTGGTTACAATATGAATTGGGAAAATATGAGGCAGGAGGTGGGTCCCGAAAATTAAATTTTTTTTTGGTGGGTCCTGGTCCTGTCAACTTTGGGAACCACTGCTCTATGGATATAAAATTGGGGGTGCATGTACTTATTTGCGTTAGAAGTCATACTTCTTTGGCTTCTTTTTCTTCTTCTATAGATTATTTTAAAACACATTTAGATATTATTTAACGTGTAGAAATATTACAAATAGTACATAATATTCGAGTTTGTTTCAAGTTAAATACATCGAAATTTATTTTAACTAACGTCAATTTTATTTTTTCAGCTAGAAAGTGTATTTTTGAAGTTTAATTTCTAGATCAGAATATTCGTATGGTTGTAATGTGTTAAACTGGTGTTCATACACGGCGACGTATCATTATTATGATTTCTTGATCGCTTGCGTGTTTTTGCCATTACCCGTTTCAAAAAGATCAAAAACCAGATAACCGCATGAAAATAAAAAAAGGTACATATAGTCGCGCAATGACCACTATAGTCCATGCAGCGGTTAGTACAGCCGATAGACAATAACAGCGCAGCGGCCACTTACTGCCGCCCGCAGGGCCTAGCAGAAAGCAATCGGCAATAGCCAATCGCTTGCTGCTAGGCCTATTACTAATCGCTTTAAAGGCGTAAAGGCGTACTATTTGAATTACGAGTGTAAAATACTTTCACCTCTCAGAATGCATATTTTGGTAAGTGATGACGATCTTGCGCTCGGAGTGCGATTATATCTCTTATTACATGCACAAATACTGTCTTATTTTATGTACCTCAATTGGGTCCTTGATATTATTGATGATATCAATATGTTATTAAACAAAATGTGTGAAAGATTTCTATGAACTGAATGAAAATATATATATAATTGTTATGAATTAACTTTGTTTAAACCACTTATTTATTGAAAAAAAAATCAACATGTTTCGAAGCCAATGGCTTCTTCGTCAGGAAAATAGAAATAATATTTAAAAATCGAAGTACAGATCAAAATATTAAAAAGTTATGTATGGAAAATGATAATATAAAGTACCTAATTAACATGAAAATAAATTGAAAAGATAACTATTTGCAAAAAGGACCTGATTATTTATAATATTCAATTTACTATTTACACTCATTCTTATTTCCGAAATTTCAATACCTAGATATGAAAATATAAATACCTAGATCTTAATTATGTGAAAAAATGTCCGAAGACAAAACTTTTGTAAATTCTGAATTATTGACATAATCCATTCAATTCATTAATAAAAAAAACAAGGTACCAAATTACGGATTAGAGATTGTATCAACAAGTGGCTTTTATGCCTTTTTTTGGTCACGAGACCAGCAGAAGAACTGGAAAAGTTGGTCGTTTTTTCAACACACTCCGTGGCGACGAAGAGGCTTGCGATCCATCACTCACGATCGCTAGGAGCGCGCTAAACGGGATCTTGAATATTAATGGGCGGCTGATTGTTTCTGCATCGGCGTTGCTTACCCCTTGGGGATACGGAGGATTGGACCATGATTTGTTCTAGTTAAACATTAACTTTGTGTGCTTTATTTAATGAGGGCAACCCTTATTATGTTATCGTTTAAAGAAAACTCGCATCGCCTGTGGGGCAAGTATATTTCAAACACCAAAGGCAATCATAACACTTACCGTGGGAAACCATGGTTTTTTTCATTATTTTCCTCTCCTCCATGCCATTATCGACTTATAGTGTCCATGAACGAGTTTGTGTATTTGGGAAGTATGTTTAGTAGAGACGGCAAGGCTGAGAATGATATCGAAAGGAGAGTAACTGCGGGAAACAAAGTTAATGGTGCACTAAATGCAATTATGGCCAATAGAAATCTGTCAAAGGAAGCAAGACTAGCGGTACATAATGGCGTTCTAGTGCCAACCCTTATGTATGGAAGTGAAGCCTGGAACTGGCAAAAGAGGAATGAAAGTAGACTGAATGCGTTGACTAAGAAGCTTGTGTGGAAAATCTTTGGTCGATAGAGTGAGGAATGAACAAATTAGAAGTGAATGCAATGCTGGCTGTAGTGTGGTAGATAGAATAGAGAAAAGAGTGCTGAGATGGTTTGGTCATGTGGAACGTATGAACGAGGAAAGGATGGTTAAGAAAATATATGACTCGAATGTTGAAGGCAACAGGAATAGAGGGCGTCCGCGAAAGACCTGGCACGATCAGGTACTACAAGTATTTGAGGATGGCCCTGTTAAAAGCCGCACGTTACGTCTAAGATATTGAGCTTCAATGTGCGGAGTTGGGTTTATTACCGATGAGGTGAAATATTTACAAAATTATCTCTATGAATGTACATATCGACGTTCCCGACGTAAATTAAGCATCCAAAAAAAATATTTTTAGCTTTACATATAAAATGAGCGTATTTGTTCGTTTTGACTCAATTTTTTTTTTCTGAAATATTTCTGGTACAAAAATGTCAAAAATACATTGATTGGTATTCTGTTATGCGTTAATGCTCAAAAACAGAAAGAAAAAAAAGGTCTGTACAGTCAGATTCTTCAACGAAAGGTCACTTTCTTTATTTGCGAAAATAAGCATTTTTAGATATAGAAATCAGTATTTTTAATAACACAATGTTAACAAATAATCGTTCAAAGGGACACAAAATGATGTTATATTAGTTAAAGAAGCTAAAAATTAAGATAAACGTATTGTAGCTAGGCTAAAAGAAATAACCCACTTCTTCAAGTGACAGTTGATGAAGTTGTCACAACACTATCGAAGGATCGAGAATTATCTAAATAATTCCAGAAACACCTGGAAGCCACGAGAATTTTCTCGTAAACACTAGAAAAGTCTAGAGAATTCTCGAGGATTCGGAAACCCAACGTGATCGGGTATAAATTAACGGATCCAGGCCGCGGAGCGCCAATGTTGTTCTGACGTTTCTTACGACGCGACTCTAGCGGCGAATCGCGAAGAGAAAACAGTGTAAACCAAGTAACAGATAATCAAGTGAAGTGCTTACTCTTATGCGATATTTTAGTGGAGAGTTAACCAGTGAAATTAACGATTTATGGACGAGTGATATATTACGAAGTTGTGTGATTCAAAGAATAGCGCAAAGTTAAATAGTGTTAAGTGACTTTTTACATTGAATATTTATTAATCAGTAATTAATAAATCTGTAATTAAATTCTAGCGTTTTCATTCATTCCTCCCACCGCCACGACACGAGACAGTATAAACACCGTATTTTATTATTAAACAATGGCATACTAAAGCATATACTAATATATTTTTTGATAAAGTTGTCAAATTTTTAATGTTCAGTTTGAGTTGAGTGCGGTTTAACAGATTTTTGCCGAATATCATGCAATTTAGCGCAACAATGTCTTATTCTGAAATAAAGTTGCTATTTTTATTTATGTTGACAATTTTAATTAAGTATTACATTTGTAATATTTTTTGATTCTACTAGGTTTATTTACTTGAGACACTTTTTGCCTTCGAGGGCATTTTCAATCTCTTCATTAAATATATGAATAATGCCCTCATAAATTCGGTAACAAATCAGCCAACATAGCCCACGTAGTCTGGTGAGCTTGACAGTTGCTTTTCTTGTGATTTTTTTAGATTTTTTTTTTGTGATTCGTTTTATTAGGTCAAAAATTTAAAAAAAAATGTAGAATTGCTTCTCGAGTAAATTAAATGAGTAGAATCAGAAAAAATAGTACTTAAATTCCATTATTTCTTAATCGATTTTTTTCTGATTCTTCAAAACACACGAGAAATTTATAATGGTACCTTGCACGTCCACGACTTTTGTGAATGCAAATCGACTTATACGCAATGATTTGTATTCATTATTGCATTCTACTCAATAGTACAGTTGCCCAAGATTCCGTTGAGTCTTCTGCATAACACGGTCAAATATTTTGCGATCATTTGTATAACCATATCAAAGTTCAATGCACTTAATACGTATAAAAAATCCTAATAATTCTTGACTCGTCTGACAAGTTGTAACCGCATTACAAAACTATTTAAATTGTTGTTAATTTACAAGATTTTTTATATACTAAAACGTGAATATAGTCGATTGGCGTACATCATACATCATCATCATATTCTTACTATTTTTAAGCTAAGCATGTGCTATGAAAATAAGACTAACTTGTTATTTTCGTGGAACAGGGTTCGAACTACCAACCACCAAAATAATAGGCGAGCATCATGACCATAATACCAACGAGCTTTATTATGACGGCAAAGCATTTTATTAAATTCACCAAAAGTAAATGTAATATTTTTCTTTACCGTCATAATATAGCTAGTAAAAATAAACCAAAAATGTAATAATCTAGTATTTTTTAAGTCGTTGCAGTAGGTACTAATTTATTACAACTTGTTGAATAAGATTGTAAAAAAGAGTTGTTTGATTGCCATAGCAACAACATCGGTAAAAACAACATCATCACTAGGATCTGCTGTTTCAATAACCAGTTGCGTCAGGACGTGGATGGGGTGGATGTGTTTAGCAGTTCTTTAAATAACTTTAAAAAAAAATCGATACTGGTTTTAAACTTTACAGAACTTTTGTTCTGAAAAAAATTCCAACTCCACAATAAGAATGTGGTCTTGAATATAAATATACTGTATTTTGAAAAATATATATTTGTGAAAAATTTTATATTCAAATACTTAGGCATAATTTATTTACTAATCCATACATAAACAATAAACTCGCAAAACTTAGTAAATGTGTAATGATAAGCGCAAAAATTGAATTTTATTTTTTTCAATACGATTCAGTAATCCAAAAAATATTGAATGGTGAATAATCTCCTCCCATTAGCCGCTCCAAGTGCATCCAGAAGCTTGGTTTAGTGTTTATGACATTTTTTTATCGTTCAATATGCTTTCATTATCTATATATATTTTTCAAAAGTGCATTTCTTTTTAATATAAGTACATGCTGGAGAGTTGAGATAATTATTATTTTTAATCGATTGTATTTTCAAGGTCTATTTATAAATAACCAAATTAATTAATCAATTAGAAAGACATACAGAAAAATCTAATTCACGAAAAAATATAAGGTTACTACTGGGATTCGAACCCAGGTCACCTCCTTTCCGGGGCCGGTGCTCTGACCACTAAGCTATAGCAACCCTCTATGTTTCCGTGAATATATCGACCTTATATGTAGTTCTTATTTTTATTAATTGATTAATTTTTCGTGAATTAGATTTTTCTGTATGTCTTTCTAATTGATTAATTAATTTGGTTATTAAATATTTCACAGAACTTCGTTCTGAAAAATTACAACTTCACAAATATGAATGTGTTCTTGAATATATATATGTCTATTTATATCTCTACAATTAAAATCATTAAAAGCAAACAACTGAAACATAAAAATTTATCACGTACGTGCGAAATTCTAGAATGACCAAAAATGACCAGTCTCAATATTTTGCAGAGGGATCGATACTTTTTTGCGTATTTTATCACTTTCGTGGAGTCCCTTTGAGAGTGATTAGACACTCGATAAATAAATTACCAACAGTAGGGCAGGCACGAAACTCCCAGCAAACATTCCTCTTCACGCCGGCCCAGTTCACGACTCAGAAGAACGTGAGGTTATTAGATACACAATTTGTTTTTTATTTCAGAATCATTGTGAATGGACTTTTTACATTTTCTATTCATTTATTGGAAGTATTCATCTGTGAGATTACAAATTATTCATGAAGAGAAAATTTATTATATTATATGTGAATATAATTATTTAATAAATTTCTTTCTAAAATTAATGATTGTCTTAATGCGTTACGGGTTTGTTGATTTTACTTTCAAATATAAAAATTACCAGTATGGCAATCGATAATTCCGGAAGATTATCGATAGCAATGATTACATGACATTTTAGTGATAATTTGGGCAATAACATGCAATATTTCAGAATAAACTATCAATGGTTGAAAAGTCAGAATCGTTATATACTTTTTTTTAACAAACATACCGTCAACTGGTCATTAATGTCCCTAATAGATGGTCCTAGAGTGATAATTAATGATAAAAAATAAATTAAATAATAATAAAGAGTGTCTTAAAGATAAATAAATTATAAATAATGTTGAGTATAATATAAAGATTAGGTATCTCAAATCGATATAATATTAATTAACAAGTAAGTCTTTTAAAATATAAAATTACTGCGTAGACATAGAGTGTATGAGTTCCAAGGTCAATGAAGGCTAACACGCGACAGTACTTGGTGTAATGGAATGTTGCTAATTAAGTTAAAATTAATTATTTATTACATATTGAAGATGAAGAATTCTTACATAAAATATAAGAACACATTTGAAAGAACGTATATTCATATTTATATGTGACGCTTTGAACTTCTTCAAATAATCATGCCATTTACGTTTTACTAACAAATCTGAATTTTATATATTTTATTTCACTGTTAAACATTATTACCTGGTATTTAAAAAAATATATATTTTACACATTTTTACACATGTATTACCTGCTGTATGCCGAAATTCCCAGAACCCAACTGTAATATTCATATCCTTGTTATAATATCCAAACTTTGTTACCTACTATAAACCTACAGAAAATATTTCAGGTTTTTAATACTAAAGGTAAGTCTGGCAGTCGCTGGCTCCTTCTCTGTAAGTGTGATATTATAAGAACATTAAAAATCTGTGTCGAGACAAGCGTATTTTACAATTTACTAGTGATGGTCAGACCGTTATTTTGACTGGTTATCCGTGGAACTGTTATTTTAGATTTGTATCTGAGTTAATAGATGATTCTCAACTGAGATATATCAGCCGTCTAGTACCAATGGTTATCCGTGGAATTGTGAAAAATCAGTTAGCAATCATAGGTACAACCAGATACAAATTTAAAATAACGTTTATTATGTAACCGCTTGAAATACAAAATAAATAACAAAGATACAAGTAATTAATATTATTAAGAAAATAAAAAAAATAAAAAATAATATGTTGCAAGCGAATCGGCAGTCAAATTTCAATGAATATTTGTTTGGATAAATGAACCAATAAGTCTACATAATTTTTTTCAAACAGACCGTCAACAGGTCATTAATGACCCTAATAGATGGTCCTAGAGTGACATTAAAGTACAAAGTATGAATATTTTGTGAACATTTGAATATGATATAGTTACACAATACACTTTTTACGGTTAATTGATAATTAAAGATGTTATTAACGATAATAATATTATATTTTTAAATGTACGTTTTTTATTGTCAAAATAGTAAAATTTGGATATGCTGTCCAATATTTTGTTAAATAATCGAGGATCAAAGTAGATATCTAAAAGTTCTACCTATAAGTTATTTTTGTTTTTGGGTTAGAATTTTGCTTAAAGTACCTCATAGCGTTTTAAATTTCTTCGAAGTGATATTTTTGCGTAAGATAGAATAGTATTAGCATAAATTTGTCAAATATGTATAATAAGTTGCAACTATATTACTGATAGGATAAGCGCGCAGTACGCACGAGAGTGTATAGCTAATATGTTGCTATATTAAGGCGCTGGTAAACGTATGAGAGAGTTAGGTGTGATATATTCGAAAATATTTTTCTCCATCACTTTTAAAAGCTCCATAAATTTTAATGATTCTTCGCAATTATCTCTCCATGGCGTGAATCGAGATCATATTTTTCTGCTTAATATTCAGATGATAATATAATGATGACATGCTAGAGCCACCGCACTGCAGACAGGCTTGAGAAAATACAAATTTACGATAATTAATCTAACATAAGAATGGATAATTTTATATAGAATCAATAAGATTACAAGAAAGTAGATTAAAAATTTGAATAACATAGTTAGCTATGCGCTAATTCAAATGAATTCATTTAGCAGTTAGATTAGAAGAGAATAAGTCAGTTAAAAGATTATTTTAATTTAAACTAAACTGGACTTTGTAATGCACTCACGTTGAGTTAAATCGAACACTACGATAGTTTCGTGAGAAGCAGTCCCTCTCATCATGTGATGATAAGAGAAAGACTACACTTGTCGAAACTATAGTAGTGTTAAATTTAACTCAACGTGTTTGGATTAGAAAGTTCAATTTAGTTTAAATAAAAATAATCATTTGGCACAAAGTAAATGCCACAACAATTAATAATATTACAGTTAAAATATAGTTGTATTTAATATAACCTTACCCTAGCCAAGCAGTCCAATCTAAAAGCCTGCAATCTTTCCGCAGTATAGAATTAAAATTTTAACTAATTTTTTTAAATATATTAGATCTTATAAAAATTATGAGTGGAAAATCAATTTTATACAGCGAAACTTACTAAAAGTAGTTAGTTTATATTTCAATTCGATGTAAAATACAAATAAAAATATGTAATTCCCTCATAGTCTAGACTTTAGACGGCATAACACTGGCTTCTCATACTCTGAGGGTTCCGGGTTCGATTGCCGATGAAGTCAAATCTATGTGATTTACTCAACCAGGGTATTTCGTGATGGTTTCGCTTCAGTAATAGGGCCACAAGGCCTGTTGAAGTGTTAAAAATTTAAAAAATCAGTAAGTTGAATCATCATCATAAAAAAAAACCTTTGTAGTAAGACAGAAAGAGATTACATATTATTTTCACGATCTTAAGAATAACAAAAATATGAAAAAATAAATGGAAATGCTCAATTTTCTTGACAAACAATTTCTTAACAATTTACGGGTACAACATTGCTACAAAATATTAATTTAATTACTTTCCGTATACCTGTCTACAGTACGAACTAGTTTCACTCAAGTCCACGTATATTTAACATCACGTCCCTTAACACCTCACCCTTACTGTGACTATACCCATTAACTATCGAAAAAATGACTCTCCCTTCCCTCTTCTCGAATAAATCGACAACATGCTCTAATCAGATGAATTAGTTAATTAATTACTCCCGTTAACTGCTCCTCTCGAAACTATAGTAGTGACTATTAATTTGACGTGTGTGTAGTACCAACATTACTTAATTTATTGAAAATTTTAATAATATTTAACTACCTTTGTTGAAAGCCATAATAATCGACGAGCCTGCCTGAGAAGACGAATGAAAATGAACGAGACAAGAGTTCTATCCTCTTTACCAATCGCTGCAGAGAAACGGCCTGATGATTGAGTTAGATTAAGTCATAATTGTTACTGTTTTACGTGGAGGCCATTTCACAGCATCTGGTTAAGTTTTGAATTGCGTTACTTAAAATTTAAAATAAATATTAAATTACCGGATCAATATTTAATTACCGGTTTATTAATTTATCTCATATATCATAAAAAGTTATTAAAATATAAAGTAGATCATTCGAATATGATATGTGAACTTATCGAAAAACGGGATTCTTAGTTTGCATAATTTATAAATTTATGATTTACATCATGACTCAAGTACAGATCTGCGTATTTCACAGATGTTATTGATTCAATATTGTACAAAATCCATAATTGTATAAGATTGTACAAAATCCATAAATGATACATCAACATTTTTTATCGTGTACAAAATCCTGTTACTAAATGATACATTAAATATTTCGCCCCGTGAACAGTATAAAGAAACAAACTGTTACTTGACTTATTTAACAAGGCTTAATCCACAATAATATTATAAGACTTTGGCCCGAATTAAGAGTCAATACTTTGATAATTTAAAGGTTAAGGTACGCCTTAAAAGTGATATTTTTTACTGAAAATTATGCTTTTGAGCCGTACCTAAACTTTTAAATCATCTAATTATTGACTCTGAATAAAGTATTAAAGAAAAGTACGTCCTCTTTAACTTAGACAAAATCAAATGTGAATGTGAAACATTCAATTTCTTACGTACGTTAAATACAAATTAGCATAACCTAGTCGGATATCTGAATTCGACAATGAAAATGAAGCAACATTTACAAAATTCATTAAGTTATGAAGATAATTGAAAATGAATGATTATTATTCAAAATATATCCTTTATCATCGATTAGAATTCGTCATTCAATTCTGCATACAAAATACAATCGCAAACGAAAAACAGATCGCTCCTCGCATAACTTGTTCACGCGAATTTTAAGACAAAAGTTAAGTTAAGTTATAAACATGGCAACAATTTTCTGTTAAAGTACACTTCAATTATCCGATTAATGGAGCGAGAAAGATTTAAATCAAATTTAAAACATGCAAATAACAATCTCCATTTAATTCAATGTTATTGATTCAATATTGTACAAAATCCATAATTGTACAAGATTGTACAAAATCCATAAGTGATACATCAACATTTTTTATTGATATTATTTATATTATTTTATTTATTCAAAATAAATCTTAAAATAAAATAATTTTATTATCTATAATAATAAAATAATTGAAAAAATGAACATTTTCCATATACGACTTGAAATTTTTCACACAAAGTTGATAGAATATTGTACAGTGTATCTTTATCGCACTGAAAGACCGATTATAATTTTTTTTATTAGAGATGCTAACAATATCAATATTCTTACTATTTTCAAAATAAGCTTAACTCTCATGCTATGAAAATAGAACTAACTTGCAAGAATGGGTCTTGAACCACCAACACCAGATCACTAGGCGTGCGTCATGACCACTACATCAACAAACTACTCAAAACTATCTACTAGTAATTATTGCCGGTTTCATTGAATTTTCTTTCATTCTTATTCATTTCTATTTGTAAATAAAATAGATTTAAATGTCAAGCTACCAAATATTTATTTGGGTTAATTTTTTATTATGCCCATAAAAATATTTTTCTGTGTTGAATATATTTTATATAATTCTTTTAATGCCATTCATTGCTTGGAAAATAATTCGTAACAGCGCTTGTTTCTAATATATGTACATTTATAAAATATTTTTTGTTAAGTATAAAAAGGTTCAACGTGCGAACGATAAAAATCTGTAATTACATTCACTATGCAAGGTTAAATATGAATAAATTCAAAGTATTTACGTTCATATACGTTATTACAAATATAATAATAGAATATTATTTATGTGTAAATATTTCGAAGTACTCTCATATAAGAATACTGTTAAATTTATTTTATTTTATGAAACACAATATTCGTTATTTTAAAAGCATTCTTACAACTTTATCTTCTTATTTAGGTAACACCAGTTTTTAGGAGAGCATAAGAAAAATAAAAGATAAAACTTGTTTATTAAAATGCATAAATTATAAGATTCTCTTCAGTATCATAAATTACGTTAAAAATGTATTATTTAAATGATCATGGAGTTTTCTCTAACTTACGTCAAAACATTTCCATTCAAATTTAAAATATTTATAAAATTGCGAATCGTGTGAACATTCCATTTTAATTTTCAAAATTACGTTGCAACCATTTATTATAGCTTTATTTATTCCCTTTATATAAAAAAACTTTCCACTCATTTTTTTATCATGGTGTATATATAAAGCATTTAAAGAAAAACCTAAAATTTTCTGTCTATATTAATTTTTATGCTTATTAAATTTTGAGGTGTGTAGAAATATTTAAAAATCATCACACCCTCATAGATTTTTTTTAAATTTATATAATCAATCTTTTTTATATGTATTTTCATAAATATTATAAAATATTAGATAGAGCCTTGTTAGGGTTTTATTAAAAATAATATAATAATTGCTTACCTTTCAGTAGATTTATTTCACTTAACAGGACCTCAAGAACATAACAAATTTATTTGCATCCACACTTTTTTTTAATAAATATTATTAATTAAACAAAATTTATCAAAAATTCACCAATATTCACAAAAAATATTTTAAGCATCAATGCGTGGACAAGAAGAAAACTTTTCCTAGTTATACCGAATCCGTATCGCGTTCGAATTTCCCGCGGTCGATTCGGATACTTTCCGGCTGAAACCTTGGAGAGGTGCTTCTGCTTTCGTGATCGACTGAGAAATGTTAATCTTCAGTCAACGGTAGCGGTGTTTATACTTTCATGCTGCGGCGGGCGGGCTCAGTTATATATGCAACGGTAAAAGTAACCGGGTACTCGAAGAAAGGTGTCGAGAGCTAGAGCGCCGCTACTCCGCCTGAAGCAAACAGTATTGCCCTTGTCATAAAAGACAAAGCTTCCCCTTCTGTATCAATGCACAATCAAGTGGGTGATATGCATTGTCTCGAACGTGCAAGTAATTTTGTGCAGTTAAATGTAAAGTTGGATTAATTTTCTTTAAATGAATTTATGAGCAAGAAAGATTAATAAAAAAACACGAATGAAAAACACGTTTAGTGCACACTTCAAACAATACATTTTTACAACCCATTTAGATCTCATCAAAATTTATGGGTTGAAATTATCACAACAAATGTAGTGAGCAAAAAAGTAATTGAAAACAGTACGAGAAATATTTCATATCCAGATTAGTCCATAGTAAGCGAAAATATATTTTTTTTTTATGTCAGGTAACTGATTGAACTTTGGACAATAGTTGTCAAAGGCTGTTCTTTTCATATATCATAATATTTTTATTGTGCGAGTGTGCGGTAAAAAAGAGAGACCAGCACACATTTGAGATATGGCTGTTCTAACGCACGCAAAAGATTTCCTGGGTCGATCTCACATGAAGAGGTAAAATCTAACCCTTAACCAAGTTTTTATTATACTCCCTTTCTCATTGAATCAGTTTTCGTGCCTATACACGCATCGGGCTCATTATTCATTGATTGATTGATGATTGATGATTTGAAAAAAATATTAAAATTTCGAAAAATCCAAAATTATAGGTACTATAATTATTAATTTTTTTAAACGAATTGTTAGATCACTTTTGTCGTCGCCACGAGCCTGCCTGCAAAGTTTCAGCTCGATTGGATTACGGGAAAAGGGTTAAAAATAGATCCAAACTTTTTCCGGCAGACGACAAACCGCAGACGCTACGAGTTAAAAGAAAGGGAGTAATAAAGAGAAGACAGCAGAAGTGTAGCAAAAAAGAGATTAAGGGTTACAGTGACCAAAATACAGGTGGTCTTATTCATCTAGCGCAAGATTCTGCATATTTTAATTGGTCGTCAACTTCTATAGAAGACGACACGTAAAAGGGGGATTGAATTAGCAGTGACAATCGTTAAAATTTATTGATTTACGGAGGCGGGATTTGAAATAAAGCATTATTAATAAATTAAACTTTTACTCAAAAAAAAAAAAAATTCTTCAACAGCCAAGAAGCCCAGTTACTGAAGTATTTACGTCACGAAAACACGCAAACTTTTGAGTAAATCTATCTAAAAATCTATAGGTAGATTTATTGTGATCTCATCAGAAATCGAACCCAGAAGCCTCGGTGCTGGAAACCAGTATCATGCCCACTGGGACACAAGGGCCGCATTTAATACACAACATCATGAGCACAAACTTTTGTCGGGACACTATTCTGTAATTCACACTGCCTAGAATAGTCCACCCGTCTGTAGAACATTCTATCGATTGTCTATTCGCCCTTTTCGCTAATCTTTAGTTTTTGCTATCCATCTTATCCGACTGCGTCTCTAGTTTATATAAAACCATCGATTTTTCGAATCTTTTAGTATATTTCCGTGAACTCTAGGTACTTCTAGGTATTTCCAATTTATTCTAAAATGTCCAGAGTGTTGGGAAATCTTCAATAATGCGCGGTCTCACGTCGCTTTGGATCTCACGAAAATACCTATTTTGATACAAAAGTGAATATATTAAATGTGGTCGCTCAATGTCTTCAAAATCTACGTGCGATAGAGTAAAGGGTAAACAAATTGTGGTGTTTTTGTGTGCTCGCCACCCACGGCCCGAGGCGCGAAGATGGTGGGAGACGCGAGCACATAAAAAGGGGAACACTCGGGCGCACCGCTCTCTTTGACTTCCCGGTTCCCGCTTACTATAAGTCAGGGCTAGCTACGTTCGGTCGGCAAAATCTTTCTGTAAAATAAACCTGGGCTAAAACACTTGTCTGCATTTTTACTCCACCTGAAAACCATCACTGTATTCCCAGGCGAGAAAACACCACACAAATTTTCCTCTGTTTATTGTGTAGTCAATAATGTGCATGTGGAACATTAGTATGAGAGGGTGGTAAGGTAAAACATGTTGTGTGTGTTAGAAGCACTAGCTAGTAGCATTATATATTTTAAAGGATCTCTCCGAAATACAAAGTACTATTAGTAAAACTAAATCTTTGAAATGGATCCGTTAGAAACTTAAAACATCAAACATGGAGCATGACGACGTGAAAGAGACAGAAGTGGTGTTCCAGAACTCCTGCGGGAATTGCGTGGTGGTAAGTTACGAAGATAATTCTCATACAAATGTGTATACATGTAAAGAGAGGATAATAGGGAGATGTTGAAATTTTTATTTTTTAGCGAACAGTCCATCAATAGATCACTATTGACCCTAATAGATGGTTCTAGATTGACATTAGAGTACAAAGTATAAATATTCTATGAATATTTTGAATATGATTTGTGTAACTTGGTTATAAAATAAATTGGAAAAAATATGTTACATGGACAAGATACTCATTAAAATTGATTTAGCCAAGAAAATTAAATGGCCATAGGGAAGCCCCTAAACCCACTAGACTAATGAATTCATTATATTTTTCGGAAATACGTGAAAGCTAATAATATTGTGACAGTGTTATAGTAGATGTGCGGGGAGGCCCTAATCCAACCGAAAGCAATGTTATGTCTATAATAACCTTCAAACATGGCAAAATTCCATTTTGGAATTACCGGTAAGTATTTTTAAGTGCCCGTTATTTCGACAAGTATTTTTAAATTTATAATATATTCGCAGAAAGAAGGATCGTTGAGTGTTTCGAATGGTTCGATTACCTAAAATTTCATGAAAATTTATTTTGAGTTATAGAATGCGCGCAAGTCTAGAATAATCTATAACCTTCGGGAAACGTATATAAACATCTAGAAATACCTGGAAAGTCTAGAAGCGACGAGAATGTTATCCTAAACACAAAAAAAAGGTTCGATAATCAAATACGGAACGGAACCGCGGAGCGGGTTCAGAGTTGTCGCGTTGACGAAGAAATAGAATCGATAAATAAAGCGAATAATCTAGCAAAGCACCTGATTGACGAAAGAAATACATCGAAGCGATTAAAACGTGCGAAATTTAATGGAATGTTCTAATAAATGTTAAATAGCCCATCGATGAAGTGTCCATTTAAGAGTAAGACAGCGAAAAAGTTTAATTTGAAGAAAAGCCTTAAGTTTATTTCGTTTTAAGTGACTTTGAACATTAAACATTTAATAATTCATTATATAATAAACTGCTAATTAATTTCCATAGTTTTCGTTCATCACACTTGACAATATAAATTTTAGTGTTTTGATTTTGTCATGTAATACAATAATGTCTACCGTTCACATAGAACATTGTGTTTAAAATAATAAATCATGTTCGTGTAAAATAAATATGAATATGTGACAATATATTATGTTTTCATTGTAATGTCATCATATTCACTTTTTGATACCTTCATAACACCGAAAAATTACCGGTGTCAAATTCAAAGTTTTAATTTTCCGGTTAATTTGCATGCCCTGGCTATGTCCTCTGCTGACTGATGATGTTCCAAGAATCTCCACTTTTTTCCCGAAGTTATTCGCTGCCACATATTTCTGTAGAGTTTGATGACTCTATCAGTCCAGTCCAGTGGGTTTTAGTAAGGATTTTCGGTCTCTTGATTCCCCTTGGGATTACCCGAATTGCATTCGGACTTCTAACAGGATAATAAAATTATTTAATTTTGGATCAATACCTATGGTATACAAAAAAAAACTGTTCTCTTTAACGACAGCGTGATTACCAATAACATACACCACACAATTGCAAAGTAATATTTTTTTAAATAACAGAATAAATAGCAAACATAATATGTGCATATTACCAAAATATGAATTTGGAAATCACGGGCTATATCTAAAGATTTTTTCTTCTAATTCAAATAGGACTGTATTAAAGTTAATATCAATATGGTCGTCGTCAATATGAGAAGTATCATTATTTTATTATTATTTTTTAGTAACAAAATAATCACATTTTAAAAGGGATATATTCTTGCACTTAATTTGAGAAATAATAATCTGATGCAAATATATCACTTTTCAGTGGTAAGGAAATTGATGTAGGTACAAAATATGACATTCTTAACTTAAAAAGGTAATTTCTTTGGAAAGATGGTTTTGCACTTAGGGTACGATATGAGAGATGTTTAATACATATTTATTTAGGGAAAATAATTTCACAAACAAAAATGTTTTTTTTGAACTGTAAATTTTTTTTTTAAATATATAGATAAAAACATATGTGTCAATAATAAAAGCGGTAATGCTAAAAATGTACATGTTTACAATACATTTTTTATATATGTGAATTACAGTACATTATAAAGCAAACTCTTTATCATGAATAGTGTTATCCTTATAATACATATTGTCACGTGTCGTGGCTGCGGGAGGAATCAATGAAACGCTGGAATATAATAACGGATTTATTAATTAACGATTAATTAATTAATCAAACATACAAAGTCGCTTAACACACATTTAAATTTAACTATTTCGTAAATTTATCACTCGTAAATATACACCTTATAATCGCTTAAACAAATTATTCACTATTCACTAGAATATTCCATCCAATTTCCGCACGTATTTTCGCTCCGGTTTATTTCGCTACGTAAGAACTTTCCAGATTATTCGCTGTCGAACCATCGCTCGGCTGGCCACACTGGCCCGCAGCTCACAGATGCCTTCGATTCTGATATCACCGTCAAGCGTGCTAAACAACAACAACAACTGGCTAATGCTGATATCGAAACTTCTAGGCATTTCTAGTGTTTGGGAGAATTTTTTCCTGGCTTCCAGGCTTTTATAGACGTTTCTCGATGCTTCCCAAAAGCTGTAGATTACTCTAGGCCGTTCTAGGATCTTCGATAGTGTTGTGATCATTTCAAACAACTGTCACTTGACATGAGTGCGTGATTCTTTTTACAATGTTAATATATAAACTATGCAACAAAAAAATATTTTTTGTCACATATGGAACCATTAATATAAATAAATAATCAAGTCTGTCCCAAAAATATACAAACAGACACATTATATATCTTTTATCGGAATAAAAATTGGGTCATCAAATTGGGTCTAACACAATTTAAAATTAAAGCGAAGTAATGATTTGCCGCTGTGCGACCAGACAGACATTAACTTTAAAATTTCTCTTTAGTATCTTATGTCCCTCGCTTTCTTTTATTGTAAAATAAATTGCCTACGTCGTTTAGCTAGATGTACTGATTAATACCGCACACATATGAGAACTCTGGGATTTCTATATTTGCCATTTCGCTTTACTTTTTACGGTATTTCAATTTCTTTTTAAATATGCATCCGTTATATTCTCCTCTTACATTTAAGAATTGCATTCTTGTCTATGTAGTAGAAGCTGTGCATTTTTATTCTAGATATTTTCCTTGTTATTTTGCCTAAGCCTTTCTCATTGTATTATCCCTTCAATTACTTTTCTGAGGCAAGGATTAAAATTTTTCACTTAAACAATAAAAACCCGGTAATTATAATATTTTGGCCACACAGTAGGATTCAGAGTACCAGATCCTTGCATCTCAGTATGTTATGCGAAATTGTGAGAAGACGAGATCCTGGAAGACGATGAAAATTCTGATTGAAGAATCTGAGGTAATAGTTAGGTAAATCCACGATCCAACTGTATGGAGAGAGATAATGATCTAATCGCTAACCGGCTAATCTCTAAAAGAAAAAGATATGCACTATGCAGACGATTGTGTCATATTCATTGTCGTTTTCGATTTTGATTAGTGTTGTAATTTTCTCAGTCTGACTTTTATCATTGATGTAAAGTTAGCTCAGAGAATTACTCATACCATCCTTCTCAAGCATCAACGATTTGATTATATTTCCTGTCACTTTAATTAAATATCCAGGTTTCACATTTGTACGAAGTTCTATGCTTCAGATATATGTAGGTTTTAATGAATTGCTTTTGGTCTATCCGTTTATTTTTGATTTGAAGGTTTGTTTTCATGCACTAACCCTTTACATTCCAGTTTTTTTTGGTATGATATACCAGCAACTGTAGGGCATTTTATTCAAATCCAAGAAAATTTTTAGATGCATTTATAATATTTTTTTAAAATTGTAAAGGTAGTAAATTATGCATTCATCCTCTTGCGAATCATTAACAACTGAAATACTCCAACTACTACTTGATGACTCAAGAACACACGCTTTTCATTTTTATGTCCTGATTAGTTAGTTACTAGATCGTTTCTTGTTGCCGACAATTTTTTTAAATTTTTATCACATGGAGTAGATATATTTTAAACAATGGCATATTGTCTAAAATCGCTTAAAACAAACAAAATCACTCTTACTCTGTTAAAAATTCGTATCCATTTCATTACGTCACAAAAATATAAACTGATTTATTTTAGAAACTGCATGATGAATATGTGACAATGTATGCATCTGAATAACAGCAATAAATGTATAAAACTGATATAATATGTTTAAACTTGCGCTAATATGTATATGGACCCTTTTTTGAAAAAAAACATCTATTGCGATGTCATATAGTCGCCAACGGAGTAACAAAGGAATTTACTAGGGCGACATATATGACAAACGGAAGTCAAAGCGTGACAAACTTTTTTTTTACGTACTCGTAATATTGGATATACTTATCCAATGAGTTTCTGGCATCACGAATTATTCTGCTTGCTGACTAATTTTAGTTTTCAAATTAAAAATTTTCACTGCTGATATTTAAAGTGACCAGTGGTGATTAAGTTATTATCATAACAAAAGTTTTTGTACTTTTTCACTTTACACTAGAGGTAGACATGGCAACACAATAAATGACTCGTCCCTCTTGACGACGATAACGATTATAAGTATAAAGTTTTATGGATTGGTCGTTTAATTGAGAATTAACTGTGCGAGTATATTTTAATGTCTTATAGATGACACAATGCTTCTTCAGGCGAATAAATTTATGCTTTGTATAATAATAATCTTTCCCCCCTGTTTCCTTATTACTAAGATGATATGATGTTATGCTATTAAAATCCTTTACTAGCTGGCATTTTTATGAACACAAAATCACAAACTGCACAACACTACTTGTAATCTTGAAGTCACAATCTCTAAAAGTATTGGAATAACTATATCGTGTTTTGTCCAAAAATTTCACCGTAAAAAATACACATTTGTCAAATGTGACATTGTAAGATGGAGCAGGCAGAGAAGAAACCATGTCGGGCGAATGAACAAGATGAGACTTTCCAGAGCCGTGATGTGCGGAATTCCAGAGGGACACCGATTGCCAGGAAGATCACCAAAGAAATGAAGAGACCTGTCAATACAGATCAAGATCTAACACAAGAAGAAGAAGGAGAAGAAGATTTGTAAAATACATATAAAAGAAGAAGAAAAACGAGCCAGCCTTACAGTAGTCGCTTACGATGTGTAACATTTGTCATCTCACAATTAAAAATATCAATTGAGCAGCAACAGAAATTAACATCAAAATTTAAAAAAGTTAACCCCTATATATTTATTAATTAATATATACAAGTAAAAGTAATGTATGTGCATTTATTTATTATTGAATTTTGCGTCACTAGGTAGGTACCGTATATCTATATATGCATTTTGTTTTGAAATGTGTTTGGTCAATTATATATTTTTATTTATTTTCATAGATGGCGGTAGTGTGCCACCATACATATTGTATGAAAACTTTGAATAAATATTTAAAAATAAGTTAAGTTGTAATGATCCACGGTAGATAGAGGGTCCTAATCATATCGAGCAGACTGTATTTAATGTCGAAATGATGTTCAATTAATATTATAAAGCATTTTATTGTATTTCAATATATATCGTTCTCCTGGTCACGGTAAGCACTGTGATGATCCACCTAGATAGTGGGTCTTCCTAACGTATTAACGATGAATTTTGTATTAATAATTTATTTAAAAGGCCGCCGCGAGTTGATATTTAATTTTAGCTATTATGTTCAATTGATTTGCCAACTCCTGGCCGCGGCTAACAATGTGATGAATCCTATGGGGTGACCCGTCAAAAATACGTCACGGAAAATAATATTAAATAATATAAATTTCATTGCAATGAATAAAGTCATTTGCCGTATGATGTTAGCGAAAATAGTTGTATGGCGCGGGTGGCAACGGCTGAAGTCGACAGATACGCTGTAACTATAAAAGGATCGCGGAATAAAATATTATACCTTCTTGAAATATTATAAATAATGTATTCTATACAATATTAATACTCTGCCTGTGCTAACTATACATTTAACTAAAATATATATTATTAACTGGAAATAATTATTCTGTGAAAATTTCGCTTTTGAATGCAAAATTAACTAAAAATATTAACTAAAATATTTCTAACTTGCTGTTGAATATTACCTATAAAGATATTGACTAAAACTTTTGCTTTGAATGGAATATTAACTACTTCTCTCATCAAATATTATTCTGCAGCAAATATTCAATGAAATTATAGGAACTAAAATATTTCTATCATCTTGGGTTCGCATACTATAATGAAAATACCTACTGCCCTTTGCATTTACTAAGTATATTACCTAAATAGCCACAGCTATACCATCCTGTCCGTCAGGGACGAAACATGAAACACAGTTATATTCCTAAAAGTGCTACCTCCCACGCGACAAAAATACCTATTGCAGTCGGGCTATGAATACTAACTATTTCCGCCTCATAATGGCGCCTGGAACCAATACTAAAAACCTCACTAGAAATAATAAATGCGACTAAATCTCGATAAATACAATATATACTATTCGTAATACGTCGTTGAAGTGGCACATGAATCGTCTAATGGATGAAGGACCCCGTTGTGTATCGTAATAACTTCAAATTCTTTTATAGGAGCAGTGTGGAAACAATTGCATAATATTACGTAATAAAACATCTAACAAACCTAATAATCTATACATTTATGTTACAATAAAATACGTTCACTAGAAAGAATTCGTGTATTAGAAATAAAACATTTTCGATTGGAGACAACCCAGTAAAATCGTTCGAACGGCGCAAAGGGAAAAATTCACACATATTAAATAACATTGAAATTAATAATCATAAACACTTTGTATTAGCAAATTCTTACCTTGAATGGTTTCGTCTTAGACGTGCATGAACCTGTTCATATTAATTCCGTGAGAAAATAATACATATATTTGCTATTTACGAAATACGACATTTTTGAAGCGAAACTTCTTTATAAATAAGTAGATAAGGTCTCGGGGATGGTTTGTTCGAAAGGATTCTACAACAGCCCGTGAGTTTATATGAAATAATAGTTTCTTTGAATGCTAAATTTTGGTTTTTTTTAAACCCTCAGCATCTCTGCTGAGAGGGGTAGAGGCCCCGCGCCCGCCTAAACCCGGTGGCCGACTTCCTAAGTGACTAAACGGCCCCCCTTGTTCCTCCGGCACTTACTGCATCCCGAGACTCTATCTCTTCTTTACGAGATGTGATCCTGTGACGCCTCTCTTTTAGGCTTATAATTGAGATGTACGTACTCTTTTGGTACGAGTTTCTGATGATGTGTGTTGTCTTGAGGCGCCTTTCTTTTAGGCCGGTGTTTGAAAAATCATGTACTCTTTTGGTACGAATTGATGACGACATTAGCCTCCTTTGCGGGCATAGTCAGCGATGTTACAAATTATTGTGCAATCTCATTATGCCTTTTCAGAGCGGCGTCCCACGATTCTGCATCTTGCAACATTTACTTTGGACAAATGTTAGAGTGTTAGTAACATATTTATAATATCCCAGCTATTCAATATGAGTGAATGATTTTTATATTTATTCTGGCCCTGTCTTTCTTACAGAGGACGAAATAGAAGTTAACGTTTTCTATCAAGGATTTACAGCATTCAAGCATGGAAATCCTTCCAAAGACAAAGGGAACCTTTTTGTTGGTTTAAGTAGTTTGCGCCAGATGAGGTTAGGTGGTCGGTTTATTGACGACCCCGAGCAACAAGGAGGACCCGCCTTTAAGGGACCCTGCAGGGGCTTGTGCGGGTTCCACGCCCAAGTGCCGGCAAGCATCTACGCCCCAACCAGCTAAGCCATCACAAACCAGATATCCCCAATCTTTAGTTAGATCTCCCCATTCTGTCCTTTACTCGTCGTTCTGAAGCTACTTGTTAAGCCAGATGTACCGAGGTACTCAAATCATAAAGACTTGGCTGAAGATCGGATTGCGCAATACTTACGCAACACAATTATTATAAGGCTACTAATCATTTCTTATAGAATTACGTGTATTCAATTATTAGTAAAAATAGTTTGAAAATCCCCATACTTTAAAATATATTCGTTCGGGAGAATTTCTCGTACGATTTGGATTGATATCTGGTTATGCAATACATAACGCGTCGACAATTATTATGAATCTATTAAGCACTGCTTATAGAGCTCCGTAAAATCACTTGTTAATACAAATGGTATGAAAATCCCCATGCATCAAAATATATTCGTTTGGGAGATATTCCCGTACGAATTGAGCCAAGATCACACAAGAAATCGTGATATTAATTATACATTATTGCTCCGATTTTAATCTTCCCAAAATAAATACATTTCAATAGTGAAAATAATTAATCGATAGATAATATAAATGTGTTCCTTAGCTGTTACACAGTGGCGGTATGATCCTCTCTGGTACTGATGAATGGTAGATTCCTCCATACGTCCGGGCAGCAACTCCGTCCGCAAATGCTGTTCTGGAACTCGGGGCTCCGTCGGTAGTCTGTTGGGCAGCGCTCCCGCTCGCAAGTCTGGTCTCGAACTGAAGGGGCAGAGTACATCGCGTTCGCTCCTTTTATAGTAACGATTTCACCATACCTCTGAAATCCACGCTAGTGCAGTGACTCATCCTATGCCCGATGACCTCACCGCCGGCGCTCGCCATTGGCCGGATTCAGTCAACAGGACGGTCGCCTCCGGCTCAACCCGTCGAAGGCAAAGCGCGCCTGTGATTGGTCCGTTTCGTTAAAATAATAGTTAAGCACCCGCTACACGCGAGACTTACTGTTCTGATTCATAAATAATAAAGGCTCGTTCGCACCTACTCACAAGGTCGAGTCTATTAGGATTGGCAAACGATATTAATTTAACACAGAATTATATCTATGGTATAATAAAGATCTAAGAAATATTACTTGTATAGCTGAATATTCAATATTTTGTTAGCCTCTTGTAATACATAGAATCTTAAGAAGAAATATATCAGGCTTTTACTTTTAAACGATTCCAAACAGAAGAAATATATTTTTGATGTCCATACTTGACTTTTTTGAATATTATTATTTTAAGATTTTCTAAATTTATTAAATCTATCTCTATGTCGACCATCACAGCTTCCCCCTTATTTAGAGAGAGGATGATCTATCAGACCAAGCCTATCTGCTAAATAACCCAATAGGATAGTATATTTCGTGATACTTATCAAGAGTTTCTAAAATTTCCTTTTAAAATTAATCGTTGTTCTTTCCTTTCTCCGCGTACTATATTTCTATTAGGGTTGAATTCTCTTTTCAATGGAACCTTCTTTGCGTATTTAAAGCTACTGTAAACCATCTGCCTGTCATTCAAATGAAAAGTGTACAACTAATATGTATGGACTGTATCTGATTCATTCAATCGACTGAAAAGGTTCGATTCTTCATAATCGATTGAATGCCTCAGTAATCTCATCATTGTGTCTGCTAACTACTCAAGCTCCATCCTGTTATCAACACTTAAAAGGAACACTCCTTCCCCCACTTTGTTATCCTCCTTGCTTCCCTTACAGTGGTACACTCCTAGTGTTCACCACCTCGCAACTCTATACTACTTTCCCCAGCATATACCTCCCTTCCCCCAGAATATACTCCCACTAACACTCCCCACATCCCCTTCAAGCTATACAAACCAACTCAACCGAGTAAATATTAACTGTATATTTCTCCTATGAAATGCGAGCTACGATAAATCTGAAGTTCCAGAATTATGTTAACCTACGAATTAATGTACAACCTATTCATATGAACTTAACAACCAGCTTCCTAATATATAGAGCGAACCCCTCGATCTCAATATGTCCTGTACGTGAGTAAACATGTTGACGATGATACTTGCTATCCACTATAAAAGAAAAGGTGCAGTCCGCCTCCAAATTTTCTAATGACTATTCGCAAATGGACAAGTCCCTTCAATAACCGTTGGACGTCGTTTCAACTAACTGTCCAGCTAACCCTCAAGAGAGATGCCCAAAGACGATGCATATTTGTTAAAGAAGTAGAGCTTCAACCATAACCCAGTTGTCAAGAAGGTTTCCAATAACTATTCCTTGTTATCCTACCATGGTGTACCCCGACAAGTGTTCACCATCTTGTAACACAACTCTAATTCCCCCTTCCCCCAAACTATACAACCGCTTCTATCTCTAGTTCATATAGTCCTTTCCTAACCAAGCGAATGGTCAACCGCATATTTCTACTATGATTGCAAACCGCGACAAAATGAACTCTTGTACTCCATCTAAACTATGAACCCCATTCATATACGCAGTACATGTCATATTATGTAGAATCAGCCTATTGACCTCAATATTTCACGTATATTGTAATGACTGCCATAATTTATTATTGGTGTAATATGAGGAAGAAGAGGAAGAAGAAGCCGCAAAAGTAGTGGATGATAACAGAAGAAGAAGAAAATGAATCCATTGAAAGGCATAAGATAAAGAAGAAAAGTTACAACCGAGTGTAGTAGTAGATAAAGACGAAGAAGAAGTAGTCGAAAGATATAAAATTAGAAGACGCGAATGTAGCAGTAGGCAAAGAACAAAAGAAGACGAAGAAAAGACGTAGAAAACAGTCGAAAATTATAAGATATACGGAAGAAGACGACATGAATGTAGTTATAGGAAAAAAAGAAGAAGAAGAAGATGAAGAGAAGACGAAGAAAAACAGTTGATAAGTATAAGATAAACGGAAGAAGACGAAATGAATGTAGTTATAGGAAAATAAGAAGAAGAAGAAGAAAGAAAGAAGAAGAAAGAAGAAGAAAAGAAGAAGAAGAAGAAAGTAGAGAAGTAGTCGTAAGATATACCATAAGACGAAAAGTAGTTGCAACATATTGTAATAATTGCTATTTATAGAAGAGAAGCATAAACGGTATGTATTCAAAGAAGAAGAAGACTAGAGTGAACATAACCAATAAAAAAAACCTTCGTACAGAAGAAGAAGAAGACGCTGTTGAAGTCAATATAACTAAAAGGGGGAAAGAAAGTATATATATATATACACATATATATATATATACACATACATATATATACATACATACACATAACCGATAGCATATACGAATAAGAAGAAGACGAAGAAGAAGTAGAGGAAGAAAAGGGTAGGAACAACCTCTTCGATAATTATGGAACGTAGAAGTATATATATATAACTATTATCCATCTCAATTAACTTTCCAGCCAACCCTCAAGAGTGATATCTAAAGACGACGCATGTTTGTAGAAGAAGTGCATCCAGATGTCAAGAAAAGTTTCCCATAACTATTCCTTACTAACCTGTCTTCCCCCAGATTTTTAAGCGTTTGTCAAATAATCAGGCGCAAATCCTCCGTATAACTGTAATATTGTTCCTCCCAAAACTTATTGAAAACCTAAAACAACTTTATTAATATGTTCCGTATTCATCATCCCCATACTTATATGTTACATAACATTATAAAATTTTAAAGTGTTCCTTTAACAACGCGAACATGTTTAACGAAGTACACTGTTACAAATCAGAAGAGGTGAACCCTAATATCTGTACTAGCTGTAGTAGTCATCACCAACACTGATATCCACAGAAGATGTATGTGTGTAACTGAATCAAGAATTCCTAACGTATAATTCGGTTTGCTATACGACTGGAATCTATTCAAGATCCAAACGTCCAACCTTTCTACCTCAATCTAAAAGTAATGGCCACGACGACGCATGAAGGTGGATGAAGCTAATGATTTCGTTATGCTACTACTATTTAATCTACTAAAAATCTATTTTCAAATTTTTTTTTTTTTTCCCAAAATGTTCCAGAAGAATTCAAAAGCTCTCCTGAAAAATTTATTTTTTTATTTTATTTTATCACTATTCAACAGGATTTCTACATACACCCAATGTATAGTAAAAACAATAAATGCTTAATCAATCATAGCGTTACGACTTCTCAAAACTTGAAGAAACTCACATATCGTTAGTTCCGGATTTACTTTTGTATTATTTCCAAGAAGATTGCGCCTAAAACTAAAACAACCCTAATATAGATACGTACGAAATTTGAAGTAGTGAGATGTAAACATTTAACAATTATCAACCCTGTATGTGAACCTTATGATCATTAAAGAAGCCAACTGTCCGTCTACCATATCTCATCTCTGTAGTCAAATAAGCTGATGTTTATTTCTATTCTGCCTATAAATAAGCTATATCAACGTATATTGTAATATAATATTTATTAATGAAGATAAAACAATTTCAATTAACGTTGCAATGAAGCGAAACAAAGGAATATATATAAAAAAAAACAAGTCCAATTTTTAATTATTCGTTACTAAGAGTATATATATATTGCGCTCTCTATTACCGCTTCCTATAGACTAATACTAGCGAAGGCTCAAAACTTTCTCTGATTTCCGCTAGATGGCGGTAGTATGACCATTTTAATTCATATGCCAGGCCGCCTTGTAAATAAAAATGGAAGCAATTTTATTCTTGTAATTCAAATCAAAATAATTTTTAGATCAAAACAAGAAACTCAAATAATTATTTCGTGCAACAATACGCGTCTGTGTTTATATTACGAACAAGTCTATCAATCCTGCATACAACAAAGAAATTATAATTAGTTTGAATAACCAGAACCGTATATAACTGTGTATAACAATTAAGAACACATTTAGATAATTAGAATAATTAAGAACCATAATAAATCAATGAAGGAAATTATTATTTTTTTTCAATTAATTCAGCAACATTGTAGATTGACATTTTATTTTTTTAGGACAATTTTTAATATAACACCTTGACGATAAAAAGGTATCTCCGAAACATGCACGTGAAAGTTATCAAATAATATAAGTAGATTTGTAAGAATACTATAATCAATAAATTTTTTTGTGTAATTATTATCTGTAAAAATTTAGCTGAATTTAAAGATCTTTTTTTTTTTTCAAATATAGAAACCCTTTTTAATATCCATAAGACAAATATATAACAAGTGTGGATTTATTTAATTTACATTAACCTTAATTTAATTAAAATTAATTTATATTAATTTTTAATTATGAAACCAGACGGATAATTATTAAAATATTTTTCGCATTTGTATCATAAAAGTACATAACCGAAAGAGAAAAGTAAATATTATAAAACATCGGATTTATAATTTTTTTTATAAAATAAAATATATATCAAATGTTCACATGGCAAAATCCGTTTAATATAATTCTTGTGTACCCCGTATACTAAAAGTTTTCGGTTTTATATCTTCTTTTCTTTTAGATTCATATATTCTCGTGTTTATATTTTCTACTAAATTGTTATCCGGTTTTTATATTTATTTTTACTTTTATATTTTTCTGCTATTATTATTAAGTACTATTGCATAACTCGTAAGCGAAAATATTTGCCACTGAACAGATTTTATCTAGCGTGGGTTAATTATTAGTTTATATTAATATAAGAAATTAAATTAAAACCGAATTTTAAGCTATCATAAACCCTCCGTGGCGCGCGCTGAAATCTGTCGCGGTGATCTGCCCGTAATACAGGTGTATATTTTTGCATTTCGGGCGCCGTGCGAATCCGTTCGGCGTAGCTAACTGTCCTTTCGTACTAGCCCGAACGCGAAGGTCGAACTTGTTAAACCTTAAACCCTCAAACGTCTCGGGTCTATTCACGAACTCACGCGGTCGGGCGAAACATGACCCGGAGGGTACTGTATGGGGAGCCGTGTCGTCGCGCGTTCTCCCATTACACAGCGCTCGCAAATCCCGATGGCCCAGTCCATGACAGTGGTATATTTGCGAAAAACAAATGCAATAATTAAAACCTTTCAAATGTGATTCGTTTGAATCTCAACTACATATTTGTTATACTGCGATTCGCAAATCCCGACGGCCTAGGCCGTGACAGTGGCATACTTGCGAGAAAACAAATGCAATAATTAAAACCTTTCAAACGTGAATCGTTTGAATCTTAACTACATATTTGTTATACTGCGATCCGCAAATCCCGATGGTCTTTTTTAGATTGTGACGGTGGCATACTTGTGAGATCGCATTCAAATATATTCTCTTCATACAATTATTAAAAATATTTTTCAAATGTGAATCGTTTGAATTCAAACCACATAAAATGAATGAGATATGAAATAAATCACATATTCTATAAAATGGAGCAATACTTTTACAAAGAAACAGGCATTCCAAAATCGAACTAATATATCACAAGGACCAAAATTACTACAATAATTTTCGTTCACAAAATATTAAATAATAAAAATGCCAACTGTCTATATGACAAACAACCTAAAGAAATTTCTAATACCTAGTATCACGTTTGTCTACAAATCTCAGTACGTGGTTCACGTAAATGCTCAATCTTTTTTCTTTGATGTCACGGACCGTGGTCCGCAATTCTTTAAATAAAACCGCTTTTATAATCAAATATTTTCTTTCATTTATAATATTAACTAAACCAAAATGATTTTATTACTATGCAAATGAGTCCAACGAATACGCTCCCGTCTGGTCACCGGCACCACTGAGATGACTCGATGCCAGACAGAGGGCATCCTAATCAAATCGAGCAGACTGTATTTAATGTCGAAATGATGTTCAATTAATATTATAAAGAATTTTATTGTATTTCAATATAAATCGTTCTCCTGGTCACGGCACCACTGTGATGACCCAGGTAGATAGAGGGGTCTTCCAAATTATTAAAGTTTTCTAGATGTTCAAAAGATTAATTCAGTATTAGGATATACTATAAAACGTAGCAGGATAATTTCCGCGAGTTGAAATTTAATTTTTATCTACTATATTCAATTGATTTGCCAACTCCTGGCCGCGGCTAACAATGTGATGAATCCTATGGGGTGACCCGTCAAAAATACGTCGTGGTAAATAATATTAAATAATATAAATTTTATTGTAATGAATAAAGTCATTTGCCGTATGATGTTAGTGAAAATAGTTGTATGGCTCGGGTGGCAACGGCTGAGGTCGACAGATACGCTGTAGCTATAAAAGGATCGCGGAATAAAATATTATACCTTCTTGAAATATTATAAATAATGTATTCTATACAATATTAATACTCTGCCTGTGCTAACTATACATTTAACTAAAATATATATTATTAACTGGAAATAATTATTGTGTGACAATTGCGCTTTTGAATGCAATATTAACTAAAAATATTAACTAAATATTTTTTGCTGTTGAATATTACCTATAAAGATATTGACTAAAACTTTTGCTTTGAATGGAATATTAACTACTTCTCTCATCAAATATTATTCTGCAGCAATATTCAATGAAATTATAGGAACTAAAATATTTCTAACATCTTGGGTTCGCAGACGAAATCGATAATACCTAATGCCCTTTGCATTTACTAAGTATATTACCTAAATAGCCACAGCTATACCATCCTGTCCGTCAGGGACGAAACATAAAACACAGTTATATTCCTAAAAGTGCTACCTCTTACGCGACAAAAATACCTATTGCAGTCGGGCTATGAATATGAACTATTTCCGCCTCATAATGGCGCCTGGAACCAATACTAAAAACCTCACTAGAAATAATAAATGCGACTAAATCTCGATAAATACAATATATACTATTCGTAATACGTCGTTGAATTGGCACATGATTCGTCTAATGGATGAAGGACCCCGTTGTGTATCGTAATAACTTCAAATTCTTTTATAGGAGCAGTGTGGAAACAATTGCATAATATTACGTAATAAAAACATCTAACGAACCTAATAATCTATACATTTATGTTACAATAAAATACGTTCACCAGAAGAATTCGTGTATTAGAAATAAAACATTTCCGTTTGGAACAAACCAGTAAAATCGTCGAACGGCAAAGGGAAAAAATTCACACATATTAAATAACACTGAAACTAATAATTATAAACACTTTGTATTAGCAAATTCTTACCTTGAATGGTTCGTCCTAGACGTGCATGAACCTGTTCATATTAATTGCGTGAGAAAATAATACATATATTTGCTATCTACGAAATACGACATTTTTGAAGCGAAACTTCTTTATAAATAAGTAGATAAGGTCTCGGGGATGGTTTGTTCGAAAGGATTCTACAACAGCCCGTGAGTTTATATGAAATAATAGTTTCTTTGAATGCTAAATTTTGGTTTTTTAAACCCTCAGCATCTCTGCTGAGAGGGGTAGAGGCTCCGCGCCCGCCTAAACCCGGTGGCCGACTTCCTAAGTGACTAAACGGCCCCCCTTGTTCCTCCGGAACTTACTGCATCCCGAGACTCTATCTCTTCCTTTACGAGATGTGATCCCGTGACGCCTCTCTTTTAGGCTTATAATTGAGATGTACGTACTCTTTTGGTACGAGTTTCTGATGATGGGTGTTGTCTTGAGGCGCCTTTCTTTTAGGCCGGTGTTTGAAGAATCACGTACTCTTTGGTACAAATTGATGACGACATTAGCCTCCTTTGCGGGCATAGTCAGCGATGTTACAAATTATTGTGCAATCTCATTATGCCTTTTCAGAGCGGCGTCCCACGATTCTGCATCTTGCAACATTTACTTTGGACAAATGTTAGAGTGTTAGTAACATATTTATAATATCCCAGCTATTCCATATGAGTGAATGATTTTTATATTTATTCTGGCCCTGTCTTTCTTACAGAGGACGAAATAGAAGTTAACGTTTTCTATCAAGGTTTTACAGCATTCAAGCATGGAAATCCTTCCAAAGACAAAGGGAACCTTTTTGTTGGTTTAAGTAGTTTGCGCCAGATGAGGTTAGGTGGTCGGTTTATTGACGACCCCGAGCAACAAGGAGGACCCCGCCTTTAAGGGGCCCTGCAGGGGCTTGTGCGGGTTCCACGCCCAAGTGCCGGCAATCATCCACCCCTCAGCCAGCTAGGCTAACACAAACCAGATATCCCCAATCTTTAGTTAGATCTTCCCCATTCTGTCCTTTACTCGTCATTCTGAAGCTACTTGTTAAGCTAGATGTACCGAGGTACTCAAATCATAAAGAGTTAACTGAAGACCGGATTGCGCAATACTTATGCAATACAGTAATTATTATAATGCTACTAAGTAATTCATATAGAAATCCGTGTATTCAAATTTTAGCATAAACGGTATGAAATTCGCTTTGCATAAAAATACACCCGTTTGGAACGGAATTCTTGTACGATTTGAACCAATATCACACAAGCAATCGTGATATTTAATTACACATAATTATTCCGAACTCAAATATTCCCAAAATAAATACATTTCGATAGTGAAAATAATTAACCGTAATAGATAATATGAATATGATCCTTATCTGTTACTCTTTGTGGCGGAATCCTCCTTCTGGTGCTGCGGGATGGTGGAATCTCTATACTTCGCCGCTGCAAGACCCGCTTTCTCTCAAGCTGGCAGCTCCTTTGCTCGCAACTGATGATCTGGAACTCGGGGCTCCGTCGGTAGTCTGTTGGGCAGCGCTCCCGCTCGCAAGTCTGGTCTCGAACTGAAGGGGCAGAGTATATCGTGTTCGCTCCTTTTATAGTAACGATTGCACCATATCTCTGAAATCCACGCTAGTGCAGTGACTCATCCTATGCACGATGACCTCACCGCCGGCGCTCGCCATTGGCCGGATTCAGTCATTAGGACGGTCGCCTCCGGCTCAACCCGTCGAAGGCAAAGCGCGCCTGTGATTGGTCCGTTTCGTTAAGATAATGGTAAAGCACTCGCTACACGCGAGACTTGCTGTTCCTATTCATAAATAATAAAGGCTCGTTCGCACCTACTCACAAGATCGAGTCTATTAGGATTGGCAAACAATATTAATTTAACACAGAATTATATCTATGGTATAATAAAGATCCAAGAAATATTACTTGTATAGCTGAATATTCAATATTTTGTTAGCCTCTTGTAATACATAGAATCTTAAGAAGAAATATATCAGGCTTTTACTTTTAAACGATTCAAACCAGAAGAAATATATTTTTGATGTCCATACTTGGCTTTTTTGAATATTATTATTTTAAGATTTTCTAAATTTATTAAATCTATCTCTATGTCGACCATCACAACGTCATTAATTTTTGGGAAAGTGTGTAAACGCGGGTTAATTAAGTGCAAACCTTCAGTGAAAATTATAGTGACCGAAAAAAATTAGATCATGCCAAGTCCATTCAACATGGCCAAACACCTTGCGCGTGATCAAATAGAAACATATCTGAAAATTCCTATAAAGACATGTGGATTATTTACTGACAAAAATTTGCCATTTTTAGGAGCATGTCCAGATGGACTTGTGGAAGAGCATAAAATTTTCTAAATAAAATGTTCAGGGGAAGGGAGGGTAAGATGGAAGGAGCGGGCAAGATGGAAACTACCTACTTATCGCGAACCGTGCTACAAAGCTCCCGAGTCTCCACACACACAGACACACGCGGCCATCTTGTATTTGCGAACGGTGACTCAGTTCTGCTCGTGTCACCAAGAGAAGCGTACGTGTGTTTCGTATTTTCGCGACGAATTATTACGCAATCAGTGGACTTTTTTTTTATTTTTTTTATTTAAAATAGAGATGTGTACACGGAATTCGTGTCACATCAACATTCTTACTTGCAGAGTGATTATTTATACAAAGTAAGTAATACTACCATTTTGTTTTTAAACAATATGTATTTAAATTGACAGACTGTACGAATTGATATTTAAAGAGGAAAAAAATCAGAGGATTTTCAAAGATATTTTTATTGGCAGTGAGCATACGGGCAAAATGGAAAATTGCATTTTAGGGCAAGATGGCGTAGTTTCCATGTTGCCCGTATGCAATAATTTTAATTTCTGTCAGTTTTTCTTATTTTTTCAACTAATTTCTTGAACTAATTAAGGATGTTTTTCTTAATAGATGGTGTTCAAGTACATAAGAAAGAGCAACAGAGGATCTTGGACTGAAGAAACGATACAGATGGCGATGGATGAAGCTAAAACTACAATAATTAGATCAGTCTCAAATAAATATGGAATTCCGATTAGAACCTTACATTCACCTCCTTTCATCACCAAAAGTTATTCCTACAATAAAGAAGCGGAAAGTGAGATGTCAAAAGTCAGAAATCCTAACTAGTTCTTCATTCAAAGAGGTTGATATGAACGCGTATCAATCAATCAGGATTGATAGCCGCGAGACGCTTCGCGTCCTTTCTATATCAAGATGCACTTGCCAAGGGAGGGGGAGCGGGAAATTTAAGAACACCAACCACCAATATTTAAATATTTACATAATTTATTTAATTAAAGCAGAATTCTTATCTTTAAGACTTATCAACTAAAAAAATATCACTAACCTAAAACTAATCCTAGCCTAAACGCAAGCAGTCCTGATTTACATAGTTTATCGTGTCTTTGTCACTTATCGCCACAAATAAAAAAAAACATGTCGTTCACAAACACTCGTCGCATCACTCCTGGAGGCCGCGGGGGGGGCGAGCGCTCGCGCCCACGCGTTCGCCGCTGGCTCCGCGGTTCCGCGGTCGGCTGGGGGCCATCTGGCCGCCGCGGTTCTCGTTCCAGGCCACGCGCGCTGTCCCGCCGCGCCGCTGCATCCGCGCCGTTGCTGGATCCGCGTCATCGGGAGGGTCTGGTCTCCCTCCTGGAACTCCTCGTGGAGGACCGGCCGCCATCCGAGGCAAGGCGGCCATCCTCGTCGCCGCGTCTTCTTCTCTGCGGGTGGCGTCCCGGGGCTGATACTCGCCTCACCGGGAGGGAGGTCGGGGCGAACTGCTTCGGGCTTGCCGCGTCGATCTCTCCTCTCGCTGCCCAGGGAGCCTCTCCCCGCGCACCCCTTCTCCCCTCTCCTGCTCCGTATACGGGGCTTGCGAAATTGGCGCGCGAATCTCGTACACCAAATACACAGTAGACAATGTTCGTGAATTACTGCTTGCGTTGTTATACCTAATACTAGTTACGAAATAACTATAACAAAAATTATTCTAAAATAACATTATCTTATTTTAAAATAATAATCTTATTCTAGGGCAAAACAGGAATGCGTTTTTTTCTCGCATCTGTTTTGCCGGCCCAAAAAAAAAAGGTCAACTTAAGGACGGAATTCCTAGAATAAAGCGATTCGGAGCGGCACAAATTAACGCGGTTATATCACCCGCCTCCCGCCTGTTTTGACGCGTCCGTATCGCGTGATTCTCGGAATTAAAATCTATTTACCATCGATAATCAACATAAACGACTGGTAACGAAAAAGTCAAAAACAAAACTCGCGTTCGAGCGGAAAAATTACTTTACATACGCGCGCCCCCGAGTTAATGTGTACCCCACTATACAGTTCGTCCTTCTAACCGCTTACGCAATTCTCCTCCGTCCTCATAGGCAAGAGAATTCGTCTCCTGTATACGTCTGTATACCCCGTAACTCGTTGATTCCATGTTGGTCCCGTCGCCAACACATGGACATCGTTCTCGCTTCGATCCCTGCGTGGGTAAGCATCTCTCTCATCTTTGCCTCGCTTCGTATGCGCTCGTTCGCGACCTCGTTGCGTCCAGTCCCGTGCCAACGCTATTATGACACCGGAACAAATTCCTTCCCGACGACTGTATAGTTCAGTACACAAAAACACTACCGAAAAAAATCTATATTCCCGTCTCGATAACCCCCTCGTACGAAAAAGAAATTACCCCAAAAAAATTTTAAAACGCGCCCGCGATCACAATACAAATTAACTAAATATCCGGCGAAATAATACCGACATCAGGCCGCATCACAAACACAATAGACGCCGCGCTGGCGGTCTATTCGCCGTTCTCACATACGATTGCAAAACCCGAAGCCGCGAAATAACCCACTATAAAATTGAAACGTTCGGAAACGAAAAAAAAAACAAACACGATCTTAATTTTTACCGTTAGGCGCCACGAATTTATTATTTTTTTACTGTACGACCGCAATTTGGTCGATACACGAATAAAAAAAAATTCGAAAAAAAATTCACCGAGCTTCCGATTCATTTTAAAAAAAAAAAAAACCCGCGCATCGCTCCGTTTCCTTTGGCAACTCGCGCATTTTTTTTTTCGATCTCAGGGCAGATCCGTTGGAAATCCATTTTTCCAATCCTTTTCTACTTTCGTAGAAAAGAAGCCCCACGTTGGGCGCCAATTGATATGAACGCGTATCAATCAATCAGGATTGATAGTCGCGAGGCGCTCCGCGTCCTTTCCATATCAAATTTAAAATGCACTTGCCAAGGGAGGGGGAGCGGGAAATTTAAAAACACCAACCACCACTATTTGAATATTTACATAATTTATTTAATTAAAACACATTTCTTATTTTAAGACTTATCAACTAGAGAAATTACCACTAAACTTAAGCTAACCCTAGCCTAAACGCAAGCAGTCCTGATTTACATAGTTTATCGTGTCTTTGTCACTTATCGCCACAAAAAAAAACATGTCGTTCACAAACACTCGTCGCATCACTCCTGGAGGCCGCGGGGGGGGGCGAGCGCTCGCGCCCACGCGTTCGCCGCTGGCTCCGCGGTTCCGCGGTCGGCTGGGGGCCATCTGGCCGCCGCGGTTCTCGTTCCAGGCCACGCGCGCTGTCCCGCCGCGCCGCTGCATCCGCGCCGTCGCTGGATCCGCGTCATCGGGAGGGTCTGGTCTCCCTCCTGGAACTCCTCGTGGAGGACCGGCCGCCATCGAGGCAAGGCGGCCATCCTCGTCGCCGCGTCTTCTTCTCTGCGGGTGGTCCCGAGGCTGGTCCCGAGGCTGGAACTCGCCCTCGCCGGGAGGGAGGTCGGTGCGGACTGCTTCGGGCTTGCCGCGTCGATCTCTCCTCTCGCTGCCCAGGGAGCCTCTCCCCGCGCACCCCTTCTCCCTTCTCCTGCTCCGTATACGGGGCTTGCGAAATTGGCGCGCGAATCTCGTACACCAAATACACAGTAGACAATGTTCGTGAATTACTGCTTGCGTTGTTATACCTAATACTAGTTACGAAATAACTATAACAAAACTTATTCTAAAATAACATTATCTTATTCTAAAATAATAATCTTATTCTAGGGCAAAACAGGAATGCGTTTTTTTTCTCGCATCTGTTTTGCCGGCCCAAAAAAAAAAGGTCAACCCAAAAAAACATTTCGAATTGCGCGGAACCCCGTTTTCGCTAAATGACGAAGTGTAAATAGATACTGCAGCTGTCATCATAACCTCAGCGGGTGACATTTCCGCGACAAAATATGTGAGTCCCGGTGTGTACACGTCAAATGACCGCGTCATTGTCCCCGAAACATGAACGTAGATGTTCATGCGACATGCCGCGCGGAATGCTGCGCTATTTGTCCCCTAGTGAATACATGGCTTTATTGTTTACACACTTGTCTGTCAACCACCGAGCTTGTCATCAATATTTGACTCATTTCCCGACCAACAATCACTCTGAAATTTGGCAGAGAGACGCACTCCAGATGACAATACAATAATCATTAATTAGTTTTACAAAATCTGTTTTACTTTTCAAAAAATATTTAAAATGTGCCGGTGCCATCAGTCGGTTTGTATTATTTAAGAATTATTGACGTTTGTGTTTTGAAGTTGGGTGTTATATGATTATATTTAATTATATGTGGGAAGGATCATAGATGTCTCTAGCGTAGTCCATACAAATATATGAAAGAAACTGATTTAGAACATATAATATAAATATTGTATATTATATAACATTAAAAAATTAATAATTTGTGGATGTTCTTTCGGTGGAATTGTAAACGTTTCATTATTTAAAATTATCTCTTTATATAAATAAAAGAGCGTTTTTAATTATTAAAAAAACCAAAATTTTTTGCAAATTTAAAAATTTATAACTTTATTAATGTTGAACATTTCTTAATTATTTTAGTACATTTTTAGTATCGTAATGCTTTATGCTATGCAATGCTATGCTTTAGCTTTATGCTAGTAAGAAAACATTCTGCCTACATATATAAAATATTCAAGATGTATTGATTTTTTCCAAGACACCGAAAACGAATTTTTGGCCACAGCCTCTCGATTAATGCTTATATTTTCTTAAAATAAAACACAAATTACTTTGTTTTCACCACTTTATTAGATTAAAAAATCTACATGTTTCGAGAACAATGTTCTCTTCCTCAGGATTATTGTGTACTAACAACGATCTTTAAAAGTTGAACCAAGCAAATGTGTTACGGTGAAGGGGTGGGTGAGGGGGTAGGTGAGGGGAGGGGATTCGAGGTGTTAATTATTATGGGTATTTTCTTAATTATTGTAAATAATTTTAATTTAATTACTTTTATATAAGAACAATGGTTCTATCTAAGCTATCGTTTTAAAAAAGTGTAGTCTAACATACACATTCTGATACAAATGAATAATAACAATTCACATTTTCGAACAAGAACGCAAGCTCTAATGAATAATTTATTCTAATTTGTTTATTTAAAATCAAATCCAAGCTTGATAAACAAGATATTTTATCTGTTGTTACGCTCGCCACAATTCATAGAATCTGCATGACACATAGGTGGGTATTATTCAGTATTTTGTTCAGATAATACATATTTTGTAGCCCGCGTTCAAGGTTGTGGTGGAGACCACAGACGATTGTGATGCGACAACCTCTCTATACATTCATAAACCTGTGGTTGTTGGTCCACGTTCCTTGGTTGTAAAGTGAACAAACAAAATGCCCTTCAGTTCACCTAACCGAAAATGTAGAAAATTTAGAAATAAGTACCTAACTAAATATTATTAAAATCGTCTCTGAAATCTATATCTATACTAAAATATAAAGAGGTAAAGTTTGTGAGTTTGTACGTTTGGATGTAGGAGGTAATCTCCGAAACTACTCATTCGATTTCAAAATTTCTTTATTCTCTATTTAGAAAGGACTTTCAGGTGGTTATAGGCTATTCATTATCCCGTTAAAACATAAGGGCTTTTCGTGACGTGAAGGTGACCTATTTTACAACTAAAGTCGACGAAAACGTGGTCGAGCGATGAATTTTTTACGAACGCTGCCTTAACGGTGAGAGATATTTAAATACTTTCTATAAAGAAATTGTAGAACTCAAAGAGTTCTATAAAAAAATCTACAACGTCACATATCTATATGTTAGGGTTAATACACAAATTGATAAAATATGAATAAAATATATATTTAAAATTAATTTTAATCCGTCGAGGGTAATTTAAGTATGTAATGTTAAATTCTTAAATATATTTACTTATCGTCAGTGAAATTTTATATAGATATAAATTTCCATTCACACAACATTGTTTGGACGAGTAGTTTAGATTATATGGATTTTTCACTGATACTCTTATAGTCTCAAACTGAATTCCGTGCGGGCGAAGCTGCGGGCACAGCTAGTATGAAATAAGGCTGGCTTGCGGCTAAAGAAAATTATTAAAAAAATATTGATTGTATTATTTGTATAAATCTACTTATATAATTTGATTATTACACCTGCATGTTTCGGAAATACCTTTCCATCATGATGTTATATATATGTCAAAATATCAAAATTAATAATGTCTTTTGTTTTTTGTTTTTCTAACTTATTTCAAAATTTATTTTTAAATATTATTGCTGAAGTTCTTGATTACTCGCAATTATTGGAATTTTTTTTAGAATTGGGCTAGTAGTTAAATTTAATTGATCATTAATATTATTTTGTTTTTTTTTACTAATTTCTAATGATTCTAAATTATTCAATTTCAGACCAAAATTATTTATGTGTAAAATAGAAAGACTTAAATTTTTATCGAAACCGTGATCATTTTCTTTTTTTTTCTAAATGTAAATCTCCAATGTTGCTGAATCAATTGAAAAAAGAAGTTCTCATTTACTAGTTGAAACATTTTTTTCGCTTAACCTACGCGTTGGGCTTCGGTCGGGCGACGCTACGAAAGGGAGTAATAAAAAAAATCCAAAAATCCAAATTATACTATAATCAGGTTTCGCGTCTACCAGACGCGTTGAAATATTTTCATACAACTTAATAATTTGTATGAAAAAACTATTCAAAATTTGAAAAATCCAAAAAATTATTTTTTTTTTTAACGAAAATTTGATAGATCTTCTTGAGTCTTCACGAGTCTGCTTGCAAAGTTTCAGCTCGATTGGATCACGGGAAAGGGGTTAAAAGTCGATCCCAAATTTTTTATCGGATAAGCAGACACGACGACAAGTAGACAAGCAGACGCTACGAGTTAAAAGAAAGGGAGTAATAAAGAAAATTATGTTTTTATTTTTAAAAATTTGTCAAATATGATTAACTATACTAATATTTAAATTTGGTTTTTTAATAATTCTTTTATGACAATAGTTTTGGTAAATTTACAAGTGTTCACGTTAACTGCACCTTGATATACAGATAATTAAATCCATTTCGGCCACTTGTGAGTTAGGGCTGTGAAAACAGCGGCATTTGGCATTTGATAGTGTTAGTGATGGACATTGTTACATATGGAATGATGTATTTTAATTTTTTAATTTACATATAATCAGGAGGTCGTTACTAACTCTGATAGATAGTCCTTGTGCGATAACCGTAATGATTCTTTATCGTCCAACTCATTTTTCCACCCAATAATCGGATTCAATATTCATCTTGGCTACAGTGAGGAGTGAGAAGTATCGAGGCAGTTGCGAAGTGCGAACAAAGAAAGTACTTCCGCGACAGCAATTGATTTATTAAAAACTGGTTGTACTGAAATGCGCGCAAAAAAATTACGAACAAAGTGGAATTATATAAATATAGAAAATTAATGTTACCGAGCCCAAACACAACAGAACAGTAAAAGGTGCGATTCACCACTCTGAAGAAAATTTTAATGGCCGACTCTCTGAGCTAAATAATTTAAGGTTTATTACACAATTAAAAGGGTTCTTGTAACTCTGTGTCCTCATACTTAATTAATTTACCTTTAATTGCACGTAGTTATGCGTAACATAACATGGAAATGGGAAAATGGTTTCTAAAAATTTGGACCTACAAAAATCGTCGATGATCAATTGATGTTTTCTAAAAAATTATCGTGTAGTAACAGATTTAAAGATTGCATAATGCGTCCATGTTACATGGATGCTTTTGACCAATATTTTTGTCTGCCAAGGATTCGTAAATTTGAAGTCACAGAAAACGGTCAAACCACTTTATTTTAGTTTAAGAGTTAATTTAACAATGGTGGCCGTGATGTGGTTAAGAAAAAACAAAACCAAATGCCAAAAAACAAATAAAACAAATTTACAAAAACTATATCACTTAAAGCTTGGGAACGTTTTCAGCACATAACGAATATTGGATTTTCGCATTCGCGAATGTGAATGCGAATATTTATCTCCAGTATTTGCAAATGCGAATGCAATGTTGACTTTTCAAATAAAGCGCGCGCAAAATGTTTGACATTTCGCGTCGGCCATGTTTAAACCGAACATAGCCGAGCCGATACAAGTTGAATGAACGAAGTTAGTCACTTAGGTCCAAATTCAGAGTCAATACATAGACGATTTAAAGGTTAAGGAACGCCTTAAAAGCGTAATTTTCAGTACAAAATAACACTTTTAAGGCGTTCCTTAACCTTCAAATCATATATGTATTGACTCTGAATTCGGTCCGTAAAGTTCATTCGAAATGATTTGTTTTGATTAGAGGTTAGTTTAGTATTATTGTATTTGTCAAATTTAACTGATATTCAAAAGTGACAAAGTGATATAAAAATATGAGTAAACCACATGTTAGCGAAGTTTGGACTTATTTAATTTTGTTTTAAATAGTTGTTTTGTTTTCTGTAAAAATATTGTAAATTTAATTTAAATATAGTAGTTATAATCTGCTAAATCTAAGTATTATGTATATAACAAGTCTTACAAGACTTAGGTATTATTAATTTGATTAGATCTCTCAAGTTATTTTATCACAAAATATTTTATAATTGAAAATTTAAATCTTTTTAAATGAATGGAAGGAAATTCATTATTTTGTTTTGAGTTGTGACTTTTAAAAATATTTTAATTATACTTATAGCAAGAACAAACGAGAATCTATTTCTAGTTTAGTCGCCTACCTTAAAGACTGTTCCATAATCATTTTTTTTATTAAAATCACATAATCATCACTCTTGGCTCTGCAACCTCTGGTGGGTCTAGGCCTCCTCAAGAGTCTTCTTCCACTCATCTCGGTTTAGTGCCAGCTCTCTCCAGTTCAGAAGCTCCAAGGCAGATATTTCTTTGAGGACGTTGTCGCTCTATTTTAATTTTGGCCTTCTTAGGAAGGAAAAAAAGGAAAAAAGGAGCTTAGGCTCCTTTTTTTATTCAAATATAGGTAAATAAAAAAATATAGATGTTATCAGTTATTATAATTCCATATCCACATCAAACATTCCATATCCAATCAAATATTATCATTCCATATCCATATATGTATATGGTATCTACGTTTTTTAAAAAATATAGCCTTCAATAATCACTTACATTTTATAATTTATTTGTTGCTTTCACTGATATAAATTATAATGAAAATGTCACCTGAACTTGTTGTATTGACCTGGTATTCCCGTAATCAGCAATTTTGAGAATACCTTTAGGTACTACCTGAAATCTGAACTGAAATGTTTAATTGCCCATATCTTAATAATTTAAAAAGGTAAACACCCAACTATTGTATGTATTTGTAAAGCTATTAACTGTATCCTCTGTATTATTATTAAGGTTTTTCCAAAAATATTTGTATATAAACTCAAGAATAATAGCTATGTTTATCAGTTGATAATGGCCTAAACAGCCGAAACGATCGTCCTGTAAGAGACTAATAAAATATTGAACTCTTATAAAAAACATTGTGTTTTTTTGAATTTTTATATTCATATATGTATAATTTCCTTTTCATTTGCCAAATATATTCGCGTCGTTTCTTGCGAATACGAATGCGAATGCAAATGTGAAAAATTATGTAAATGCAAATGCCATATGCAAATATTCGTTCCATAACTAGTCCAAACCCGTACATAACGTATTTTTAGCATTTTGTGGGTTGGATGCTTTTTGCATAGCTACGTCCAATTGTTTTCATTGCCTATAAATCTCGCGGTGCCCTTACGAGGAGGCGGCGCTGAATGGCATCTGCGTAAGGTTGCCCTTTCCACTAGGACGTGCACGGCTCTGTTGCAACTCGAGGGTCTGGTATCATTTTTCTCTTCAAAACTAGGTCTCCCAGGTTCACATCCGCCGGGTATTAATCATTTCTGATTTATGATGTCGTTGTGTAATTAGACTTGTAATATGCAATTAGGTTTCTTGTATGCCTAAGTAAGCAGCCTATTAAATGTTTTTTTTTAATCAAGCGTTGAAATCAGTCGACCGTGTTGTCCGAGTAATATTGTCACAACTTGTCGGTGGTTTTCTCATTAGTTTAAATTTAGCAATTATGAACACCTGAATGAAATCGTCAATACCAACAACATCAAGAATTAATTAAAATAAATAAAATTTACCGTCAGTTTTTTTTTAAATACAGGGTCTCTTAGGTAGTAGCAAAAATTTTGGGAGTTCTTTTCTTTCAATTTTAAATAGAAAATATTTTTTACCCTTAGACATCAAAGTTTGTATTTTGTTTCAATATTTCTGATTTACCTTTTGTAAAGCGTTCGATTGTCAAAAAAGTAATTTATGTCGAATATTAAAAATTCATTCGCTTTGATGCAAGTCAACCTTTAGACATCAAAGTTTGCATTTTGTTTAAGCCGAACTGCAGCTCCGCCGTGATAGGACGCTCTCCTGATGAAGCTGAATAAGACTTCAGGGAAACGTCAAGATTTGCTTCTCTGTAAAATATACTGTTCGTATAAAATACCCTGTTTGTTTAACACTTGAAAAAATCAATCTTTCTAATCTAACTATAATAATTGCGCTGTCTGTCTGTCTGTCTGAATTAAAACTTAAGAGTGTGACACGCAATCAGCGCGCGGCTCAAGCAACATGCGAAGGTCGAAATTACACGGTTTTGACATTTGAAGAAAGAAGGAAGAACGGGGAAACCAACTTGACAGTTAAATTCATCAACGCAAAACCGAAAATTATGATATCTCACAATAGGCATGCAAAAAACTGAACACAAAAGTAAATTGTTATTATCAAAATATTCGAGGAATTAAATCGAAATTATCTGATCTAAAAACTAATTTGCCTACTTTCCACCATCACATTTTTCTTCTCACTGAAACCTGGCTGGTTCGAGATGTCCAATCTTCGGAGCTCGGTTTCGATAATTTTGCTGTTTACAGACAGGATCGAACTCAGAATAACAGTAACAAGACTAGAGGAGGGGGGGTTCTCATTGCTGTTAAAAACAACATCAAATCTAAAAAAATAACCCTGCCTGAAAATAATATAGAACAAGTTTTTGTTCATGTTGAAGCACCGCCAACCGGCATCATCCTAGGATGCATTTATGTTCCACCCGGGTCAGATGTGACGAAATACAGGAGCCATGTGAATAATATAGAAGCTCTACGGGCCAAATATCCAAGATGTAAAATTATACTAATGGGAGACTATAATCTTCCGAATATCCAGTGGTCCCCGAACTTTGAAGAGGGATTGGAGCGGAACTGCGAATATGATGGAAATAATCAAGACCATCAAGTGACTGCAAGTGCTATATGTTCAAGTGAATGTGCAAGCTCCAGGGAAATAATCGAAATGACTCATTTTTTAGGTTTTGTACAAAGTAATTTCGTTCCAAACTGCACTAACAAACAATTAGACTTAATTTTAACGAGTGACACTAAAATAACTGTTGAATTATCAAATGAATCACTATTACCAATAGATAAGTATCATCCACCATTGGATATAGGTATTACGCATGACTTCTCGGAGTGTAGGCGTGAAGCAAAAAGATATTTAAATTTCCATAAAGCCGATTACCCGGCTATAAATGCTTATTTACAGGAGACTGATTGGACTTCTCTGTTTCAAAATCTTAGCCTTGATTTGAAGATGGAAGCTTTTTACAATGTACTTAATGAGGCCATAAAATCTTTTGTGCCGGAAACTTGTGCCAAGGTTACAAAATATCCCGTTTGGTTCAGCAAGGAATTAAAATTATTAATACATGATAAAAAGCTAGCTCACCTCAAATACATGGAAACACGAAATCCACTAGATTATCAGCTTTTCTCGAGTTTAAGATCAAAATGTAAAAACAAGTCTAAGTCCTGTTATAGGGACTATATGGCTAACATCGAAAGCATGGTAATTAGTGATTGTATTGGTATGGAAATTGGCTAACTCACAAAGAAAGGCTGACAATCATGTCCCAAGTTCTATGATATATAATGGTTCCAATAGTGATAATCCCTATACAGTGGCAAGCTACTTCGAGCATTTCTTCAGCAGCGTCTATGAAACCCATAACATAATTGATACAAAAATTCATTCCAAATTTAACTATTTTCCTAATAAAGAGATCACTCTAAACAGTTGCCATATAAATCACTCTACTGTTATGAAGGGACTGGAGAAGCTAAATACAAGAAAACCTATGGGGCCTGATGGAGTACCTAACGCACTATTGAAGAACTGCCGAACATTCCTGTCATACCCACTATTTATATTATTTAATGAGTCTTTAAGACTCGGCTACTTTCCAAGCCATTGGAAAAAAAGCTTCATCGTGCCAATTTTAAAAAAGGGAGATAAATCAAATGTTTCTAATTACAGACCGATTTGTATATTGTCTGCAATTCCTAAGCTCTTTGAATCACTCGTCTTGGATGACCTTTCTCCTCACTTCGAGAGCCTCATCGAGCCAAGTCAGCATGGCTTTGTTAGCGGTAGATCGACTCTGACGAATTTAATTTTGTATGAAGATCAGATACTGAAAACCCTTGCTGAGAAATATCAGGTGGACTCCATCTACACTGATTTCAGCAAGGCCTTTGATAAAGTACCTCATGATTTATTACTTTATAAGCTGAAGGCTTTAGGCATTAAGGGAACTCTGCACGATTGGTTTACTAGCTACTTGTGCTCGCGAAGAATGATAGTACGAGTTGGTGATATTAAAATGGATGGATTTATTGCTACTAGTGGCGTACCACAAGGAAGCCACCTGGGACCTATTCTGTTTCTTCTCTTCATTAATGATATAGTAAATTCTTTTAATAATATTCAATTCTTACTTTTTGCTGACGATTTAAAGCTGTTTAAAAGAATACAATGTGTAGAAGATTGTTTGGTATTGCAGAATAATTTAAATGCACTTATCAACTGGTGTAATGTTAACAAACTTTATTTGAATATTCAAAAATGCCAAGTAATCACCTTTTTTAAAATAAAAAATCCCCTCTATTTTACGTATACATTAAATGACATTCCTCTTGAAAGAGTCAAAATTGTAAGAGATCTAGGTGTGATATTTGATGAGAAACTAACATTTATTCCACATATTGACAATATCACTAATAATGCGTTGAAGATGCTAGGATTTATTTTGAGGCTTACAAAAGACTTTAACACTATAAATTCCATTAAATTATTATATACGTCTCTAGTACGAACTCAATTAGAATCTAATTCTCCTGTATGGTCTCCACATTATACTGTTCACTCCAATAATATTGAGCGAGTGCAGCACAAATTTTTGAGAGTTGTTAATTTTAAATTACACATACCAATAATGGACATAAATTATAATTTTCTATTGTCTCTAATTAAACTAAATAGATTATCCGATAGAAGGAAAATTGCTGACCTCGTATTACTGTATAAAATCGTAAATAATTATTACAACAGTTCAGAACTAACGCAGCTAATTTTTTATCACATCCCTTCCAGGAGCACTAGACAAAGTATATCGTTTCATTGTGACAATGTTAGTGTAAATTATCTCTATAGCTCACCTATTAGAAGGCTCCATAGGTTAGGAAACGAGTATGGCTACCTATCGGATGTTTTTTCGGAAACACTAGCCGCCTACAAGAAAGCTCTTCTGGACGAATTCGGTCGTTTATAATTGGTTATTGATGTCATGTCTATCTCTTGTTTTTAGATTTTTGAATTTTACATTTCATTTTATTTTACTGTCATTTTTATTGCTTCTTGATTTTTAGATTGGATTTGTTTACAATTATTTCATTTTGTTGTAATTTTGTTGCTTCTTGAATTTCAGACATAATTATTTTAATTTGTTGTAGTTTTATTGATTGTTGACATTCATATTTGATTTGATAACTATTATTTCATTTGATGTAATTTTGTTATACTTTATGTTAAGTAATGTTTTTTTTTTTTTTATATATCACTTTATTAATTGTTTTTGATAGAATTATATCTTATCTCCTTTTTTTATTATTACCTATCAATCTAAACATGTTATATATATTGTTTCTTTAATGGTACGTTGTACCGTGTATTAATTAAATAGATAAATAAAAAATAAAAAAATAAATAAATTGTTATATTATTATTTTATTATAAATAGTTTCAGGTTTAAGCGAAAAGTCAATTTAAAAAAAAATGTTTTTCATGAGTTTTCTGCAATTATTATGTCCCGTGGTTTTGTCGTATGTTAAATAAGGATACTTACATTAAAACAAGTATTTAACACGTATTGATTATTGTATGCTATAGGTTATCTTATATATTCCTTTAAGATAGGTTACGTTTAGTTAGGTTAAGTTAACAGATAGTCACGGCAGCACAGTAATGAACTGATTGTGTGCAATTGTCTTGTGTGCAGTGCAGTGTTACCATGAAAAATAAGCAAAAGTAAACGGAAACCCTCGACAAGTGGTGCTGGGTGGAAAGGACGCGAAATGATCACAGTTTGGAAGAAAAACGAAAAAGACGAAAATATTCAAGTAAGTGAGATGTCCCTTGAGAATAGAGATAGGTGCGCAATTTCGCTTAAATTAAAATTTAAAACCCGGTTCCCGCGGGAAAATTAAATCTACTGGAATTCGACAAAAAAGTAATGACGGACGTTTTTCTTTTATCTCAGCACACAATTATGGAAAACAGCTGAAGTTTGGTTTTCTCGCAGTTTCTTTAAGTTCTTGGACAAAGAACGTTCATAAATTTGGCCAGATGTCAGGGGCGTAATCAGTTTTCGGAATGGCCCGCTCTCGAGGGCCCTCCGCACTGCGTAATGTATGGCCCACCGTTAATGCGTGAAATCTGTAATTTCAAGAAACATCTATAAAGTAAACTTTTACGCTCGCGAGCGGGATATAATGCTACCCCAAACATATTAACTTTTTTCTTTATTTAATTTATTTTTACAATACAGGCTGACAGGAGAACCATCTCTTTCATTTCTGACGTTTTATAAATCACTTTGGTAATATACCTCCTATAACTCAACACGTGTAAGTGGATATGGTTGATGATGATATAACATTAGTTTAACTAAAGGATATACCTAATTTTTTTTTAATTTTCTCTAAAATAGTTTTTTATTATTATCTATTTATTTTCTTTACATTTTTTAAATATCACTAAGGTCATTTTCACAATTAATGTTACAATGTTACTACATTTCATTCATTGTATAACCAGAAGAAAAAAACAATTTTAGCACATTTATATAAATGTACAATACCTACACAAATAAGCAAATCTAAATACAGCAAACTAATAATTCATGGTTATTACAGTAATGATACACATCATATTAATTCATAGGTAACATATATGGTTTGATATCAACCACTTTCTGAGTTCTGCCACAGATTTTGGAGTCGTTAGACCTGTAGGAAAGTTGCTTTGTAGATTGTTCAAGAGCTAGGGAACTAAATATTAAAGTGTCCTCAGTCCATATTTATTTGTTATTCTTAAAAAAAATAAAGTTCATTAACTAATTTTACTTATTTCTCAACTTTAATTATTATATTCATTTACAATTTTGGTATTATATTGCACTATTATATTAGTTTTTTTAATTAATTTCTTTTAATTAATTAATTTTTAATTAATTTTATAATTAAATAAGTAGACTCTGTAAAAAGTAGAATTGCGGTGTCCATCATAATTTGGTGCTAGATCATCTGAAGTCAAAAAATCAAAGTTCATTCGCATAACGCTGGGAGGGATTTTTAAATTTCAATTTTTCAATTTTTTCGAACACTTTGAAGGGAAAAACGCGATTTTTTGCGAAAAATATCGACTAATTTGTTATTAAAAAAAAAATTTATAACAAATTTGAAAAAAAGTCTCCAGCTTTACCTCGTAAATTATGTACAGAAATAGTGTTCAAAATTTCAAAAGGATCGGTGCAGTAGTTTTGAAGTTATGATGGACACCGACTTTGAAAACGTGAGATGTGGGGAAAACGATTTAAAGTTTTGCACACTGTAAAATTCAAAATAAAACTCAACACTTATTTTATACTTACACATAATCGTCGATGCCATGTTCACACGGCAAAGAGCTTTCATCATCAGCATCTTTTTGTCCTTGTCTAAGCAAAACTCTTCTAATACAATAGCACGTCCGGTAGTCCTCAGGTGAGCGCGTCTCTTACCTGCCCTAGCAGGTATAGAAAATCAGTCTGAGTATCGCTCAAATGTTCATAATTTCGTCAATTTTGCTCCGATTGACTTGAAATTTTGACACAATATTCTTGCGATGTTATACATTCATTTAAAAAATTAAAAATAAAATGCAAAAAAATAAATTAAAAACTTTACCCCCCCCTTAATAATTTGGATAATATTAGGTTCATCAAATTCTGCGTCTTATTCGCGTTCGCAGAGTACACACTTTTTTCATTGTACTCATACATTTAGCAATATAATATATTAAAATGTGCGTTTAAGCATTTTAATTTTAATAGATTTTGTTCACGTGTTTATGTAGGTACCTAAATCTATACTTTAATCTTTTTTTACAAAGAGACCATTACGTAAATAAAGCAATGAAAATAAGATACTCGTTACTTTCTACAGAAAATAATAAAAATAATAAAATTAAACAATTTAAACCTTATTTTATCCTCCAATTTTTTTTTTAATAATTCAACATGTTTTGGAAAAGTTGCACCGTTCTTCAGGACAATGAATATCTACTAGGTAGTACGTATGACTATGAATGTACATTCCTGAAGGAGGGAGCATCGCCCCAAAAATATTAAATTTTTTAAAACAAATTTTTTTAGTGTGGTTAAAACAAAGTTTTAATGATTTAATAGTAATAACTATTTTCTTCATTTTCAGTGAAAAGTAACAAGTGTTTTATTTTAATTGCTATATATACGTAATTGCAGAGGCGTGCAGTGAGAACAAGATACATGACTTTTATTAAAACATACATTTGGGAAAAAAAAGAAATTAAATATTTATCTGGCAGAATATTATGGAATATTGAAATCTAAATAAAATGTTAATTATTGTGATTGGAATATTACGAGATAAATCTATTATTTCGGTTTCTTTTCAAAATATATGCTTAGGAAAAAGTCATGTTTTTCTGTTCTCACTACACGCGCCTGCGTAATGGTCCCTTTGTAAAAAAAAGATAACGTATATATGTAGGTGGTGCCACAACGTGAATAAAAAATAATAATTAAAGAGGTAAAAAATAGAACAGACATCAAAAAAACGTAATAACACATTGTAAATGAACTATCTGTCACCTTTACAAAATAAAACAATAATCTTATATCAATAACATAGCATATACACAATAGTGAGGTGATAAAAGAATATAAATAATTTAGTTCCAGCTATAACGAAAATAGAGCAATGAAATAAATAAGACATCTAGTTTGGACATAGTTTAAATTTAAAAAGATAGAACGATGACATAAGGATCCTATCCTTTTTAATCAATTTATTTTTATAACAAGCAGCAACTTTGCAAGCAGTTACATATACATGCAAAACAAATCATTTTACTAAATTTCTGTCTTTGAAGTTCTTAGAAAATATCATTTATATAAATATAAAAATTAAAAAACACAATGTTTTTTATGAGAGCTCAATATTTTATTAGTCTCTTACAGGACGATCATTTCGGCTGTTTAGGCCATTATCAACTGATAAACATAGCTATTATTCTTGAGTTTATATACAAATATTTTGGAAAAACCTTAATAATAATACAGAGGATACAGTTAATAGCTTTACAAATAATACAATAGTTGGGTGTTTACCTTTTTAAATTATTAAGATATGGGCAATTAAACATTATAAGGATGGATTTCAGGTAGTAAAGGCATTCTCAAAATTGCTGATTACGGGAATACCAGGTCAATACAAGTTCAGGTGACATTTTCATTATAATTTATATCAGTGAAAGCAACAGATAAATTATAAAATATAAGTGATAATTGAAAGCTATATTTTTTAAAAACGTAGATACTCTTTAGATAATTTTTATATTTAAAATAATGGAGTTCTTTGCAATAAATAACGTCAGTGTTCAAAAAATTAAAATATCATTTATGTTGGTAGTAAATACCTCTTCATCAGTGTACCGAGCGTCAACGTTAGATCATGGGCCACCGTTTGAAAAATATTTAATCAATTAACAATTGAAATAAGAATATCTTTAAAATAACATTTGAAGAAAAATTTAAGTAATGATGCAAGAAAAATATTACGCGAAATAAAGTACGAAGCTTGAGAAAATTAACGTTTCGACGAACAGAAAAATGTTAAGTAAATAAATGTCCCAAGGTCGATTTGAACAACTGTATTGAATATAAAGAAAAATACGAATGAAACTCTCAACAGAAAATATACAATAGATTTTTTTTAAACACATACTGAACAAACAAACAAATACAAAAAGAAAGATAGGTGCAAGCTTATGTCGGAAATTCAATGACAAAAGGTCATAGAATTTTTGTGTTCGTGTAAATGATAAACAGTATCACGGAATTCACAAACAAATTTTTAATTAACTTGTAAAATCCGAAAACAGAGTCAATACTTAAATGATTTTAAGTTTAAAGTACGCCTTAAAAGTGTAAAATTGTACTGCAAATTACGCTTTAAATTAGCCTTTAAAATATTAAGTATTGACCCTGTATTCGGGCCTAAGTCTACGCAATTCTACAAATGTAAACCAACTTATACTACTTAGTTTCCACTGAAATACCCACTACTCAATAATAGAATATTTTTTGTATGACTGTTTAAAAACAATTCATTGTAATTATTGAAGTGAGAATTCTTTGGCCGGCAGATGTATAAAGCTTTCAACGGTTAATTTAGCATTTAATTACATTGTATACCGGTAGTATTATGTATGCAAGGAAAGTGACCTTATTATGAATGTAAAGAAGTCAAAAGTAATGGTATTCGAGAAGGAGGAAAGTAAGACAACGTGTGAAATACTAGTAGGCAATGAATGTTTGGAACAAGTAGATGAGTTTGTGTACTTGGGAAGTATGTGCGATAGAAGATGGAATGTTGAGAAAGATATAGAGAGGAGAGTGACTGCCGGGAATAGGGTGAACGGTGCTTTGAATGCAATAATTTATAATATATATATGTCTACCGAGTACTAGCGGTACATAACGGAGTTCTGGTACCGACACTAATGTATGGAAGTGAAGCCTGGAGCTGGCAGAAGAGGAACGAAAGTAGATTAAATGCAGTGGAGATGAGGTCCCATGTATGATAGAGTAAAGAATGAAGATATTAGGAATGAATGTAAAGCTGATCGTAGCATAATACATAGAATAAAAATAGGGTCGCTCAGGTGGTTTGGGCATGATGAGCGAATGAATGAGGAAAGAATGGTAAGAAAGATATATGATGCAAGTGTTGACGGCGCCAGAAAGAGAGGGCGACCATGGAAGACGTGGCATGACCAGATTAACCAGATACTGGAAGATGGTCCTGTTAGAAGCCTGAACAACCGTCGAGCTTGCATGCAAAGATGTATGAATGTAGACGAAGCGAATGTTGTATGTCAGGACAGAAGAGTGTGGCGCTTTATCCTCTCTGCCTACCCCCACGGGGAAACGGCGTGATGGTAAGTTAGTTAGTTAGTTAGTATACCGATAGCTACCCCGTTCAACCCAGATAGTAACTATTGGAATAAGTGTCATTGCCTATCGTGCTCAGTACTGGACTTCTAGATTTTTTGAACCGAATTTTAAAATCAAAAACCTCACGAGGTCTCTCTCAGTTACTACTTAAATTTCGTCATCCGTTTTAATGTGGTTAAATGTTAAAAAGATAAAATATTCTGAAAATAAACAAACTGGATACATACATAAATAGGTTCCGAATACCGGATGAGGGCAGTACCCACCCCGCTCACTTGCTACCCCTTGCAAAAACTAAACCTAGCTTACGTAGTCGTATTTCTGCGACCTGTGTCCTGACTGTTAGATTATGCTAATTCCTTTTACGCAGATAAGGGCTGAAAGTGACACGACTCATAGCTTTTGTTTGAATATATTTGTACCAAGTTTACTTTATCTCTTTGCTTAAAAATTACTTTATCTCTATGAATAAAAATATGAATTTATTATTTTCTGATGTTGAAAGCGTTAACTCTTTGGCTAGTTGTAATTATTGTTTTAAATAGAAGACTTTCTGTAAGCCAACCATTTTGATTAATTTAGCATTGTTAAGATTCTTTGTATCAAAACTGATATGAAATGAATCAATTAATAAATATGGTTGGTGTAGCGGTTTGTAATAATAAAATGCGGTTATTATAATTACATAGAGGTAAATTGAGATTTGTTCAAGTGCGAGAATTGTTCATTTGCGGGAATTCAAAAATTGACGAGATGTTGGAGTTGGACGCAGCATGACGATCGCAGCATGAATTTAGACCACAAAAGAAGATGAAATCCTACCTTTGAGATACTGGATGCTGGTGTAAGGTGCAAGGATGCCTTCTCTTTTCAATGATCTGTTCCAGTTGCAGACACAAACTCCACTCGAATCGCCAATTAATTAAAGAAATACCGAAAGGACACAATCCACGGTTTAACTACAGATGCGGTAATTATAATATGCGGTTTCTTCACGCGTAGATAGCAATAGACGTGGTTATTAGAATAAGTAGCTTCTTTACTCGAAGACAATTTAAAAGTGATGACGGGGCGGTAGGAATAATAACTCAACCGCATATAATTAATTATTAATTACATGCGGTTGAGTTATAAGTACGACAGATGTCGCTAAGCGTATTAAAATGAGAAGGTAGACGGATTGGGAATTAATTAGAAATAAAAAGGATTATGAGGACAAGGATTGGTGGACCTCCATCTTACCGAAGTCCAATCCAGCCACAACAATCGTCTCCATCTCTCCAGATCTAAAACTGGCCAAACCAATGGTTTATACGTGAGGTTTGTTTTATAGCTACATTTGTCACGAAAATTACTTGATTTATTCCATTCCTACCAATTTAATTCGGCTGGATCTGCAAGTTGGCATAAACAAAGACTTTAATTTCATTTGTCCGAACACTTAAATTTTTTAATAATGGCTTGCAAAAGTCATACACACTGACTTTCTTTGTTGAAAATTTACCATTGCATCTGAATAGTATATGCAAAATATTTTCCATAACTTTGAATATCTTCAATAATTATATCTGTTCTGAATTATTGCAGATTGAATGAATTAATTTAAATTTACCATATTATCCAAGGCTACAGTAGCTTTTCGATGTAGTGACGCTCGCCTAGTGATCTGGTGGTCGGTGGTTTGAGCCCCATTCCAGGACACCAGCAAGTTAATCCTTTGTTTATAGCACAGACTTTTATCTTAGTCTGAAAGTAGTCAGTAGTTTTGTACGATGTGATATTGACTGATTTTTTGATATAATTTATTAAGATCCTAAATTACTTATCAAGATGTATTGATTTTTTGTACGTTGATACGAAATAGTTAAATTCCTATGGATCCAAAAAATCTGTTGTCTTTGAATCATTACAAATATTAAAAATTAACATTTTTTAACTATTGGGGACAGTGCAGTACTGATCAGACATGATCCCGTGATTAGAAATCATTTGGTTATTTTACAAATACAAAAATAACATGTACCATTTTGGAAGAGATTTTAGTAAGTTAAGATTTTTCGTAAAAAAAAAGTGAAAATATTGCAGCAGTGGAAATATAAATTTTAATGTAAAAAAAAACTAACCCATAAAAACCAAGTTTTTATTATACTCCCTTTCTCATTTGTATTGTTAACAATTTGATATTCTATCAACGTATTCCTCTTGCTTTAAGTTCATGTGGAAAATCTATTCCATGTATATTATTATCCTTAAAACTTGTAGAATATTGAAAACGTAATAATTGGTATAGGGGGGCACGGCGTCGGCGAAACCGTCTGATCGGACCCACGGCTCGAGTCAGACTAGTTGAAACAGGTTTCGCGCCTTCTCCACGCGTCGGGCTCCTTTCTCATTTGTATGTTTTCCAGTTTGAAAATCCGTTGAAATTTCGAAAAATCCAAAATTATGCTATAATTAATTTTTTTTACACGAAAATTTGTTAGATCATTTTTATCATCGCCACGAGTCTGTCTGCAAAGTTTCAGCTCGATTGTATTACGGGAAAAGAGTTAAAAATCGATCCAAAGTTTTTTCGGCAGACAAGCAGATGCTACGAGGTAAAAGAAAGGGAGTAAAAAACGCCGATACTATTGTAATCATTGTATACACAATTCACGTAAAATGCTGCTAAAAAATATTGTTATGAACAACATACCCGAGATGTCGGCGAAACGTCATAGTTTTATAGTTGTTTCATAGTTTTATTATTCGTCTGCTCCTGCGTATGCTTTTGGCAGTGCAGTCGTGGTGGGCAAAGTTCACGATGTCAAATCCAAAACTATCCTGCGCCATCTGCTTCGATCTGCAGAATTTCTGACGGTTTCCAAAGTAGGCCATTACTTGCAGGCTTTGCCAGATCCGTACGTCTATTCGACTGTCTGCTTATACCACCAGCCTCTCCATTGCATTTGTACGCCTCATGGCATATTCCAATTATTTCAGATTATAATTTTTGGTACCTCGAAATTATACGAAAATACAAGGATGAATAAACCAGCTGTGCCCGCGCGGCTTCGCACGCGTAGTTTTTTAGTACACTGCTTGGATCGTCATAGAACTTTCGCGAACCTTCTAGAACATTCTCCTTCCAGAATTTTCAAGAAATTTATCGAATGTACAGGAACTTTCTAGACACACCGACACATTCCGCCACTCAGTTTAAAACATTATAGAACTTTCGGGAATTTTCTAGAACCTTTTCCTTCCAGAACTTTCTAGAGCAGGTTTTTCCGGAACCTTCTAGACTCACCGACACAGTCGACGCGCCTATTTTGAAACAATTTGAAGCATTTGCGGCCTTCCCATAACAAAAAAATGTGCTAGAAACCACATTTTCGTCACCCACTTCCACCCACGCACAGCCACCCCCACCAAACTCATATATTCGATGTGCCACCGAGGGCTATCCACCACCATAACCACCGGTGGGTGATTGTGGCTGGTTGTGGAGAAAACTTGGCGGGTAGGGAAACACGGCTTCCTTTTTATATATATATTGATTGATTTTTCAAAATATATTCCAAAATATTACCAATTGACCGAAAATTAAAATATTATATAATTCCAGAAGAAATTATAAATAATATTAATTTACACACTGACACGCACCATAACTATACAACCAGATCGACAGGACGAACAATGAGAATACCAATCACAAACAACGTGTATGGTGAAAGAAAAAGAGAATATATATTGTGCCAAGAATCTTTAATAAATTAGATAAAAAATTCTTCGATATTCGATTCGATCGATGCACGATAAAAAAACTCCATTGGCTTCAAAAAAGTATTAGGTAAAAGAATATATATTATAGCTATGTTCCTAATCCTCCATTACTTTATAATTATCGTGTATCACTTGTAAAAATCATGCAATTCTCTATAAAGACCTACGCTATAATCGTCATAAAAAAAAATTTACTTGTAAAAAATATTGAAAAATAACTCGTCAAACAATATTGAAGGCAACCGTGCTGTAAAACTGCTGTGCAGTTTGGCATATGCATGTATGCAATGTGTATAAAAAACAAATATATAAATTCTGAAAAAAAAATGGCAAAGAGATTACAGAATCCTTCGTAATACGTTAATGACGATAATAAAATCGAAACCTCTAGGTCAGTCGTGAGATAATCGAAGCGATATATAAGGCGAAATAATCGAACAAAGTGCCTAATTGGCGGAATAAACAAGAACGACTTCTATACGCGAGAATTGAATATTCTACAAGCGATAAATACTTGTTAACCAGCGATAATGACGATTTCATATACGAGTGATACATTGCGAAATAGTGTAGATTAAAAAAAGGCGTTAAGCTAGATTCGTGTTAAGTGTCTTTCTACATTGAATAATTGATTAATCTTCTTCAAAAAGTGCAAAATGGTCTAATAATAATAATTAATAAAAATAACTAATAAAAATGTACTTTGTTTTCACCACTTATATATTGAAAATATTAACATGTTTCTGGGCCAATGGTCCCATCGTCAGGTTACAATGTACACTAACAAATTAAAAATCAAAAAAGACAATCAAAATTAAAAAAATAATATATAGGAAGTGAATAAATATTAAGTACTAATATGAAAACAAATTTAAAAGATAACAATTTATAATAAAGACCTGGTTATTCATCATATTCAATGTACTGTAAATATTTTTTCTCATTTCCAAAATTTCTTATTTATCAAACTAATACTAAAATTTGTAAACCCTTATTAATATCAAAATAATGATCCATAGTTAAAAGTTAATTCGAAAATTCGGAATTATTATTGCTACTTAAACACCTCAAGTGTTCCTTAACTCTAACATCAAAATCTCTACACGTTTTTCCTATATAAAAATAATTACACTCATTACAAATCAATTTATAATTTTTTTAATGAATCATCCTTATCTTTATTATTTCTCGTGAATTTTTAAATATTATTATTGGTGTAGAAAGTTGGTTGAATAAAGTTCATAATCATTTTCATTTGTCTCCCTCGGCCACGATCCGTGACAGGATTCTAAACTGGTCGGGAATCCTGGGACTCGGAAATTCGGAAAATACGGAATTCGGCTTGGGATTCCGACTCCCGATAGTAGATTCGTTTAAAATTATATTGTAGTAATATTTTTTCAATCTCGTATTTCATCAGTAGACAATAAATCCAAACAACGCCTACTAAATATTCCATTACTAATTCAAACTAGTAATTCCCTAAATTCGTGTGACTTACGAAACGCTAAATGAATATAAAGGCTCGGCTTAAATAATAATATGGCGCGCGACTTTAATGAAAATAAACTGCCTGTAACCTGACAGGCTAACACACAAAGGCAGGTGTTTTTAATCGTTAGCAAACCTAAGTCCGCTTTGATAGTAATATCGCCGGATTACACGTGGTATTAATTCAGGATCGGGCAGAGATACACTTTGTACGTTACATTGTCCGAATACCAGCTTTTTGGAATAAGGCCGGCCGCACTTTGGATACGAATTATTACGTACGACTATTTTCGTATGTATTGGAGCACGCACTGCGTCTTGCGTTGTCACGATCAGTTACTTTGACATTTCTCCAATGACGTTTGTGCCAAATGAATAATCTGAATCTTCTGGAAAACTCTATTATGGCAGACTTAAATAATGACAAATTTCATGACTCTGTATCTAATAGATTCACAAATGCTGGGGAGAATCGAAGTGCAACGAGATCTCATAACATCGGAGAAATATTTAAAAGTTTTTTTGTTCGAAGTACATAATTATACCTCACCTTCATTAAAACAAATTATTTAACTTACAGGTATTTTTTAGTTCTTTAGAAATCTCTATCCTATCTAGAAGTAATAGAGAATCCTCCGCCATGATCTGCGCTGATGGTCACGTAGTTGAATCACTTTGGACCCACAAACATTTGTGGTCATGTGTCAAATTGACAAAATTTTCAATATCCGTCGTACGAAATCGCAAAAATTTCCGAACAAATCCGGATCGTGTCGGACGTCGTATCTATATGTGCGTACACGCGCTACTAAATCGTGTGCAGTGTACAATGTTCAATACTACTTCGAAGGTTAGGAATGTACTTGCGTATTCGTACGTATACGTACTACTCAATTTCGAACGAAAACGCATCCGGTGTGCGGCCGGCGTTATCCGAATTCCAGCTTTTTGGAATAAAGCTGCGCGACAGAAATAAATTATACCGGACCGTCCGACAATTGTATCCGTTTATGAATCATACAGCAGTCCTCCAAGGGCGGAAAGGCAACCTTGATAAATTATTATTTATTTATCTTAATAATTTAGTTCCGCACATAATCTTGTGTGGGCTAATATATGATTTCACTTAGACATATTGCATTCCATCCAATCGTTTAAAAGTTTTTATAATAAAATTTTTGCACTTCAGTTTAAACCTCCTTATATTCTCCACGTTTTGAATTTCCTTTGGCAGGCCATCGAAGATTTTTATACCTTTATACATCATACAATTTTGTGGGGTGTTTTTCTTTGGTAGTCTTGTGTTGTCGCTTCCTTTTGTATTGTAGGAATGAAAATCCTTATTTAGCTTTATCCTGTCATCAAAGTATTTTGGTACCAATCCATGTTTAACTTTAAATATTTGCACCATAACATTATATATTATTTTTTGATTTACAGTTTTCAGTCCTAGGGCATTCAACATTTTTGTTATTTTAGTTCTCCTATTACACTTCAGTATTATGCGCATCGCTCTGTTTTGTACTATTTTTAGTTTCTTTAGCGTTCCTTCGTTGCTTATTAATAATATACTGGAACAATTATCTATGTGCGGGAGAATCTTAGTATTGTTTATTAATAAACTTGTATTTTTATTTATATGTCTTCTTATTCTTCCAAGTAAGGACACTTTTTTCGCGATTTTCTTCACCACAAATTCAGTATTTTTTGTAAGTGTTAGTTTTGAATCTATAATTAAACCTAGGTATTTTATAATGTCCACGATTTCTAATATCTCATTTTCTAGTTTCACATTATATTTGGTTGTTCTTTGTTTGCTTCCAATTATCATACATTTTGTTTTTGGAACATTTAATTTAAATTTGTTGAATTGGAGCCATTTTGATATTTCCTCCAGTTCTTTATTTATGATGTAGATCGCTATTTCTAGGTCACTATCCTCTATGTATATTAAAGCGTCGTCAGCAAATAATCTTATTTTACATTTATTAAGTATTGATGTAATGTCATTTATGTATATGATAAATAATAATGGTCCCAAGACGGACCCCTGTGGTACACCAAGCTCATTTTCTTTTTGATCTGATGTGTGATCATTTACTTTAGTTATTTCATATCTGCCACTCAAATAGTTTCTAAACCATAATAATGCTTTATCTTGTATACCATATTTTTGTAATTTTATCACAATTATATTTCGGTCTATTTTTTTTTTTTTTTAATGGAGATGCGAACACGGAATACGTGTCACATCAATATTTTTACTATTTTCAAACTAAGCTAAACGCTTGTGCTATGAAAATAGGATTAACTTGCTGGTCTGGAGTGAGATTCGAACCCGCGATCTTTGGATGAAGAGACGAGAGTCCTAACCACAAGACCAACAAGCTACTATTGTTTCAAATGCTCTTTTAAAATCTAAAAATACGGCAACGACATTTTATTTTCATCTATATGTTCTTTCCAGTCATCAATTACAATATTTAGAGCCATTATGAATCATACAGTGGTCCTCCAAGGGCGGAAAGGCAACCTTGATAAATTATTACGTAAATTAAGTGAGACGGAGCGCTAGTGTTTCATTAAGGAGATACAGGAAGTCTCCTAGTACGGCTTCTACCAAATATTATGACATATTTTTTGCCCACTCGAGTACCCCGCAAGGGTCAGTCAGTTTTGGGTCTACTGATTATAATGCGGCGAAAGTAATCGGTTGCTCCAGTTTCTTGCGATCGAGGTTGAATTGAAGCTCTTTAAGAAGATTTCAACCTTGGGTGAATGTCGTCGCTGGTAATCTGGCTTAAGAATAAATACGACATTTCGGCAGAATTTATAAGAAAAATTACAAGAGTAAAAGGATATGAAATGGGACGGAAATTCAGGAAGAAGGCCAAATCTTATAAATCTTCGTTGCACAGTACATAAAGATTTTCAATAAAAAGCGGAGGACAAAAATTGTAAAAATTTACAAATAAACTTAAAAATATCTGAAGACCTAACCAATCTCCTAAAGGACTAATGACAAATTGGCTTATAAATACATAATGATGACTTTTTTTGGAAATTCTTGATTTGTACGAGTATATTTAAATATTTATACGTTTTTAACATCGAATTTTAGTACTGATATATAATTTTATTTGAAAATAATTACCAAATGTCCACTTTAAAATCAAAGAAAATGATGTTTTTAAGATGGAATTGGTGAACGTTACGTAGTGTAAAGTGATTACTTAAACCAGCTCTTACAGGTCATCAGCCCTGGGCCACCCTTTAAAGTCTTCCATATACATTTTCGATATAAATAGCTTCGTCTCTGTGAGACTTCTATAATCTATCTTAATTAACTTTAAAATAAGTTAATATTAACACAGATATTTAAAACGTTTATTTTCTCGCTTCGTTCGCCTTCGCCTGATTCTTGTCTCAACGGAAACATGAGTTGGGATTGGTTGCATTTTTATTTTTTTTATTTAACTGAATTTATGTATATTTATTCCGTGCAGGCGTTTCATGATATTGCCAAGGATGTATCGCTTTTAACATTTATCTTCAATGACCCTACGATTCGTCTTCAGATCTCTACCTTATTCTTTTATAAATAATAAGATTAATTAATGAAAGCAAACATTACAGTTTTGAAACAATTATAGAATCGTATGAAAGACAAACTAACCCGTTGGTAAAAGTCTTCCTTATTAACGATTTGGTTGTTTCTTTTGAAAATGTTTATTTTACTACGCTTATAAAAGATTCACCTGTTTGTCTGATTTTCTGGACGGAATCTTATGAACGATATTTCACCCGCTTTCCAATGTAAAATCGAGCTGAAATTTTTAACTCAGACGTATTTTTGACGACAATACCCGAATCAGTTATCAGATTTACTGATTAATCTATCATAATTAATTTATGAACGATTAATATGGGAAATCGTTTAATGAGCCCACGAAAAAAGGCACTAGTTTCCTATCGAATTGATTTTGTACGCTGAGTTATATTAAGACTAAAAAGCATATAATTAATTTAAAATATGTTTTATTTTACTTTGTAATACACACACATAATATGAGATATTGAATTAGTACTTTAGTTTCGAGAGGAGCAGTAACTAGTGGTAACTAACTTAAATTCAAAATTTATCAATCTAATCGGGTAGGTCAGGGGGGCGCGCGATGGGGAATGGTAGTTTTTCCCCCAAAAAGCTCCAGGAGTGGTGAAGTGGACTGAAATGTGATATTATTTATTAATGTGTTTCAGGAATTAAAATTTTTTAGGATTTCAACGGTTTCCAAACTGTTCATTATCCATTCTCTATGAGGAACCGATTGGAGTAATTTTAACAGAATGTTAGTAAACTTAGTAAAAACCACTACAATATTTACGGTCTACCGGTTTTTAGACGTACCCGTCTCTTCGTCAGGACCAACACTTCATTACTACATTCACAACACTATACACCCCAACCATAGTATTGTAAAACTATCACCACTTTTGTTCACATGCGTGTTAGTCTTGTCAGAAAAATTGAACTACTAATTTTAATTTGTGACTATCGAAGGAATGATTAGTGTTAAATTACTCCACTCGGTTCCTCATAGAGGATGGATAATGAATAGTTCGGAAACCGTTGAAATCCTAAAAAAAATGAATTCTAGAAACACATAAATAAATAATGTCACATTTCAGTCCACTTCACCACTCCTAGAGCTTTTTGGGAAAAAAATACCCTTCTCCACCGCGCGCCCCCTGACCTACCCGATTAGATTGATAAATTTTGTATTTAAGTTAGTTATTAATCTATACCTGATGATGAGAGGGACTTCTATGTGTGTGTGTGTATTATAAAGTAAAGTAAAACTTATTTTAAATTATAATATTGCACCACGAAGTATCGGCCAAATCTTTCAATGATAGCATATAATTATATTACATGAAAATATTATTTTCTTTAATCACATTTATATTTAAAAATACTAAAAAGGAAAAAATAATAATCGGCCAAAAATTTTTTACCTCATTCTCCAAATCCAACAACATCATAATTTCGTTATCTCTATCAATATTTTGAAGACCCACCTTTAATCAGGCAAAAAAAATTTGGACCGAAAAGTATTTTTTACGTACATTTAAATATATCCTGGTTTTTAAAAAAAAATATTTCGTTTTCACGCAATACAATTTTATTATATATTTAATTAGACGGTATTACCAAAATTGACCCACTATTATATTTAAAAATAGAAACATTTATAAGGGTTGTCCAAGTATTTGAAAAATTGTCGTAAACAGTTGAACCGCTGATTTGACGTGGGAGATTCACGAAGCGACGCACGCCCGTAATTGCGGTCCACATTTCAATGATCAGCCTAGTCGAGGGAGGAGAGGAGAGGAATGTCGGAGGACGAAGATAAGCACACAACTCGGAGCTGAACAGCATTCCAATTTGAATTGAGAATGTTCAATCTGTGTTGTACTTAATCTCTCAAAGGGAACTTGGTAGTTGACTGCTTTACATACGTATGGCGGGTAGACAAACTTCCAATCTCGTACAGGAATAATTTTACAACATTTTTGAAAATATGATTTACTGAGGCGAAATTTCGGTAAAAATTTATTATTTATGATACGCTCAGAGGAATAAAATCAAACCTTTTGAAAATCAATTCTTTACTTATGTAATACATTAAAATTGTATGAGAAAATTCCCCCGTAGGATTATCGCGATGTTTTTAAAGCCACATTACAGTATATATACACATATAAATTATTAATTTTATGAAACTTACTTAGGTATCGTCACGCGGTTTTTGCGTGGGGGTAAGCAGAGAGGATAGAGCGCCACACTCTTCTGTATTCGACTATTGTTAAGCCTTCTAACGGGATCATCTTCCAGTGTCTGGTTAACCTGGACGTGCCACGTTTTCAGCGCCATCAACACATGCATCTTTCTTGCAATTCTTTCTTCATTCATTCGTTCAACGTGCCCAAACCATCTGAGCGACCCTTTTTTAATTCTATTGATTATGCTAAGATCAACTTAATATTCATTCCTAATATCTTCATTCTTTACTCTGGGATTGATCGCACATGCTATAAGGGATCTCATCTCCACTACATTCAGTCTACTTTCGTTCCTTTTCTGCCAGCTCCAGGCTTCACTTCTAAACATCAGTGTTGGTACCAGAATTCCATTTTGCACCGTTATAAACTTAATTCAATTACTATTCATTATTTTTACAGGTTAAACGGCGCATTGGTTCAATAGTAAAGCAAAAGACGTCTGTGTAATAATATTTTTTTATTTTTCAATTCAGTTTTTATAGAAAGGCCACATAAAAAAGAAATGCGACATTAAAAAATCGAGGCCTCCAGTAAATAAATAGGAAGATAAATATAAGAAATATTATTAAAAAATACTGATTATATTATTTGTAGGTATATATCTACTTTTTTTATTTAATTGTGTACACCAACACGTTTCAGAAAAACCTTTCCATCGTCAGGGTGTTGTATAACTGACGATGGAAAGGTTTTCTAGAAACATATTGGTGTAAATAATTAAATAAAAAATAGATATATTAGGTCTTTACATATGAAATTGACGTTTAGTATGGGAGGAACATAAAGCCGATTTTTTTTTATTATAATATATTTATTTATTCAAAGTATGTACCATTGCTATCTATGCACTTTTGTCATCTCATAGGTAGTTCATCGATCCCTTTACTAAAAACACCATTCGGACGGGAATCAATAAAATCTTTGAAGGCGGTTTGGACTGCCCCATCGGAGTTGAATTTTTTCCTTTGCAAGAAGTTATCCAAATTTGGAAAAAAATGGTAATCTGTTGGGGCAAGGTCCGGAGAGTACGGTGGATGTCTTAGACATTCCAATTGAAGCTCCTCTAATTTGGTAGCCGTCTGTTGTGCAGTGTGTGGTCTAGCGTTATCATGAAGCAGCAGTGGCCTAGAGCGATTAACCAGCCTCGGTTGTTTAGCAGCTAGCTTTTCCATCATGGTTTGCAGTTGCTGACAATAGACATCTGCCGTAATCGTCTGGCCCGATTTAAGACAGCTGTAGTGAACGACACCAGCACTAGTCCACCAAAAAAACCCCCACCCCCACCCCCCTACCACTCACAAAAACTTTTGGAGTCAATTTCGACGGGGCATGGTTTGGCTGGTTCGGCAGGGTTCGGCCAGTGCGATGAGCGCTTCCGATTATCGTACAGGATCCACTTTTCATCACAGGTAATGATTCGATTTAAAATCCCTTCATTATTGTGCCGGTTGAGTAATGCAACGCAGCAGTCAACGCGCGTTTGTTGATTTGCTTCACTCAATTCGTGAGGTACCCACCTTTCAAGCTTTGTCACCTTACCAATTTTCTTCAAGTGGATTAAAACAGTTTTATCATTAACACCGCAGGCATGCAAAGCAACTCGGATGGTGGTTTGCGATGGATCCGCTTCCACAATAGCCTTCAATTCTTCATTATCAACTTTGGTCTCTGGCCGTCCACGGGGCTTGTTCTGCAGGTCGAAATTTCCAGAACGAAAACGTTGGAACCAAAAACGCATTGTGTTTTCTTTTGCGGCACCGTCGCCATACACATCATTAATCCTTCGAGCCGTTTCTGCAGCACTGGTGCCACGGTGGAACTCGTACTCGTAAATAACGTGATATTTCAAGTTTTTCATTTTGTAAACTGAGTGACGCAAAGAAAAAAACAATTGAGGAAAAAACAAATGAATTATAATTTTCAAAACACAAATACATGAGTAAATAGCTGTATAAATTTGGATTTGGAATTCCTAACCAAAGAGAAGATATTTGAGATCAAATTTGCCAGTACGGCAAAACCACAATTTCATATGTAAGGACCTAATATATACAATATTTTTTTAAATGTCAATCTACAATGTTGCTGAATCAATTGAAAAAAAAAAGAAATATTATTACATAACTAACTAACTAACTTACCATCACGCCGTTTCCCCGTGGGGGTAGGCAGAGAGGATAGAGCGCCATACTCTTCTGTCCTGACATACAACTTTCGCTTCATCTACATTCATACATCTTCGCATGCAAGCTCGACGGTTGTTGAGGTTTGAGTTGAGGCTTCTAACAGGACCATCTTCCAGTATCTGGTTAATCTGGTCACGCCACGTCTAACAAGCTTAAGAAACCTCAATACTAAATCGTTGTTCGAGCAAAAATCTTCTAGTCTCTGGTCGGGAATTTTATAAATGTAAATTAATACGAGTTCTCTGTGTATGACGGTTGCTACGAGACAGATTGTTTGGAGACATTTCGAACCGAGCGGTTGAATTTTGGTCGCGGCGGATAAAAACTATGCAGCATAATTAAACATTTGGCGTGTTAAAGTGGTGCTTTAAGCGGATTTGGTAGCTACACGGAAGAGAGCGGAGATCGGACGGACCAAACAACGCCAAAAACAATGCAAACTGGTAAGTGGCATCTTTCGTATCTAGAGAGCTTCTAGTTCGATTTTTCCCTGTAGGAAACCCGAACCAGAGTTAACTCTTAAAAGACTGTGCTAAAAAAAAACTTTGGGGACGGTGGAGTAGCACAGCGTTACCTGATTAAAAATCGGCATAGTTTTTAATATGTGATAAAATATACATAAATACGATACAGATAAGACTTTTAAAAGGTCCCTTTATATAATTATGTAAGGTAAACATACATATTTGCATTATTTTAGTAATTTTTTATAAAAGTATGGCAAATCGAATTTGCGTGCGCTTCCGCCGATGTTTCATTGGCAACTGAATACAACGAAGCGGTCGCCAGCTCGCTTCAGTCGCGTGCACTCCGTCTTTGTCTAACACATGTTACCCGACTCTACCGTACTCTTTCTATATTGTTTTGCTTTCGCCGAAACCCAAGCAACCGCCATCTCTGTCCTACATTAAATATATGGTATTATCGTGCTCTTTCTTGCTCGATTTAACTGCGATGTTAAATATTCTGCTCTCTTTTGCACACTGGCCGAAAATACGAGAGTAATGAATAAATATTTTTTAATTAAGAAATCCGTACATTCCTAATAGTTTAATTTAGTAATTTTGTTGTGAAAATGTCTATTCGATGATTACAAAAAATGTGACGTTTTAGTTTTCGTAAATAAGGTAGATATTTCATATTTTGTATGACAGGTAGACCTACGTTACATCACCGACACACAGGAGTTAAAGTTAATCAGAAAATAGCTCCAACAATCGTAAATGAATAAAAATAGGAAACTTCTTCATTATGCCTATTAAACATGTCATTCGTGATGGCCTGGTCCATCTGCAAAATTTAAAAAAAGTAGTTTATTTTTGGGTCATATACTAAAGTCATGTTTGTGACAAAAGAATAGTGAGGAACCCGCAGACCCCAGATCGGTGTGGCGGTCGCGCTAAAAACGATATTTCATTTTGCGGCAATGCCATTAAACCTGTGTGTGATATCCTAAATAGTGATGAATGTGATGACGTGCTGGAATTAAATCCACCTATGTTTATTATTCCCCAGTACGCTGCGATATTAATTTCATTCGTTACATTTCCGTGTGATTTATGCGCTGCGTAACCGACATTGCAAAGTAATTTAATATAGAAAATCTACAATGTAAATTAATGATAGTGAGTGTCGGATCGTATCTGACAACTGTAAATCGCTAAAATCGACAGTTAAATATGTCGAAAGTGAACACGTAAGATTTCGCGAAACGTTGTATGCAGTGGCGTGCAGTGGGTATAAACTTATGTTATGCTGTGACCGACTATATAAAAAAAAAATATATTCGCATATATCTATAAGGGTGTATACATTTTTTGAATTTTTTCAACTGTATATAATGAACTATTTTGAGTAGCTTCAATCCATAAAAATAACTACATTTTTAAAGTTTCGGGTGGAATTTGTAAAAAATATTTTTTCTGCGAGTGACGTGGATAGGACCTTTCGAAGAAACATGCTATTCCATGAAAAATTTACTTGTCTATTAAGAAAAACTCGCAGACATAGAGATAAGTAAAAATACACGGTTCAGGACGAGTTTTTTCTCGACTTGACTAGATCTATAGAACAAATTTTTTGGGCGCAAACAAGTGAGTTAAAATAAGAATTGACATGAAATCAGGTACAAAAACGTCGGACATAAAACTTCTAGCCGTAGGACGAATTACGGCTAGAAGTTTAAATCAACTTTTTCTTAAGAAAGGATTATTTAATTAACATTTGTTTCCCAGAATCTTTACTAACGCACAGCTTTTTTGCTTGTATGCGCTGCACGCCACTGGTTATATGTATATATTAATTCCATTTAATCAGCCTCTGTTAGCGAGAGCATCATCGCTATTTGCGTAGAAATAAAAAGCTTAATTACATAACCTGGCATGTATAAAAAAGGTGAGAAATACTGCGGACCATCCCATCTGGATAAGAAAGCTTGAGTATCTCGAACATGTTATGCGAGGACCAAAGAACAATCAAAATCATCTCATCGTCCAGGGGTAAATAAGGAAAAGCGTAGGACGCTGTATCTCAAGGCTGCGTAACTTACAATGGTATCTGTTTCGCCAATATGATCGCAAACTACGAAAGGAGATGGCACTATAAGAAGAAAATGATTCAGGATATTAACAACCGTTTTCCAGTAAAATAAATACGCGAAGTTAAAATTCTAATCACAATAACGAAATCAAACTGAGCGCTTGATTCGAAAAGTCGCCTCGTTACCGGGGAGGTGTTACGGCCGTTCGTCGTTAGCCCGCTTAAGTAACGGCCGAAGTAACGGCGCTGTCGTTACCCGCCCCCCCCCCGCCTCGCCGGTAACCGCCGCCTAATCACCCCTTGTCTGACGACAATGCATGTTTCACCCAACTCCTCTGCAGCTGACGGAAGATTTTAGCTGGAGAAGATCTGTTTTTGATTTTCATCGTGTTTTATTTATGAAAAAGTAGTTATTTTCTTTAAATTAATTAAAAGTATGATAAATTTTGAATAATCCTTTTTTTTAATCATGATGATTAAAAAAATTATCATTTTAGTACAGTATTCTTCTTTTTAAATAATTCCAATATCCGACAGCATAAATATTTAAAAAATATCCCTTAAGAGGCCCCAGTACACGATTTTCGTATTTGTTCTTGATTTTGTTAAATTTAACGTAAACTTATTAAATCATTTTGCAAAACCCATAGCTAAACAGACTTTTAATCAATTTTATTATGATAGATCCATTTACTCTTGAAGCATTTCTTAAAAAGAAATATGAACAAATATATTGTTATAAAATCAAAAAAATTATAACCCCGAAACACTCTTTTGGTTTTCATGCAATAGAATTATCTTTGGTACACTAATCTCGTATATTTTAAAATAAAGACCATATATTTTATTTAGAAAATGATTGCATAAAATTTGAACAAGAAGTGGTGCTATTCAGACATTAATATTTTTCGACAACTTGTTAAATGTATCGTTTTAAAAAAGACAAAAATTAAACGTTCTTTTTCCTATATTGCAGCATCCATAAAACCATTAAAACATCGATTATTTTAATGAAATTTTACATGCGTACTAAGAAAATTTCACTGTCATTAATATAAAAGTATTCAAAAAATTATACCTCATACTCAAGAATTCGAATAAATTAAATCGTATACTGTTACGGACGTTCGCAGCGGCGGCAGTCCCGCGCATTTCAGACTATACGGATTATGGATCTATCATAATAAAATTGATTAAATGCCTGTTTAGCTATAGGTTTTGCAAAATTATTTAATAAGTTTACGTTAAATTTAGCAAAATCGAGAGCAAATACGAAAATCGTGTACTGGGGCCTCTTAATGTTTTGAATAGAAAATATTCTTTACACTTTGTGTGAAATTTCTACATCTCAATATTTCTGACATATTTTCACCACAGTAAGTAATATGGAACATCAAAAATTTATTCCCTATAACACCTACTTTCGAAAAAAAATGAAAATTTTGATTATATCCATGACTAGACATTACACCCAAAGTATAAAGAATATTTTCCATTCAAAATTGAATAAAGAAGGCTTACCAATTTCTTTAAATGAGTTTTCTTTACAAGATTTTTTTTGGCGACCCATTATTTCGAAGAAAAAAATTATTTTAAAAAGTTTTCGTAAAAAATCGAGAATGATTTGAGGAATAATTAGTTTAACAATCAAAGGGTAGTTTAATTGATGTAATATACAAACGTCATCGCTGAAGGGGTAACCAAATCGTTTCCGAATTTGGATCGATGCAAGATTTTTAGCAGCTGCGGGTACCGCTTGCGGTTATATTTCTTTCCAACTTCCGTGAGGGAGGCCAAGCGGGGGCCAAGGGCGGGTCAAATAAATGTCGAGAGGTCCCCGACGCGATGAATGGGTCGCATCAAGATATGTCACAACTCAGGGCCCGGTGTGGAAGGGGAAGATAATCTCCTGAAAAAATAAAAGATTAAGCCGGAGCACTTGTTCTCCATCGATCGGAATTTATACTAAACATTCACGTATACGGGGTGTAACAAAACTAGTCCACAATTGACAGGTGGATTGCTGCCTTGATTATGGTCGAAAATGTTCAAGCAACCATGACCTAATAATCAACAGTTAAGGAAATATGCAACAAAAGTTAACATTTTTTAAAAATATGTCTGACTTTTTTTTTGCAAATTGTTGAACTATCATTACAGAAACTTATATCTAAAATTAAAAATTCATTCGTTTTTTTAGAAGAAAAACATTCCAATCAGAATTTTTAGGGTTTTTTTTATTTATCATCTTATTTAACTTGTATTGAAACGAATAAATTTTTCGTGATTGATATAAGTTACTGTAATGATAATTCAACGATTTGTAAAAAAAAGGTATAAATATTGAAAAAAAATGCAAAATATGATGTCGCATATGTCCTTAATTATTGATATTAGGTCATGGATGCTTTTTGACTTATAATCAAGGCAGGAATCCACCTGTAAAGTATTGTGGACTAGTTCTGTTACACTCTGTATGTATGTAGGGACTTGCATTATTATCTTCTCTTAATTATTTTAGTGGATGGGTATATGCTTAATATGTGAGTCTAAAATGTTTTAAACTGTATATAAAAACTTCGAAAACGGAGATATTACTTAATTTTTATGAGATGATGAGTGCATTATCAATCTATTTTACGTTCAACAACTTATACCTATTCATATGAAGACTATTGAAAGGAAGTGCTATATTTTTAAAGATAAACATAATACCGAGACTATTTAACAAAATACCGGTCGGACTAAAAAATTAAACAGATTTTTTTTTAAAATTGTTATAATGAAATGTGAATATTATATAATAATATGATTGTGCGAGTACCTATGCATATTATTCCTATAGACAAACTGTATATACGGTTTCGTAGGATGTATTACAATAATTTTGATACAGATTAAATAAATAAAATAAAAAAAGAATTTAAGTTGGTTTTTGTATTTTGGAACCATTCTAAAAAACAATTTTGATCAAACACTAGTAATTAAATAATTTTTAATAAAAACTAAATTCGTTTTAAATTAGGTAAAAAACTTTGTTAACTCTACGCGAGTTTAGTAAAACATTATAATAAAGAAGGTAACAAAGTTAATGTGTTTCACCTAATTTAATAATCTTCTTGAATAATCTCTACAATTTTGTTTGAGTGCCAAATCCTACAACAATATAAATGAGTTTTTATTGTCATGTTTGATTGTGGAGTTCTATAAATTTATCTCTGAAACAATAAATTTGTTATGGAGATAATTAGGTTTTAACGCTTCTATTGGAAAATTCGAATCATGGATAGTATACGCGCAACCCTCGTAGTCCATAGTCCGTATGTCACCGGCTCCTCACGCTGAGGGTTTCGGGTTCGATTCCCAGTGGGGTCACAATACATCTACGTGATTTCCTGTGACGTATTTCGTTTTGTATCCTTAAATTTTTTAGTTAAAATTAAGATACGTACCTGAGTATCTCTCCATTGTATATTTCCACCAAAATAATTTGGGAAGATTCAATTTGAATTTATAACATAACATAAATATCCACATTGGATAGAAATAGATTGGAAAAAAAAAAAAAATTAAAAATCTGCATCGTATGAAAAAGTCTTCTCCCCTTCTTTACACGCATCTGATTATATCCTTATAATATAAATTAAATTGATAATTCGATAAAAAAAACTGGGATGCCTAAAATTAAAAAAAAAATGTAGTAAATCTAAAATTTACGATGCGAAAATATGTTTCGTGCGACCATAATAACGATAGATTCGTATTGTGTACACGACGAATACTAGCTGTAACCCTAACATTTATACTATCTTTTTGGCACTCCGCGAAGGGACGACCATAGCAAAATGCGTGAAGCGGCCGGTTCGGGTTTCGTGGCCCGGGGTTCAAGCCCCATTTCCGACCGTTTAGTTTAGTTTTTTTTAACCATGAATTCTAACGAAATTACGGACGTTACACGAACTTGTGGGGACAGATAGATAGACTTTATTATCTTTAATTTGGTAGAACGTACAATTTAATAATCAAACTTATTATTATCGATCACTGCCAGAAAGGGGGGAGTTAATTTAAATGGTATTTATATTTACTCTTAAATATATCTAATAAGCGTAGGTTTATAATATTGATATTTTCAAACGAAACGAAATCCTGTGTTGCATGTGAATTTAAAAAATTAATTCATAACATGATAGAGTATTTACTTGGATTAAAATTCAATTTGTAGTTTGTTTACTTGTGCAGGAATTTGATTGAAATAAAAAATTAGACATTTTAAAATAACTTGTTGTATGATTGTTTCTGCGCTTCGATGGGATTACACAAAATACATTATAAAAAGTTAGTAAGGCATAAATACAAAATAATTAAAATAAATAATTTCAATATAACAAGATATATGAAAAAAAAACAAATATTTATTATTTATGTGATTTAATATCACATTAATTTTTTTATTTGTATATTTTACGTATTGGTATTATTTATTTGTCAAGGAATCTAAACAATTAAATGATTTGAAATGGTAAGAAGTATTGAACAGTTAAGACATCAATAATAGAGGTATAACACGATATAAAACAAAATCTCCACAGATGACATAATTAAATCAAAGTATAAGATAAACAAAAATAAGGCAAAATACAAAATAAGACATAACACAAAATAAATCAAAAGAGAGCAAATGGGATTGGTGATGAAAGGGAAAGAAGGGTGAGGTGTTGAGGGGGAAAACAGCAATGTGCGCACAAATGCGCTTACATATATGATTGAGCAGAGTGAACTTGATGATGACACTGATTATGTAATGCAGATTCATATATACGGTTCTTAAATGTGTTGAAGTTAAATAAATCGATGTTATTAAAGTCTGTTATATGACTTACATGCTCGGTGGACGAATAAGTTTTGTGCATAAGATGTTCTACTTCTAGGATTATATACTTGTTAAAAAATTTACATCAATAATTGATGCCGATGCGAATCGCCGGGAAACAAGGAAGAAATGGGGGTTGTATAAGGAATTAATTAAAAAGAACTGGAAGCCAATGCGTGAGCGAATACCAAAAGATTCGAGAAGAAGCGAAAAAACATGTTTCATAGACAAAACGGCGTGAATAAAAATTACCTAGCTGTTTATGGAATTACAATCTCTATAATAGTAAATGCATCGGTCACTTTTTGAAATCTCAACACAATTCTAAAAAATCATCTTCGTAATATAATAAATTTTCTGAGCCGGGAACCATAAATATCATGGATAAAAATCATTATTTTCATTTGTGTATCATTACCCCTCCATCAGGCGCGTATAAATGTAATAAAATGAATACTAGTGATAGTTTAGAAATTCGTATTCTCTTCTCAGCATTCTACTGTAACAACCACCTTATCTTTTGATAATACTTAATTTTTTCAATTATAATATATTTTAAAGTAGTCAGTTTAATACTTCAGCGTCGATGAGAGATGCTGATACCCTGAAATCCAAGTAATAAAATATAACTCAATTAGAGATGTCATAATTTGATTTCCACTCATTGAAATGATAATCGTGAATAATTTATATTACGTTCATAGCAAATACATCATCATCATTCTTGGCACTACAACCCTTGGAGGGTCTTGGCCTCCTCAATAATTTTCCTCCACTCATCTCGGTCTAGTGCCAGCTCTCTCCAGTATCGAAGCTCTAAGGCAGAGATATCTTTGAGGACGTTGTCACTCCATCTTAATTTTGGCCTTCCTAAGCTCCTTCACCCTATTGGCCTTGAGTTCAGCAGGGACTTTGGTGCTTGATGCTCGGACATTCTCTCCACATGACCCAGCCACCGAAGTCTTCCCAGTTTTATAAATTTTGTGACGTTTGGCTCCTTAAATAGAGTATAGAGCTCATTGTTGTAACGTCTGCGCAAAAGAGCAAATCCATCAATAATATATAAATGCAAGCGGTATATTGAATAGATTGTCGGGAAGATGCGATCACTGTTTGTAGATTTAGAGGACGCGATTCGTCACGCTCAAAAGGGCTAACAGCGAGTGCGGGGGATGTAGAGATATATCTGCGCGCATTATTCAAGTGTGAAAGCTACCCTTATAAATAGGAGCCGGTCCGCCGCGATTGAAACAGATAGGGGAAATGGAGCCGAGCTGCGGGTAAATGCAAAAAGTAAATACGTATATACGAACCGCGCCGCGTACTTCTCGCTTCTCGTCGCGCACACTCCTCGCTTTGGTTCCCGAGAGAAGGAAAGTAATAAATATTAATTAACCAAAGGCCTTGCTTTCGTGTTAACATTAAACAAAAATTGTAATTTTATTCATGAAAGTTACTGCCGCCAGCGGAAAAGTAAATGTTTAACTTTTAATGTAATATATATTCACACATTATTTTAAATTACAACGTCTCAAAATTTACCTCTTTTTAAATAATGTCAAACATTTTATGACGTTAAAATGTTAAAGTAACATTAATTTTCTTTGTATTGTACTCGCGATTTTCCCCTTATCTTCAATCAGTTTGCGATAATATTTTTACAAAAAATCTGTTATCTCTTGAGAATGAGACACCATTATTTTGATATACAAATCATAACATTCGCGTTAAGGCGACATTATAGTTAAATGTATTTACCAACCTCTTAAAATGACAATTAATTAAATAACTTTTAAAAATATAATAACCTTTCTCGGAGGCATGTTTGATTTTTCCATATTATGTCGACTACGACGCTGCTTGTGTGGAGCTAATAAATCCGACTCTATATGGCGCCTGCGCCGGCGCACAGTTTTTTCCTGATATATCACTGCACCGGCGTGAGGAAATATTTGATTTGGCTCCGAATTTCGAAAGCAGAAAAAACAATTGCTCTCGTTTTTTTCTTCTGGAAAGTGTATTTTTTTGCATCGAATGAAAGGATATTATAATTGATTAGTAAATGTTGTAATCACATTTTCCGGGATTTTACCAGTTATATTCCTTCGCGTATTATTTGTGAGGTGAAGAAACTTTTGGATCTTCTCAAGATATCTGCTTAAAAGGGCGGCATGAAGATCTATGTGACTGAAGATTTCGACTGTCTTCAAAGCCGAAGAGAATAGTCTATCTCAGTTTAGGGATCATTTGTTGGCGTATTTTGGTTTATTCATGTATGTTTTCAGAGAGAGAAAACGTAATTTTCATTTTTGCGTGATATCAAATTGAGAGATTAATTATTAAATTGATTATTGATTATTTTACTCAATAAAACGGATGGCTATTTACACGCTGGCTGTTCCGCACAAAGTATATAACTCGATTCTGATCATATGTAGATTTTGAATCGAGGTAAGCCATTTATACATGCATAATGAATATTGAAGCTAGCTATGACAGCAATCGTCATCCCTCAGCCAATGATTAGTATGTTTAGAGGTACGACGTTGCAGTTTCATTTACTATAAATAATGATATGAAATCGTAATACGTTTAAGATAAAATAATGTGATACGACACAAAGAATATAAAATATATTATCCATTCGATGTTTGTTTGTGTAACGTAGTGGAAATTTAATATTCCATTTGTTAAATGGAATGAATCTAAAAACACTATTTTATTCCTCTGTATATTTATTTTAAATCTCCTCTGTGTACAAGAATCATAATGGAACTAGAATTGCCTTAAAATAATATTATCTTTAATATCATCGAATGATTTAATATTTATATTTTAAATAAGAATATTATCTTGTTTAAAAATGATGCATAATGGTACAAAGTTTATGTTTAAAATAATGTAGCAATAGAAATAAAAAGCATGTTTAAATTGTTGATGTGGCAGTCTTTACTGAATACACTTAATAAATAATGTGGTTCACAACCCTTTGCAGGTAACCGGGCCGAAGGTATTTCTCTGGAATCCGAATGAGCCCTTGGGTGTTTTATTACACGAGGCGCCATCTCGCGTAATGTAAGGAGACTGTTCACACTGCAAATAAAGCCCTCGCTGCTGGGAAAATCCTCGAATTCCCACGTAATTCTTGGATAAAGAAAGATTTTACGAAATCAGTTTAGAATTGTTCCTTTTCAGGCGATTAACTAGTCCTTCGCGAGCGAGCGAGGAAAAGGGACAGGAAATTCAGCGGAACTTCGATTGATCGATTTTCAAGGGCAAACCATAACACGAATGCTGAGTGAAAATTTCAACACTCAATTTCTTTGAAACAAATTACATGGAGCACTTAGAAATCTTGAAACCTGCGAAGCGAATGTTCGAGTACCAGTAGTAATTACATAATTTTTCTAGACATAAATAATTATATATTTTTTCCATGTATCTATGAATTTTACGTATCTGTATATCTGAATCATCAAATTTGTTATAATTAGTTTACTATATAATTTACTTTAATCTAAACCAAAACTTCACAGTAAAATGATGAGTTTACGAAAAACATTGATGATTTTTTTTTTGCAAAGATCTTTTAAGACGAAAAAATATTTCGATCCTCGTAGTTTCGTCTTAAGCGATTTTCGTAAATAAATAGCCTAAATTGAGGACTTAAAAAAAACTCTCCCAATCGACAGTGACATTTAAAATTAATATTATTTGGAATATTATTTAGAAATAGCTATTTTATAATGAATAATAACAGGTTATTTATTTATTTCAACGGTTTAATACCTTTTACTACTAGGAATAGGAAATTTTACGGTATACTGCGTCGTTTGACGAACATGCAGTTCAGAACCCAAGAACTAGTCACCAGAGAAGGGGTTAATTAACTTTAGCACGATATTAATTGGGTATATGGGATGGTTTTTAAATATAGTGCAATTGATAAATTTAAATATCTTTGTAATTTTTATTTAAATTTAAAATTTGTAAAAACAAATAAGCTGAATTAATTAGAAAAATAAACATACAGAAAAAAATCGATCTTTCGAAAAAATATTTGGTTATCACCGAGATGTGAACCCGCAACTTTTCCTTTCCCGGCAACAAATTCGCCACAATTATCAACATTGATTACGAAAATTTTGATATATATATATACATACTAGCGGACCCAAAGACGTTGTCTTGCCCGAAAGTTGGCTTTTCGTTTGGGTGGCATAAATCCTAGAACCTGACTGCAACGCCACCTACCGGGTCCAGTTGCGAATTTAAACCATCCAGGGTCCCACTCGAACGCACACAAAAATTTAATTAAAATAGGTCCAGCCGTTTAGGAATTCAGCGACTTAAACAGTAAAGTTGTAAAGATGTATCGTCGCTGTATATAAATAAAGCCAATGTGCCGTTTAGTACAGTCTGAGATGAACGAATCAATTTGTCAATTTTTCATATAAATAATGGAGATATACTAAAAAAAACATTGCCGTTCATCTAAAAAGTCTTCCTAGAAATTATTTAAAATATATTTTATAAATCTAATCAGTGCAATTATTTTTTAAAAGAGTTTCATTCGTTTATCTCAGAATATACTGAATCGGCACATTGGCTTTATTATATATACAGCGACGGTACGTAAGACCCTAATATAGAGTCAATACTAAAATGATTTAAAGGTTAAGTTACGCTTTTAAAGTGTTATTTTGCAAATTACGCTTTTAAGTATTGTATTCGGACCTAATTTTAATTAAATGATTCATTATCAAATAGCTTATTTTATTTAAACATCCTACTGGACGTGTTTTGATAAGAACTAAAATATATCAATTATTATTTGTATTTAATAAAAGTTGAGATACACTTTATGAATTTGAAATAAGTATAACCAATTTTTCAATTGATTCAGCATTGTAGATTGATTCAACACTGTAGATTGACATTTTTTTTAAATATTGATTGTATTATTTGTATGTATCTACTTATATCATTTGATAAATTACACTTACATGTTTCGGAATAATTTTTCCATCGTCAGGATGTTTTATATATGTCAACATATCAAAATGAATAATGTGTTTAGTTTTTCTAAATTATTTTAAAGTATTATTGCTGAAGTTCTTAAATACTACCCAATTAGCCCGATTCTAAAAATTTTTCCATTAATTTTGAGTAATCAAGAACTTCAGCAATAATATTTAAAAATAATTTTTCAAATAATATAGAAAAACAAAAAAAAGTACATTATTAATTTTGATAGTTTGACATACATAAAACACTCTGACGATGGAAAGGTTTTTCCGAAACATGTAGGTGTAATTAATCAAATAATATAAGTAGAAACATGCAAATAATACAATCAATATTTTTAAATAACCTATTTTTTTAAGGCTTTACCTGGCCATGTGGCCCAATTACTGAAGCGAGAAACATCACAAAAACGCCCAATCTTGAGTGAGTCAAATAAATTTATTATTATCTCACCAGGAATCGAACCTGGACCCCTCGACGTGAAAGGCCAGTATCATGCTCGCTGGGCTACGAGGGCCGCTATCAGGATCAAATAAAGTAATACGAGCATTTATGGCACACACCTTTATATTTGGCATTTTTTTCCTTGTCCGGTACACGCTATTTTCTTTGATGACTCTGTAGGTAGTAAATGCGATATAATGAAGCTGCAAATTACACCAGCATTATGAAGAATGCATGAATAATATTAATATTCAGCGGCACGCTCGCAAATTTTATCATTTCCCTGCAGGAGGCGGCGCGGGGCAAATGATGTGCCGGTTGTGTAGTAACACCTCCGAGGGCGGCCCCTGGCGGGCGAGTCACCCATTGCATAATGTATGGACGCCATGAAGTATTTCTGTTGCGTTCGCAAAATATATATTTATTTAGGGAGTCGGAACAGTTTTGAACCGTTTTTTAAGTTATCGGCAGTCGCGACAACGGCTTGCGTGTACAAGTTAAACAAAATGATGTATTTTAATTTATTTTGATTACTCCCTTTCTTTTAACTCGTAGCATCTGCTTGCTTGCTTGTCGGATAAAAACTTTGGATCGATTTTTAACCCTTTTCCCGTGATCCAATTAAGCTGAAACTTTGCAGGCAGACTCGTGGCGACGATAAAAATGATCTAAAAATGTTCGTTTCAAATTTTTTGATTATAGTATAATTTAACGGTTTTTTCAAATTGGAAACTATACAAATGAGAAAGGAGTTCGACGTGTGGAAAAAGCGCGAGACCTGTTTCAACTAGTCTGACTCGAGCCATGGGTCCGGTCAGACGGTTTCGCCAACGCTGTGCCCCCCTATACCAATTATTACATTTTCAATATTCTATAAGTTTTAAGGATAATAATATATCTACATGGAATAGATTTTCCACATGAACTTAAAGCAAGAGGAATATGTTGATAGAATATTAAATTAGAAACAATGCAAATGAGAAAGGGAGTATAATAATAACTTGGTTTTTATGGGTTAGTTTTTTTGCATTATTTTAAATAATTTTTATCCTCTTACAGCCCACGGTAACATATATGATACTCAGAGTTTATGTGGGAAATATATTTATTGGTTATGTTGTCTAATACAAGCTCAGAGTATCTGCTTTAAAAAAGAAACATATTTGGACCTCGACAAATAAATTTTCACTAAGCTATTGGCAAGAGAATGGTATATACTCGAGTATCATATACCGTGGGCCCGTAGAGGTTAAATTCTTTATGTGTATTTACATTTTACCATTATTTATCATTTTCTCACCAGCTGCAACCGGTCGAAAATAACAGAACAATGGTTCGCGTCTTTGCTAAGCCCTAGTTTATATTTATAGTATCTTTTGGCGGCCCACGGAGGGGCAATCGTAGCAACATGCGTAGAGCGGCCGGTTCGGGTTTGCTGGCCCGGGGTTCAAGCTCCATCTTTGGCCGTTTAATTTCGTTTTTTAGCCGTGATTTCGAAATTACAGACGTTACACCAAGTTAATGTGACGTAGATAGACAGATGGTCGGACAGATAACGAAATTATTATGTTTGATGCCATTATTTATTCTGATGTATTTTCAGTCAACATTTTACGTATTTTTAGTAAGTAAAAACTTTTAAGTGGATGATAAAAGTTTTCGAATTTTTATTGCTTAAAGTTTCTTGTTTTATTTATTCATCCAAATCATAACATATTGATTCCAGCCTTCTTCAATGGCAAATCTTCTCATCTATCTTATTTTGAGCACTCTTCTATAGATACAGCTCTCGTGTATAAAATAACATAATACCGTTATGTAATAACATACTAGTTTAATGAACTTGCGATTAAAATGATATATATTTGTTGATTAAAAATAATTAATATCGTGTTAACATTTATAATTTTGAATTTAAAGATGATACCAAATCCCAAAAATATTTAACATTCAACGATATGTACAACTTATTATATATCACTTCAACATTATATGAAAAATGATTTAAAGGTAACATAATTAATATAATTGACCATAATATACTTTGTTTACGCCACTAATTTTTTGAAAATACTAACATGTTTCGGGGCCAATGGTCCCTTCATAGGGATACCATTTATAATAAAAGTTAAAAATCTATGTGTAGATATTAACAAAATAAAAATATATGGGAGATAAATAAATAATTAAGTACTAATATGAAAACAAATTTAACAGATAACTGTTTGCAAAAAGACCTGTTTTTTTAAAAATTATTTAATTGAATTTTATATTTATTTTCATATTAGTACATAATATATGGCCATCAAATTTGGATCCTGACGGAGAGAGTAACATCAAGTATTTAAATTGCTGAGTACACGTTCATAATAAATGTCGTAACAATTTGAATCAAAACAAAATTTTTTCTCGTGGTTAGTTTGAAATGCGCCAAATTTAAATCACCGAATAAGAAAATTTATTACACACAAGAAAGGCACAGTTTTTTAGTTTGTGTTTCTTTGTGGGCGGACGGCGTGTAAATAGCCATCTGCTGGTGAACTTAATCTTCAACTATACCTCTCAATATGATAATGCAATAGAATGTCAAATAACGTTTTCTCTCTCTGAAGAACGCACATGAGTAAACCAAATACGTCCACAAATGACCACTGACCTATATACTTTTTATCCTCTTCAACAAATCGTCCATCCAGTCAGGATCTTCGTGTCGTCGTCTCTTCTTTGTAGATATCTGAAAAGTTTTTTTGGTTCTTTCACGTCACAAATGACACGCGAAAATAATATGAACTATATGATTACAATGTTTTACTAATCGATTATAATCCGATCATTCGCAATGCGAAAAAATGCACATTCCGGTAGAAGAAAAACAATAGCATTTGTTTCAATGTTTAAAAATATGTTGTTTTCTCGCTCCGGCGCGGCGTAAGCACAGACCAACGCCATCTTGCGTCGGTGTAAAGTTTCACAGAAGCAGTGGCATTTATGGAACAACATGGAAAATCAAATATGCCTTCAGGAAAGCTATTATAGATGTTAAATATATTAATACATATTAAATCAATTATCATTTTGAGAGGCGTATTATGTTGCCTTACCAGACTGTGTTTTATAATTTTCCCCCTTTATTTTAGATAACTAATGTAACTTCCCATTTATATACTTTTATCTAAATAAAATAAACAAGCATGATTCAATGTTTTTTGAAGGCCCGCGCACATATATAATAATATTTAAAACTTATATCTGCATTCAAGTTTTATGCGGTTAAATAAAATGTAGGTTTGTTGCACATATTTCACAAACAATAACCATTTGTTAGGTAGTTTTGATAATACTTTAGACCGTGTGAGACGCAGAACCCATTTCGTTGCTGACCTACTAAAATCTATTTACCCGAATGCAAGTTCCCGCCAAGTTCGACAGTTTCCAGAGAAAATTTTTCGCATTCTGTAAAGATATTCTTGAAATGGAACGGGAAACTTCCCGAGTCGTTGACACAGAAAGAAAGCGAAGAAAGGGCGCTACGGAATTTTGTTTTCAGTTCATTTAACGTCAATATTTGTTCAATTTGCTATTTTTGTGTTAAGCGTCCTCCCGCTGAGCGAGCGGGGGATGATCAATCGAGACAAGTCTCCATCCCTTGTATTAACCAGAACAATTATTATACCTACATGCATTACATCACAATATTTTACTATCAATTAACGTATATTATAGATATCTCACAGAGACGAAACTGTATTTCTTATGGGAAAGTAGGTATAGAAGTCATTTGGGTGTACATAGGACTTATGACCTATCTTATGGTTGGCTTAAGTGATCACTTTACACAATGTAACATTCGCTATTTCCACCCATGATAGAATATACCATGCTTATTCATTTTTTGGAAGTTGTATATGTGTTCAAATTGCGTGGAAATTTCCTGGCGTATCCTAGTGTAATGCAAGTAATTCGGATGAATTTCATTATACAATAAAGTATATTGCTCTCAAAATTCCGTAAAACCAACTGTAGATTTTCTCATTAGCGACATCTGTGGGGATTTAGGAGAATGAAAATGGCTTTGTACAGGCCGCATGGAAAGGCGGTTACAACTCATATGTGAAAGCTTTCCACGCAATTTGAACATATATACAACTTCCAAAAAATGAATAACCATGGTATATTCTACCATGGGTGGAAATGGCGAATGTTAAATTGTGTAAAGTGATCACTTAAGCCAACCATAAGATAGGTCATAAGTCTTATGTACACCCAAATGGCTTCTATACCTACTTTCCCATAAGAAATACAGTTTCGTCTCTGTGAGATATCTATAATATACGTTAATTGATTAATAATGTCTCTGTGGCATAAATCTAGCACTGTTCTGAAAGATTTGAACAAACTCAAAATATTCTGAATTTTACTATCCTTAACTAATTTTGAACGTTAGGTCTTCGATCTCTCAGCAGTATTGCAAGGTTCACTCTTTGGCTAAATATAAATTTCTGGGGGTGCACATCAAGAGTCCGATTCAATAAATAACATTATTAAGATAATTGTATTTATTATGTCTCAAAATATAAATTTACATTCAAAACTAAATAAAAAAACCTCATTTTCATCCGTGTTACATACACTACCGAGGAACTTTGCGAGTAGATTGCAGATAATGTATCTTTGATTTATGAAAAGGCATTTAAAAAGGCTGTATTCCTTATTACGACATCATATTTACATAACTACGTGAAAAGGTGTTTTCATACATATTTTTTAACGTGAACACAAATAAGTGTATGAAGAAATACGGGGAGATCTCGGACCATGAGACATTTATAAATCGAGCTACAAATGAAATCGTTTTTCCACCTGCTGCAAAAAAACATTTAAAATATTATCTTATCTCGTTTCTTTATGACTTCTATTATGTGATTGGCTCCCCTACACGGAGGTAACTGATGTCATTTTAACCGATGGGCAATTTCATAGTAAGAGAAGCGTTTACTAATGATAGTATTTTACTAGCTGTACGTACACCCGTGAGAAATTACGGGACATAATTATTAAATTAATATAAAAAAATGACAAGATCGTGTTGTTTGGTGGCGCGTCTCTTGCGTAGCCCGAGCCACGCGCTGATTGTCGTGTCATACAGCTAGTCAGTGTTGTTGTTGTAGTTCCAGCAAGTTACGGGCGGACAATCGAAATTAGGATAATTGATAGCTTGACACTCGGTTAGGTATCTTCTGTTGAAATGGTTATGAAAGTATTCACTATTTTTTCTCTTACTCGTCATGATTTCAATTCTTCTTCTTTTTTTTTTTTTCATATACATATGCCAAAATGCACAGCAGTTTTACGGCATGTTTGCCTTCAATATTGTTTCACAATAATTTTTATTTTATAATGAAGATTATAGAGTAGGTCATTATCGAGTATTGCACGATTTTTACAAGCGATACGCGATAATTATAAATTAATATAAGATTAGGTACATAGCTCCAATATATATTCTTTTAGCTTGTACTTTTTTGAAGCCAATGGAGTTTTTTTTGTCTTGAATCATTTTTTAAAATTTTTTCAACTAATTTATTTATTTAAATTTGTCCAACTGTAGTACAGAAAACTACGTGATGACGCATGATGAGGTGCAGCTGTCGTATCCAGGCGTCAGCGTCGTCTGGAGGGGATTTCATTTGCTCTAGTCTGACACCGTCAATTCTGGCTACGTGATCCTTATTTTCAATTCTATTCGCCAATATAATATCGTCTAATAAAAAGCATGAAGCCACCCAAACCAGTGTAATGAAAAACCACGTTTAAAATAGTAACAAGTACCGCAGTTCTCTGTACCCGTGTGCTACGTACCCGGATACTAGATAAAATGTATCCGGCTACCCGAAATATTTAACGTGAGTGATACGTAATGGATTGTTCGAAGAAAATTTGGATAGATGTAGACTTTGTCCAACTGCTTTAAATATCCGGAACTGTACCAACACAAAGGGGCTCACAGCATACCTGGATGACTACAAATCTCTGTGGGGCGTGTTCGGGTACGGACGCGCATTTGCATAAACATTATTGTAGGGAGACATCCATTAACGAAAGTTTATTTGAACCGTTCGCACGGTATACCTCGTTATATGAGTACACGTACAGGAATAGCTACCAGAAAAATAACAGACTATCATTCAATGTACACAGAGGGGATAGTTGTATCAAATACATAGTTTTAAATTACACTTTTTGCTTGTCATCTAGTGCGGCGTTTCCTAATCTTTTTTGGCTCGCGTACCACTTGCTAGTACATCACGCTTAATTGTACCAAGTTAAGAAAGAAGTTACAACTTTGATTAACCCTTTGAGAGACGTCGCTGAAAAGTTCATCGTCGTAACCAGTAACATATTGCACACTGGCGACCTCTATCTTAGAAGAAGTGAACACTCCACATCAAAGTGCATATAATTTACGCCCCCAGAAGCATTAATCAGTCCGCCCTGTGCCTCCGCCGGTACAGGTCGTCCTCCTGATGACGTTGAATATGAATTCAACGAAACGTCGAGAATCGCTTCTCGGAAAAACATACGGTTCGTATAAAATATCCGTAACCATTGACAGTTAAAAAAAGTTCCTGGATTTTGTCGCCAGAGGGATGCTTGATTAAATAACATACATTATAGAAGCCTCATAGAGACGAAGCTATTAATATATTAACAATTACACAAATGAAAAGTTTATGGATTCTCTTATATGATGGCGCAGGGCTTACAACTTGTATGAGCTGGCTTAAGTGATGACACATTATCAAATTTGTAAAGTTCTATACGTATTCAAATTGAGCCTTCCATTTATTTTATTGGTCTGTACTAGGGACAAATGCTGTCTTTTCTCGTTAACGTTAATACATTTTATACATAGATTTTGCAGCTGGTGATGATACCTTTATATTGTTGTGTTTTGTTCAATTTCATTAACAATATATTTTTTTAAATTAAATTTAAAAAAGTTTAAAAAAATAATTATCGTTTAAACTTATCTTACATACCTTACAATATAAAATTATTATTTTTTCTCTCTTAATATTGTTATATTACTTCCATTATCTGTACATATTTAAAGAACTATTATTTATTGCTGGTATATTATCGAGGTATGTCTCTTCTAATAGTTTTAGTATGGGTGCATGTATAAACTGCAAGCTATACGGTAGCAATCAATATCTGTTAATAAAAAACTCAATATTTTCTATTTTGTAATATGTATTGAAGTAACACTCGCAACTCGTGATAGTAAATAAATGAAATTTAAGTAAAGTAATTCAACGCTCACTAACAAACTACTAAGACATGAAGAAGATATTAAAAAATATCACCAGCACCATAATCAGCTATTGTCAAACTATGTGAAGGCTTTTCCATGACTGCTGCTTTGTTTGGTCCATCGCCGATCTTTTTTCTTGTCGAGGTTTTGGGTATCCTATAAGTCATTTTTTGCCTTAAGAATTTCATTTGTTCGTCAATTTTCTCTGCGTCTTTTATTTGCCTCTTTCAATTAAATTTACGTTATTTAACAGTGACAATCCTTCACTTCATGTTTGCACTCTAACCCATACGTTTTTGCATTGTTGCCCACAAGGGTTACTTATTCGAAGGAAATAGTGTTACACTTATAACTGCGATGACAGACGCCTGGGGCAAAAACCCTGAAACCCAGGCAAAGTCAAAGATTCTCAATGGATCGTATCTACGAAATGATGATGATGATAACCCATATTATAAAATACAATTATAAGAATACGTTATTTATTTATTCAGGAGTGAAGTCAACATTTAAATACTAGACTTTTTGTAGACATTTTTCGTCGAATTAAAGAGGCCATATATAACAATAGAATAAATTACATTTTAATGGTTTAAATTTTACGTATGTTTTGTTCCACGTGTTGTTTATTCTCATGTATGTTGATCATTTATATTGTTTAATTATTTTATAATGTTTATTTATAGTGTTTTTCATTGCTACATTTATTTTGTTACATTTCATATCATTCATTTATCTCAAATATGTTTATTTATATTAATATATTTTTTTAAATTATTTACAGTGTTTTATATTAGGTATATAAAAATCTTATTAACTTTCATGTACTGTAAAAGCCTACTAGGGCGTCGATTAATAATACATAAATAAATAAATAAAAATAAATTCTGTTTGTAAGTCCGTCCGGTGAAAAATAAAAAAAATTGTATTCTTTTATTTCTAGAACCTTCGAGGAAACCAGACGGACGCGTGCGAGAGGCAGGATCCCTGCCAGCATGGAGGAATCTGCATCTCCACTGACTCTGGACCAATATGCGAATGCAGAAATCTGGAGTACGAGGGAGCTTACTGCGAAAAAGGTAGGTGCTTCAGAACCCTACCTCTTGACCTTGACATTATTTTTAAAATAAATTAATGTGTTTTATGTTAGATAGTCTTATTTTGACGCCATCTCTTCAAGAAGAGATGTTCGAAAGATTCTTCTTCTATTCATGCTGCCATCTTCTGTCGGAATTCGGCGATCATTCTGGCGATTACGACTTTATTTACTACCGTACGGAACAACTCAGTCGAGTTACACTTATACCAGTGCCTCAAGTTACGCAGTCATGAGATGCAGTGATTTTCTATGCTTCTTTTACCACTTATTTTTCCCTGGATGATGAGTTGACTTAGACTGTATTTTGGTCCTCTCATACTCCAGCTTTTTTGTCTTGATAATCCGCAGCACTTCTCGGTCTTTTTCCATACGCGGGAGGACTTCAATATTCGTCACACTATCCACCGAGGAATTTTTCAATATGCATCTATAGAGCCACTAAAAGCCAGACTTTGCAGATTAGTTCTTGATTTAGTTCTCATGCCTCCACCCCATATAAGAGAATAGAAATAATGTAACACCGAACCATATACATTCTAAGTTGCAGTTTGAAGGATTGCTAACTGTAGATGGCAGAATGGAAATAGAAATGAAAGAAAAATCATTAACAAAAATCGATTTACTTGGTAAGATCAAGAAAGCAAGCGGAGAAGATGAGATATCCTTGAAGAGGTCAAGGATTTGACTGGCTAGGGAGTGTGATAAATCGTGAGTTCTTAGAAATTGAACTCTGTCTCAAACTGGCTCGATAGAAATTATGTTTTTATAAATTATACTGGCAGGATGTTAATTCTTTATAAAAACTATAAAAAAAACTATTCGGACGCCTATGTCATATTACTACCTGGCAAGAGGCTTAGGGCGGAAAGACTGGACGGGAAGCAGGTACCGGTGAAAGCGGAAGATCGAAATGGACGGAGAAACCTTGTGTCAGCGTAAAAGCCTCGTCCCATTCACAAAAAGACTGAAGAAGATGAATGGAAGAATACTTTACCATATAATAAGTTATACTGCCGGCTAACCAGGCGTTTAAAATAGCGCAAGGGAATTTCAAAATATTTTATCGGAGGTAATGTATAAAAATATTGTCAAGGATATTTCAAGGGTTCAAAAGACCACTATTATCAAATTGGCGAAACTGAGATAAACGCAATCGTTATTTGTTACTGATTTTACAACCCATGTGGAGATTTTGAAAATTATTACTATTTTCGGAAACAAACAAACAGTTATCAATAATTGTTTAACTGTCAAATAATCACTTTTCAACGCATTATCCTCTGTTTACGATTGTCGTCCCTTTTAACGTTAATTGGATAGAAATGATATTAATACTTAAGGATTTTCTTAGTAGTGTCTTTGTCTAGAAAAAAAAATATGTCAGAAATTATATGATAGGCGTTTTTTCCTATTTATTGCCATTATAATTTATTTAATCATATAAAGGATGTAAAATCAAAGGCATTAATATCCAAAATGTGTTTTGAATGAAATCACCGAGGAATATTAATTTAGAATATACTGAATTTGACATTTTATAAGAACTATAGCTCTATCCCTTCCAAAACCATGTTTGAAAATCGCTATTAAAAGCTAAGAAAGCAATATTCTCGTTGTATAAAAAGCAAAGATAGCAATATCCACTTCAAAAAATCAACCCCAGAAGATGTGTCACGTGACAAATTGGTTGCTTCATACTTAAGTGAGAGTTTATGTCGATTTTAGACAGAAACATCAGAAGAAAAAGAGCAGTATCCAAATGTGTCAGTAAAAAAAGCAGCAATGTCCACTATTTGATAATAAACGCAGAAATATCCATACTTGAAAAATTAAATGTATATTTACACGTATATAAAAAGAAAATTACGGAGATAATTGTTTTTAAAAACATATTTCCAATAAGATGTAGGTTTCACAGATTCCAAAGAAATTTACTTGAGTAGTGACAGATTTTTTGTATTCATCTCAGAATACAAAAACCTCTGCGGGATATGCTGTCTTTGCTTTCACAACTCTCATTTGCACGTCGATTTTCTCGCATCCTTCCATATATCTCATTCTAACACTGCATCTTAGGGATCGTTTCTGATTAAACGCGTTACCTCTGTGGAGATATTATTTTTCATCTCATCGCTCTCGCGAGAAGCTCGCTTTTCGAACGGTACTTTCGCTAGAAAAGCTCGCGGCAGCGGGACGCACACGAGGAAAGCGATCTAGTCCTTCCCTCCGCGCCGCCCTCGCTAACTCTTTAATATCGAACATTGCTACCCCGCCCCCGCCCTGTAAATAATGCTAAACAAGATCGTAAAAGCCTTCGCCTTTCGCCCCGTTGATTCCGACGTTTTGCATAGAACGTTTGTTCCACGCTCGAGTTGATCTTCTGGCAGCGCTGAGAAACAAAGGAGCCGGACTGAAGGCTGCGAGCCGAATGAGCAACAACCTTATTCTAATACGGCGGGTAAATAATGTTCAGAAACAGCGACCCGTGTTCCATAAAAAATAATTGAGCGATAAAGGGGGCACGCCCTATGAGTGTGATGCGAATGCGTAAAAACTAACACGGCCACTTAGTTCTGCGGGCGTTAAACCTTGATTTTTTAACTGTATTTCAAAATAACGCGCGCCGGCGTGCCAGAACCGTGGCATGCGGGATGATGTATATCGATTAAAACATGCCGCATTTTTTTTAAATTAAAAAATATAATAAAATATGCAGGGCGTCCCGTATCTCGACGTCAAGCCGAAATCGGGTGGTAGGCCAAGTCACAATAGTTATCAGAAAAATATTTAAAAAAAAAAACAGTCAGTTAAAACTGGGCAAAGTATTGATTTTGAATAGGTACTTGGTTTGGTCAAAAAGTGACATTTTCTTCCAAGCTGGAGCAGTTGGTTTTGAATTTTGGACAAAAGTTTACAGAAGCATTATTCGGGATTACATAATAATAAAAAAAATGAAGAAAAATAAAGATTTGTAGCAACAGGAATGAAAAGACCGTCACAGGGTATAGATTTTTTTTTAAATGCTTATAATTTTTAAAACACATGACTTAGATTTTTAAAATATATTTCTAATAACTATTAAGACTTGGCTTATCACCCGATTTCGGCTTGACGTCGATATACGGGACATCCTGTATATCGTATCATTCCAGACAGCAAGAAGTATGCAACGCAATATTTTACATATTAGTTAGTCTCTGAGATCTTTGGTATGATCATCTCATTCTGTTATGTCTTCTTCTTTTATATGGAGCCAATGGTAATGCAAGTAATGGAGAATTGTATATCTTTGCACTAGTCATACAAAACCTCTCGGCGGTTAAACCATATTTTTCACGAACATACAACTATTTTATTTAAATATAAATTTCCCATGGTAAAGACGCTCGTCTAGTGATTTAATGACTAAAGTTCAAGCTTTGTTCCAGGAGACTATAAAGTTGCCTATTCTCAGAGAGTTTAACAAAATTTTAAAATGGTAATAATATTAATGTGACTCGTTTTCTTGAAAATTTAAAGAATTTCATAATAAAAATATGACTTCCTCTAAATATAATAATTCCGTTGTCTGTCTGTCTCGTAAGTCCCTGGAATTAGAGGTTAAAAATGAAATTCCACGGCTGGAGAGAAACTCGAACTTCGAACGCGTGGACGGCAGCAGACCACAAGCCACCATTGATTCTCCGTGGCCCGTCAAAAATATACAATAAATACTATATGCGGCTTAGCTAAGACGCAAACCATTTATTTATTTTGACTGTTTTTTTATTATGTATAAATAAATAAATAATACTTAAGTTTTATTCCGTGATCTTTCGGGGTGTACGGTTAGTTCAAATATAACATTTAATTATCCGTAATATATTACAATTAAGAATGTTCTCTGCCACGTTCCATTTCCATTTGACTGACCAATAGTGGACCTGAAAGTACATGTTATGGTCTATACAAAATAATTTTATATTAATTTCGTAATTAAATTTATTAATATCGCTTTATAGTGCCCGCTGAATAAATATATTGTATACTTTTGTTATAATTTTAAATTTAATTAACCATAACAATCACTTCATTAATGCCATAAAACCGGTGCACACCAAAACTAGTTAAAAATATAGTTGCCCATATTTTATAAAGTTTAATTTATAATTTACCCTGATAACGGAAAGGTAGTTCCGATACCGGTTGGTATTAACAAAAATATATTTATATAGTGAATTTTTGTACTTAATTCAATTGAAATATTTTCTATATTAATAAAAGAAAACAGTTTAAAAAAGCCACTATTTATTAAATAATCAACACATTTTTCAGAAAATATATTATTATTTAAGACTGTAATAATCATCTTTTAAGCATATTTTTATTTCATACGATTCAGCACACTTCTCCGATTAAAAAAGAAGATTCGTATGTGTAATTGATACTCTTGACGCAAGTTTAATCTTCACAACATTCAATTGCCAGATCTGGCAACACTTTTAAGAGGGCTTCTAGGTTAACTTTAAGGAGTATGTACTTGAATAAGTCCTCCTCTCACTCCATTTTCGAAGAGTGATCTGGATGCATATTTTACCAACCTTCTCTAAGTTTTCTTGACGCGATCATATAACCAGGACGTTTACTATTATGGCTTTATTTGTATTTCTTTCAATAGCATTTTGTGACGAATATGATCAAAAGCTTTACTGAAATCTAAAACATAGTTATGTAGTTAATTTTCTGTGTCAATTGGATTACTGTCATCATTGGGTCCACTCTGATCAATCATGTATACACTACACTACTACACACATTGCTCTTACACTACTCTTATACATCTCCTCCCCCAACCGTTATCTCAGCCTCAATACAGTTTTTCCTTTCGTTACTATTCCCATTTGTTCTATTTTGTATTTTTCTTTATATTGTTTTTGATTAATTGAGTCACATTTAGTTACTTTATATTATGGATCACTGTTTTATATACCCTTTATCAGTTGTTTTTCCCATTTTAAAAATATTGTATTGTTTAGATTCCCAAACAAAAAAATGATATATTACTTTGGCTATCGTTGTCGCTGGTGAAATAGGTTTGTTTTTTTTTTTAATAGCTGTATCTATTTGTCCTAATTTAATTATTTTAAAAATAAATAATAAATGTAATCGACGAGAACATATAATAATATCCTAAGAGAAAAGAGCTTCTTACAATGCATATTTTCATTTTCCATTTTGTCGGTTTGTTTAACATAGTAGCAATAATACGAGAAACATTTCTTGGCTATTTATATTAGTTTTGTACTGAAATCTCCTGTGGCATTTTGCGGGGCAAGAATACGGGCACAAACATTGCTCAATGTTTATTTTGAAGATTTATATTCGAATGCCTTTTGATAAAAAAATGTATTTTGGAGTTCTAAACTAGATAATGAATAGTTAAGGTATTCGTTACATCAGTGACAGAACACCTTTACTTTTTTTACATTACTTTACACTTTATACATTACTAGCTGTGCCCGCAGTTTCGCCCGCTTGGAATTCAGTTTGAGACTATAAGAGTTTCAGTGATAAATCAATATAATCTAAACTACTCGTTCAAACAATGTTGTGTAAAAGGCAATTTTTATCTACAAAAAAATTTCCTGACGAAAATCAAATTTATTTTGATAAGAGTTCAACATTGCCTACTTAAATTACCCCCGACAGATTGAAATTAATTTTAAATATATATTTAATTCATTTTTTATCAATTTGTGAATTAAGCTTAACATATAGTCGTCGTAGAATTTTTATAGGTCTTTTTGAATTCTACAACTTTTCTATAGACAGCATTAATTTATCTCTTACTTTAAAGCAGCATTCGTAAGAAACGCACTCGATCGACTTTATTCGTCGACTTTATTTGTAAAAAAGGTCACCACGAAAAGCCCTTATATTTTAACACAATGCTTTATACACAACGTTTTATTCCTTTTATTTTTCCTTATATTTTAACTAGATAATGAAAAGTCTATAACCATTTTATAAGTACATTCTAAATATTGGTGAAAGAATTTTTGAAATCGAAGTAGTAGTTTCGGAGATTATCTCATATCCAAACTTACAAACTCACAATTTATATATATGTATAGATAAATACTTTCATAAGTACAGTGGATCCGCAATAGTCGTCCATATTTATATTCATCTTTCATGATATTCATCTATTTGTTTCGTTTAAATTTTTGTTTGTTGTTCACCTGAAAAGTTAACATTTATTTCACCAAAATGCACAGTTTCGCCGAAAAATTGCCCCCAAACATCGCTGCAATTAATCAGCGTATTGATTAATTTATTGATGATGTGATTAAATCCTTTCGGAAAATTATAAATAATCACAAAGAGCATTGGAAAAATACTTTAAAAGGAGTGCTGGTGAATCGTTTGGAAATATATTTACGGTAATCACGATATATCATAAAGATAAATCATTAATAATTTGTGGTTAAAATATATTTGCGGTAATTTTCGTGATCGATTTTCGAGTGAAATTTTGTTATATATAAATATATCACTTGTCTAAGACCACTAATGAGTTTAGGAATACACGACTAGTTTCGACAACTGCAGATGTTGCCATCAACGGGTGATTTTATAAACTAAAGCATAAGAGTAAAATTAATTATCGATGGTACTGATAGAGGTGTGTGGAGTTATGTTTGGGGAGAGGGGGTTAGCTAGAGGTGAGGTTTGAGTTAGCGGGAATAAAGTAACGAGCGGTGAAGAATTTTGAAATATTATGTTATTGATTAGATTTTTATTAGATTAAAATTTTTTTATATTTCTAAATTTTCGAGATTGTTCATTATTTGGCCTTTATATTTAACAGGGTATAATTTTGCTGTTGTTAAAGAATATGTAGATGAAAAGAACTCAGGGCTGGTAACGAATTTAACCATTTTTATTTAATTTCTGCGTAGAAAATTCATTTGATAGTCAGGAACTGATTTATGGTGAATATTGATAACTAATTTATGGCAAATATTGAGGGTCCACTGTATTATGATTTGAGAAATTTATATTTCAAAATTGATAATGATGCGTCAGTAAATTACGCCATTACGATTTTCTAAATAAACAATCTAGTTACAAGGTCACGGTTCGACCCTGAGTACCGCTTAGTGTAAGGCCGGTCGCACTTTGGAGACGAATTATTACTTACGTATTCGTACGACTACTTTCGTACGTATTGGAGAGCGCACATTGATTGCGTCTTGCGTTGTCACAATCAGTTACTTTGCGCATTTCTCCAATGACGTTTGTGCCAAATGAATAATCTGTATCTTATGGAAAACTCTATTATGGTAGACTTAAATAATGACAAATTTCATGACTATCTATCTAATAGATTCACAAATGCTGGAGAGAATCGAAGTGCAACGGAGAAATATTTAAAAGTTTTTTTGTTCGAAGTATATAATTATAACTCACCTTCATTAAACCAAATTATTTAACTTACTGGTATTTTTTTAGTTCTTTAGAGATTCTCCGCCACGATCTGCGCTGATGGTCACGTAGTTGAATCACTTTGGTCCCTCAAACATTTGTGGTCATGTGTCAAATTGACAAAATTTTCAATATCCATCACACGAAATCGCAAAAATTTCCGAACAAATCCGGATCGTGTCGGACGTCGCATCTGTACGTGCGTACACGCGCTACTAAATCGTGTGCAGTGTGCGATGTTCAGTACTACTTCGAAGGTCAGGAATGTACTTGCGTATTCGTACGTATACGTACTACTCAATTTCGTACGAAAACGCATCCAGTGTGCGGCCGGCCTATTAACGTCTATTCAAGAAGGCTCTGTCTTTGTTCAACTCAACTGGGCAATCAATCTGTTGAATGTCCTGCCTCCAGCCCCAGCGCGTAAATCGAGACACGGGTAAATGTCCCGAAAAAACATAGGTCGTTGAATATGTTACGTCATCCGGGGGCAGCCGCGCGGCAAGAGTCCACCGCCGTGTGAGTAATGGCTGGCTCGAGAGCCGCTCAGGTGTGAGCCAATTTTATTATTCCAACTCCTGAGAGGAATCCATCTGAAGCCATCTCGTCTGATGATACTTCGCCAAGTGCCTCATGGTTATTTTATAAAACATTTTGTATAAGCATCTTTATTAACGCAATAACTTAGATTAATAGCTTTTTGGACTTTAAGTTGGCAATTTTGGGGCCTGGCGGTAAAACAAGTGTAGTGAAAGCTTTTCTTTTTAATTTTTAATGTTTTATTTATCTTATAATTATTTATTATATTAATCCTGGATATTACTACAACAATAAGCTTGATTCCATTACCTATATTTCATTTGATTAATTTTTTGACCAGAAAATTCTGGAAATTAATTCATTCATTATTTTCGCCACATCATAATGTCACGGGTCACGGCTGCGAGGGGCAAATGAAAACACTGGAAATTAATTAGATAATATTGGATAATATTTATTAATTAATTATTCAATGTACAAAGATACGAATTAAACTTAAGGCGGCAAATTCACTGCAAATGCATATTTCGGCGTTTTTTTACGAAAATGTGGGTTTTTATTATTCATTTATATCAGAATTTATACCCAAGTTTGCATTTTTTTAGGTCAATAACTTAGAAAGAGTCTTTGTTATAACATAAAAGTAATAAACTGAACATTATTTACAATAATTAATAAAATATAACACTCGCTAAAACATTCCATCCATTTCTCGCACATAGAAGTCGCACTGCTTATTTCGCCATTTAGGTATTCCGCTCGATTATTTCGCTTTATTTATCACTTTAGATTTTTAGAAGGTTCTCGTCACTTCTAGGCTGTTCTTGTCGCTTATAGACATTTGTGGTTTCCCGAATGTTGTAGACAATTGTAGACCGTTCTAGATCCTGTGAGAGTGTTGTGACTTGTGACATATTACAAGGGATTCGGACAGTGCGCTGTTCCTTCTGCTTGCCATTCCGTGATAATAACATGACTTGGGTACCACCATGCTTTTGGCAAACTGTAAGGAAAGCAGTTTGTACCATCCGCTCTAGAACAGATACTTCGCCACTCAATGAATGGACCCACCACATACCCTGAGCCGTTCTATGCCCAAAACGTCCATATCTTCCCATAATATTCGCCGTCTGGGGCATTATTTTATGCTGAAGCGACCTCCTCGCTCGGCCTTCGTCAATACATCACGTAGAGACGAAAACCGGGCGAGCCGGTCGCGCAAAACCTTTATTGTCCCGCGCATAATTAATCTTTATTTGTAAAATTTCGCCACCCAGTCTGGTCATGCGCCAGCTGTTTCCAATTACAATGGGGAGGCACAGCACCAAAGCCTTGATCCTTGAAATGCACATTTTGTCCGCCGATCTTACGTTTACCGAGAACTACACCGTAAAGTACACGCTAAGGCAAATTATGATCTCCCATACATCTCACATGTCCGGTCCAACACGGTCTAGCCTTAGCTATTTTAGATATTATGACAATAGTGACAAATGGTGTTGATGTTGGTTTAGGGTAACTAAGAATCTTGAATTCAATACTACGGCAGATTTTTTTCTATGCTCAAACGACGTCCTGACCGATTTATGGTGCCAAACCTTGTACACTTAACAAACGACCTAGCCCATGAATTGAAGATTACTCTGTGGGCTGTAGAAAGGACTACACTAAATGTATTCTTGCGGGATAGTGTTAATATATAGTGAAGAATTTAAACCACCTTTGCAATCTTTTTTTATCCAATCAATGAAATAAAATGATTAACATGAAGAACTGGATGCGGATAACTGATAATGTAGGTATCTGTCGGTCATTCATACAACAGTTGATGGACGTAGGCTGGTAAAATCTGAGCTAATCGCTTGTTGTGACGTCACGTCATATCATCTTGAAAACATATCTTCTGCGTTTTCTGTTTTGTTTTCTGGGATATTTTACACTGTATATCCGACCTCTCTGGCCGACGTTTTGGATCCCATTGCACGGTCCATCATCAGGCTCGTGTGTTGTCACAACACATCAAATCTGCATGTATTGGACCCTGTAATAGGATCCAAAACGTCGGCCTCTGAAAGTGGATATACACGACAGAATATCCCAGACGACAGAAAACGCCCGTAAAAACCTGGAAAATTTAGTTGGCGCATATATTGTAAAACTAATAAGTTTAAGTATAAAGCATTAGTTTTGTTTTATTCTACTATCGAAAAAATCCTAGGTGAAAACTAAGTATTCACGTTGAATTGTAGATTCTTTGATAAATGAAATATTTCTCAAAAATTACCGTCAAAAGGAATTACAATTCAGGAACCGATCCGCGTGCGGTATAATTTATTTAATGCTATATATTTTACCGTAACCGGGCATGTCTACACGTACCAAAACTCAAAGAGGTTTTGTACATTTTTAAAAAGGTTTCATGTTTAGCTTCGCAAAACCGCGAGAGTTTTGAGAAAAGGCACACAAAGGACTTCATAAGCTCGCCGTCAAGTAAAAAATATTTCTTCACTTTAGCTTTAAGCTATTTCGTATTTGATTGTACATGTTCATTCGAGAGTGGGAACAAATTCTTTTGTACTTTGATATGCGCCTATTATTTTCTGTTTTTCTAACGCAAACCTGTGCGGGCGTTTGAATTATGGCCACTTCCGGAATATTACAGGTGATATTTGTATCTAAATCTGCAGAAGCGCAGAAAAAAAGAAAAATAAGGAAGTAATGCTCTCATTGGAATAGTTAGACAGGACAGCATGCCAATTTTTTTTTTACAATAACGCCTAACGCAAATTGTCACATTTAATTGCCATAATTCCAGTACTAATTATCAGTCAAATTCTGTGATTAGCAGAATATAATAAAGACTGGTAATGAATTTGGTTACACGGTTAACGTTTTCAATGAAAATCTAGTGAAAATAAAGTTTACACTAAATGAGACAATACTACTTCATTATTAACTTCAACTGTTAATATATAATGTAATGATGTGTAATATATATAATTTTTATACGCATTACTTCTCTTTACTTTATATTACACAGGAATGTTAATGCATAGTATTTTCTGTCAGATGTATTTTCAGATGATTTACTTAATTTTAAATGTTGATTGATTGAATAATTTCTTGCTAAGAATTAATTTTCATTTTCAATTTACAGTTTTAAAAGTTGTTTTTCAATTTTTCGGGGGATTTCTGTAGTGTTTTATTTTTTCTACATGTAATTTTGTTTTTCTGCCATTTTTTTTTTTTTTTTAAATAGAGATGCGAACACGGAATTCGTGTCACATCAATATTCTTGCTATTTTCAAATTAAGCTAAACGCTTGTGCTATGAAAATAGGACTAACTTGCTTGTCTGGAGTGAGATTCGAACCTGCGACCTTTGGACCACGAGGCGAGAGTCCTTACCACAAGACCAAAAAGCTACTCTTTATTTATTTAATTTAATTTATAAATCTTCTGCAATACAGTAATTATTAGGATCCATTGTCTGATTTTGCTTGTACTACAAACTTTATAATCCCGAAACTTTATAATCCTGTACAAAGGTAAACAAACATTCATAGAAAAATACTTACTGTATTTTTCTATGAACTGTTTTTTTTTTTGCGCTGTATTATTGTTTTTTATATTTTGTAAACCAACATTTTAATTCTTTTTACTTTACATTTGTAATGTTTATTTTAAAAACTTAATTGCCGTGTATTTTGTTAAAATAAATTTTATTTAAATTTAAAAAAAATATATATACTCATATTTTAATGCTTACACCGGATACTTTCACTGCTTATATCTTTTATTGCTTATACATGTGCTTTATATTTATATATTTCATATTTTACTGCTTATAACTGATATTAATTTATGTAGTTATATACTTCTTAAATTTTATGTAATATTTTTTATGGAAATGCGCGTAAACAAATAAAAAAATAAGAAAACTAAATGACAGTTACTTTCGCTACATTTTTCTTAAACATAAATAGGTATTTGTGGAGAATGGTCACGCTGTTTTTTTCTAAATGAACTCATTTTCACTGTATTATTTTATCCTCTTCGGGCCCACGGAATCATATTATAAATATGATACTGGGAGCTTATGTCGAAAATATATTTACCGGTTATGTCGCCTAACATAATCTCCGGGTATCTAGTTAAATGAGAAACAGTCTTGACGACGGTTTGACCTCGATAAACAATTCTAACTGAACGATTGACAAGTGAAGGTATACATCCGAGTGTCGTATATGATGTCGTGGGCCCCAAGAGGTTAATGGTCGTCTTCTCTTGCTCAGTGTTACGTTACTAATACATTATCGTGAAATAAATATTTTTATAATTCTGAAGATATTATAAAAAATGTGCATTAATTGTTTCGGAGGTAAGTTAATTAATAGGCCTCCATAATCGCCGATGTGGAAATAAAAACACACTTTTTAGAGATTGTAAATGCCGTCATGAATGGTGAAATGCGACACAAAAAATAAATAAGTAGAACCAAAAACAATTGTATTTTCATTTTCATATGTATTTTCACATGTCGTGACTGCGTGAGGAATCAACCTAAAAGCTGGAAATCAATTTTTTAAACAGATTAATTAATTACTGTTTAACTAAGTATTTAATGTGCGAAGTCACTTAACACTGTTAAATTTAACTGTTTTGTCACTTGTGAATAGACCCTTCATTATCGCTTTAACACTTTATTTAATATTCATTAGAACATTCCATTCAGTTTTCGCACGTATTATTCGCTTCGGTTTATTTCGCTACGTAAGGAACATGCTAGATTATTCCTCTGAGTTATCGCCCGGTTGGCCATCCTAGTCTCCACAGCCCGCGGCTGCCTTCGCTTTACTATCGCCTGTCAAGCGCGTTCAACAACAACTCCTTGCTCCCGCGCGTGGTCTTATTCATATCTGGCAAATGCTGGTATCGATTTTTCTAGACGTTTTCAGTGTTTCCCGTGGCTTCCAGGCTTTTGTAGATGTTTCTCTAATGTTTTATATGCCTTCCGAAAGCCGTTGATTACGCTAGGCCATTCTGGATTTTTTGACACTGTAGTGATAACTTCAAATAATTGTCACTTGACATGAGTGCGTAATTCTTTTTAGCTTCGTTACATCGAAATAGTATGAAGGATTCAGAATAAAATATTCCGTTTTACATATTTAATTTATTTTACCTGGCCGTATACAAAGAGTTAAAACTTAATGTTAAAAGTTAGAACATACTTTGGGGGTGGTATACTTATTCGTAGGGCTATTAAATATTATATCGCTGTTCTAGTTCAATCGTGTAATAACTCAATTACACAATTTCATCGGCAGTCTGCAACCTCGCCTAGTTCTATAAATACAATTGGGTTCCATGCAATGAACGCGAATTGAAAATAATTTATTTTAACGATTCGGCCGTTTTATATAATCTGATTGGTATACGATTGGTAATAATGCTGAAACGAACAAAGAAATACACGGTACATATTTACTTATCTTACTTACTTACTTACTTACCATCACGCCGTTTCCCCGCGGGGGTAGGCAGAGAGGATAGATCGCCATACTCTTCTGTCCTGACATACAACTTTCGCTTCGTCCACATTCGTACATCTTCGCATGCAAGCTCGACGGTTGTTCAGGCTTCTAACAGGACCGTCTTCCAGTATCTGGTTAATCTGGTCATGCCACGTCTTCCGTGGTCGCCCTCTCTTTCTGGCGCCGTCAACACTTGCATCATATATCTTTCTTACCATTCTTTCCTCATTCATTCGCTCAACATGCCCAAACCACCTGAGCGACCCTACTATTTTTATTCTCTGTATTATGCTACGATCAGCTTTACATGCATTCCTAATATCTTCATTTTTTACTCTATCATAAATGGATTTGCCATACATACGTCACGCATGAATTACAATTTTAGAAACCTAACACGTACCTACCTACTACTAATATTTCCTTTCCGTCATCTGTACATAATAGTGTATCAGTTATCATAAAGTAAATAATTACTAAAAATATAACGCAAATCATACATGGATTTACCACACATACGTCTAAGGGACCATTATTTATCAAGTGTCCATTTTATTTATCAAGTGTTCTATAATTGAATTGAATCTAATTTTTATTTTTATTTTAATAAATCAAAACAAAAAAGTTTATTGAGTAATCAATCTAAAATGTAAACTTTTACGTGTATCTACTATTCGAAATCATACTAATTTTGAAAACGGAATGAGATATCAGCTATTCAATTTTAGTTACGGTTACGGATGGACATTATAAATTAGTATTATTGCGGATATGTTATTTATTCATACAAATAAATATTTAAAAAAAAAATTATACAAAGGCCTTGTTCGATTTCTAAATTGCTTTGTTTATAATAATTTTAAAACATTTTATCTTGACAGGCGCGTACAGTCGGCACATTAAAACACTGATTATATTTAAACACATATTTTGGAGAAAAAATCAAAATTAAATACGAATCTAACATCACACAGAGATGAACATTGTACAGAGTTTACTTTTGAGGATATTGAAGCGGTTTTGTGTGGAAGCCTCCCCGCGCCGCTTGCGCTCATATGATTTCCAGTAGCGCGGGGAGGATGACTACTTTAGCATACAAAATGACGAAATTGGGTGGCGAAAGTGTAGGGCCGATATGGGAGCTATTTCTCATAAGATGACTTAACTCCATCTTTAGACGAGGGAGTAGGGACACAGCGGATGACCCACACATACAAGTCCCCCCTCACCTATATTTAAGACACATCTATTTATTATTATTATTATTATTAAATATCTTTGTACATAAAACTTTTTTCTTAGAACAGCCTTTTTTCAATTCTTTTAAAATTTCGTTTCCAACCGACACTCTTCAAGTAAAAATGTTTTTTGTAATAAAACTCGAGTTATAATGAGACACTGTACTTTTTAAGAATATTTAAATTTACCTTTTCATAGTTATTCCAAAATTTATAAGCTCTTCATATTTTTTATAAATAAGTCAGACATGTTGAAACCAGCCGTGGTACAAGACTTTGTAAGAAATTTGTAATTAATTCATGTCTATGTATAATATTTGAGTGGTCTGTGATTGTTCCAAAAAATCTTGCACATTTTCAAATAGCGCTAACATAGCACTGTATTTATTTTTTGACAATGGAGATCCAAGTCTCACTACATTGCCTTGTCATTTTTTAAATAAAATTAAGTAATAAAAAACACGTCTGCATAAACAATGAACTCAAAAAAATTAATGTAAAATAAATTTCACTTTAAAGTTGTTACTATGTTGACCTAACAAAGCGTCGTGCCGCCAAATTTAGCCTTTTCCGGAATTTTTCGTCGAAAAAGAGTCACAATGCGCGCAAAAAAAGGTAAGATAAAGTTTCAAAAAAGAACGAAAACAGAAAAACTCAGATAGTTGGAAATTATTTCCGAGTATGTACACGCCCCGCAAGCTATTCGCGAAACGTGGTGCGCACAACGGAGACACCGCGTAAAAATGTATAAAGCATCCGCTCGCACAACTCTCCAGCTGTACCGTACAGACGTTGTATACCTTACAAAGTCCCGACAAACTCGCGTTAAAAAAGAGATTTTCTGAATGCGAGCAGTTTTTGTGCGGGACCGTAATAAAATATTTTTATCATCGCATTTTACACATATCTTTTATTAGTTTTTTTTTTCATTTTTAACCCGCGGGAACATGCGCCGTTTTGAGACATACTAACGCGGCCCGAGTTATATTTGTTTTAAAATATTGCCGTAAGAGTAGGCAGTTGCAATATCTTACCTTCCGATGATACAGCAAAAATGTTTACTATTTATTAACAGCAAAACAACAATCTTAACAAATATGAAATAATGGTTTTTAAAATTATGCCAATTACAAATTTTCCACTAAATGCTGTAATTTACTTTAACCTACTTTAACAGCGAGTGGAGAGAGTGGAGGGGAATGTGGGACGGGAGTAGAAGGGAAGATATAATGTACGAATTAGTTTGGGTGCGGTAGTGTAGATATTGTTTGTTTTATGTTTCTTATTGTAGAGTTGAAAATATCAATGTGGTGATAGTTTGTGTTAAATGAATTTGTGGAACTGTACATAAAGGAGTTTTGTTTTGAGTTGGTCTTACAAAAGGGGAGATGAAAAGTAGGTGAATGTCTGTTATTACGAGTTGGGATGTGGTAAGATATTCGTTGAAGAAGTTCCGGACTATCAAATAGAATATGTGTTATTCTGAATAGCATCACCGCGTATATTATGGCATATTTCTAAGACGATGATGAAAACCAACCAACAAGTCCTGGACTTTTGAACTTATACTTTTAGTAACTCATTGTTACACTTTTTATATTTGTGATGATAATATTTTTATATTTTATTTTGTTTATGTTTGTGATGATTTATATAGTGCCGTTTTTGCGTGAAAGATGCTTCAAATGCGCTTTACAGATGCGACATCACGAATAAGTAAGTTTTAAGCCTCTTCTTAAAAGATTCCTGATTTTCCATGGATCGCAACACTGGAGGCAGCTGACTCCATATAGTTGGGCCCGCAATGCTGAAAGCACGTTCAGCAAACTTGGTGGCTCCAGGTCTCCTTGGTACTACCAGCCTGCAGAGTGCCTCCGATTTAGCTGACCGCAGTGTGAGCCGCCTTCCAGTGATATTGTCTGGGATACAGAGGTCCATCAAATACATCCATCATATATTAAACACGAAATATATTATATTTTTGTGGTAACTTCATATCTCATACCACAATTTTTAATTTTCTTTTCTAAATTTCTCAACCAATACAAAAATGTATTCTGTAACGTATTATATTCCGCTAGTTGCCATACAAAATTTTTACTTTATACTTTAATGTCACACTAGGACTACCCATCCTTCAGAATCATTAACAACCTCTTGGTATTCTGTATACTAAAATAAATAGATAAATATTGTACAATAATACGTAAAGTCGATCATAAAAAGCCATGTTTATTCTTACATTGAAATAATGAGGTATAGATTACGTGCACGTAATATATTATTACATAGTATTTTTTATCTTGCCTTTAATTATATCTGGTCCTCATTTCACGAGCACCACAAAGCACCCTCGTGAACTTCTGTCAATGGCCAACTTTTGTCACAGGTCTTCCGAACATTCCTCAGGCCCTTCAAATACTCCAGATGTTAAGATGTGCTTCAGATCCTCTAAATATTCGACGGCATAAAATGTAAGTACTAATAAAATATGGTCGTCTTTATCGATAAAGCGGCAGTTATTATTTTACTCGGGTACATTCTCAAAACGAGCCAGAATAAACAGGTCTTCACTGTATTTTTTATTGTGATGAAAAATAATTAAAACGAAATAAAGAAGAATTTTCTCGGATAAAATCCTTTAGAAAAAAATATAATTCTTTTCATTTGTTATTTATTTTTTTAATGAGTTTTCGATAGTGTAAAACTTTTAAGTCTGTTGCAAAAATTTTTACTCGATAAAAATAGCTTCAAAAGCCTTTTAAAACCGTCTGAAAATTATTTTGAAATAGTAAATGGAGTGAGATCATGTACTAAGGCCTGAATAGTCAATATTTAATGATTTAAAGGTTAAGGTTCGCTTGTAAAGTATAATTTGCAGTACAAATGTACACTTTTAAGGCGTACTTTAACCTTTAAATAATTTGAGTATTTACACTATTCGTACTAAAATTATCCTCTGTTTTAGCTTCATGTTTCTAGTTTCATCGGTTTGTACTCATGTGTAAAGGAGAGTAAATTTATTTGGCTGATTATATTTTAAGACAAAATAGTTTTTCGTGGACCCTAGCGCGCTTGCTTCGGGGTTAAAAATGAGAGAAATCAGTGCATAGTACATTATCTCTGATAAGATGATATCTGAGATATACTGGTAAGTTGCGGTTTAGGGGGATAATAGATGTTAGAACCTTTTTAACCGTAAAATCCTCCAAGCTGCAACATGTTACAAAACAAATCATGGAAAAAAACCTACACACCTACTACAAAGATTCATATTTATTTACTTATTTCAATATTCGACATGAAAAAAACCTACACACCTACTACAAAGATACATATTTATTTCTTCTTCAAATGTAACAAATTTATTTTGTGGTAATATAATTATAATTGATATAAATTAACTTTGTTAAAACCACTTATTTATTGAAAAAATTCAACATGTTTCATTTATATGATACATTTAATTTATGTCAGTTACATATTTATTTATTTATTTCAATATTCGACACAGAAGTACGTTTTACATAATACTATATACAAAAAATCCAAAGAGTAGAACAGAAAAAAATTACAGAATTGAGATAGTATAGATAGTTGTATAAAGTTATATAAAGTGTATAAAGTTGTATAAAAGGAGGTGTAAAGTATATAAGATAAAACATAATTTAGAAAAAGGAGATGTGAAATATATACAAGGTTAAAAAAAGTATATTAATTTGTGATTGCATTATGAATTTAGGATGGTAGGGTGTAGAACTTTTAGTAGCGAATCTTTATGTTGTGCTAAACTGGAATTAAAAATATCAGAGATTCACGCATAGGTGTAGGTGTGACACAATGTGGCTACAAAAGTAGATAAAATTGATAATACTCTACACATTCGTATCCTCACGTATATTCCTCTTCTTACACACCTATAAATAAATTACACATGTTCGTATCAAAACAATCGTCTGTCTGTCGGTCTGTCCTTGACTTTCTGTACCGTCCGTAATTTCGTTCAAATCCATGACTAAAAAAACAAAATCACACAGCAGGGCGTGAACCTCGGACGCGCAAATGCCAGCGCGGCACCCTAGCGACATTGCTACCACTCCCTCTCCGTGGACCGCCAAAAATATACTATATATATACTAGGGTTAGCAAAGACGCGAGACATTTAATGTTCCGTGATTTTTTACGGGTGTACGACGAGTCAATTAATTTTCATATAAAATATGCTGAAATACACAACATGTATAAATTTTCAACGGATTACGAATAAATCTATGAAACAAAAATCTCCTAATTTCTTCACATCATACACTTTTTTGTCCTTTCCAGTGTTACATGGGTAGAAAATTTTAACTTTACGAACCCCTCAAAATTATGTGAAAATGAAACAATATACAGGTGTACCAGAGATAATCCACAATACCTTAACAGGTAGATATTCCTGCCTAAATTATTAGTCGAAAATGTTCGAGCGAAAATGTTCTAATATCAATATTTATTATGAAGATAACCGACTTAAGTACATAAGATTCAAAATTTGCGTTTTTTTTTTTTAAATATTTCTAACTTGTTCTCTGGAAAACGTTAAGACTTAATTAATTACAGTTACTTACATCGAATATTAAAATTCATTTACATCAATGGAAATCCAATAAAATGCTCGAAGAATATTTTTTCTTCTGAATGAAGGTTTAAACTTTGTGGTGACATAATTATTAAAATAAAACACGAATCACTTTTGTTTTCACCACTTTATTAGACATAAAATCTACATGTTTCGAGAACAATGTTCTCTTCTTCGGGATTGTTTTTGTACTGAAAATTGAAAAAGATAAACCATGCAAGTGTGTTATGGTGAAGGGGAGGGGAGGGTTCTCACTTCCTCCTCTTCACCGTAACACACTTGCACGGTTAGTCTTTTTCAATTTTTAGTACACAAACAATCCCGAAGAAGAGAACATTGTTCTCGAAACATGTAGATCTAATAAAACGGTGAAAACAAAGTGATTTGTGTTTTATTTCAAATAAATGTTTCTTTTTTCGTTTCGTTACCTACATATAAAGGCAGACATTATAGAATGCAAATAATAAATACGATTCAATCATTTCCATTCATCCGTGTCTAATGAAAATACAAAACAAATCAAGACAATACAAAACAAATAAGATATGCTGACAATTTTTCTGCTATCATGAAATCGTGAGGTTATCGCGTCTATTATATTTTAAAACAAGTGAAGTATCATATTATATGACATCATAATTACCTACTATTTTAGCTTAGATTTCGGTGAGTGATATTCACCCGTCATTATGTCTTCAAATTTCGATATGAACGCGCCACGAGACACATATCTCGGATTCGCGCCACGCCAACTGTGGCGGGACTCCATTTTGAAGACGGAGTCGCGGGAGAAACATTATATTATCGATTTGCAATGAGGCGTCGTTCTCAGTTCGGCCACTAACCTCGTTGGGAGACTGCGAGGTGCAATGCACCAAGCGGTCCGGAACGGGCGGGCGGGAAAAACTCCGAATCTTGCGAACAATCCGGTCTTTTCGGCGCCATCTTGGTCTGGAAAACAAACGTCACCCGACGGCGCCGGCAATAACTCGCGGCTTGAGAACGAATCATTCGTGTTTCGGGATAATTATTTTAAATCGTGTCGTATTTTTAGAACTACAACGTGTGTTTGTTTGTAACGAGCGATAGTGAAATCGATATGGCCGTTATCAAAAGTATAATACTTTTGAAGCGTGTATGATTTTTAAGTTACAGCTCGTACGTGGGACGTTGGAATAAATCAGCCGTTATTTTGATTACGTTTGGGTTATTTATTATATTGTTTGAGTTTGTCTCGCTTGGTTGTTGTTTTTGGTTTGCGTTATGTTTTATAAAACTTATTATGTTTAGAAAAATCTATGCAAAGCTTACAATTTGATTTAATGTGGCGTAATTTTGTGATTAAACATTTATCGATTATAAAAAAACTTATATGTTCTTACGGTTCAATGAAACTCTTTCTGTATTTTACGAGGCAGTCTACTACTAGACGACTGATCAATGTGTATCTATAATAATATAAAAAATAATTCATTATTTGGTATGCAAACTTGTAGACAAATCGTTGCTGATTTAATTTTATGTATTAAAACACAACTTAGATTAGCAAAGAAGGACTAATTGGAAGTAAGAATAAATAAATAAATTCCACTTAGAAGAATCGATTTTAAGCTCCAATATGAATAATCATAATACATTCTAGCATCAATGCTCAAATTGATCATTTTTCTAAAGTATAAATTGCATATTGACTAAATTTATCTAGGGTATATGTCAATGAATCTTTTTTCAGATGTTGTCAGTTTTCTAGCCAAATTTATAATTATACTAACCGTACATCCATGAAAAATTACGGTTGATAATAATAATGACTTGCCTTGCGTGACCGTGCTACATATGCCGCGCGCTATTTGCGTGTAACACTCAAATTATATAAAGTTTTAATTCTAGCAATTTACGGACTTTACGATAGATGACGGACAGACAGCCAGACAAGAAAATTATTGTGCTTAATAATCTTATAATCGGCTATTACTTTTTGGTTATTCATTGCAAATGATATTAAACACAAATTGATCCACACGCAACTAAAAATGGAAATTGGGTTTGTTTGTTAAAGACCTACACACAAAAAGTGTTTGCTTGCAAGTTTTTTTACTCCCTGACAGCATCTATCTCGAAGTATCTTTATTTGTCGATTTCGTTTTTTTCTGATTTATAATTTATAATAATTTCTTCATTTATCCATTGGTTTGATTACATTTATAGACTTTATATGCCGTAACTCTTCTATGTAGCTGCGAGATTTTTTCGCTTATTTGTTTGCATATTTTATATATTGTCGCGGATTCGTGAGGGTGGTTTCCAAATGAAACACTTAAGTGAACTAAATTTATTTTTTTATTTCACAAAGTCACTGGAAATAATTAACTTAACTGGAACACTATTTTGTAATTCGTACTTTTTATCGATACTAGAATATTTCGCTCGTAGGTACTATTTACTCGCTGCTTTTCTATGTTCGCTCGGATTCACGCCGTTTTGCTTATCTATGGTTTATCGCACAGGTTCACACTTCGCATTCTATGTTTTTATACCAATGTTAAACAAAACTATGTCGCCGATATGACTTCTTGATCTTTTCGGTGTATTCCTGACAACCTTCAAAACGATTCTTAAATATTCCATATCCAGAATGTTTCCATATATAATTTTTATATTTTGATTGTCTGTACCTACTTCGATTTTTGATTTTTAATTTATTAGTATACAATTGTGTCCTGACGAAGGGGCTATGGGCTCAAAAACACGTTAATATTTTCAATACAAAAGTGGTGAAAATAAAGTTCATTTTTATTATATATATAAGTCATGTCACAACAAATGTTTATTTTGCACAAAAATTATTTTGCTCATATTGAAGAACTTATTTTTTCTCTCGTTCCCAATCTCCCAAAGAGTTTCCATAACTCCTTGCATTCTTATATTAATGTTTAAGATAATTTTATGGCACCGTTTTAGCGTGAAAGATGCTTCAATGGCGCTTTACAGATGTGACATCTTGAAGAAGTGATATTTTAATCTCTTCTTGAAAGATTTTTGATTTACCATGGATCTTACCAGTTTCAACACCTGCTGTAAAATAATTTAAAAAAAAACAATTTTTTTAATCAATTAGAAAGACAAACTGAAAAATAAAGTCTTCGAAAAAATATTTGGCTGCTACCGGGATTCGAACGACGGATCTCCTCCTTTCCGGGGCAGGCGCGTTATCCAATTACACTAAAGCGGCCTTGTATATTTCCGTGAATATACTGTAAGTCTCATTTTTCAATTGATTAACATTTATTATCCATTTTAAGAGTAATCCATTTTTCTGGTACGGTAGGCACAAATTAATTTGTGTTCTTGCCGCTAGAGGATCCCAGAATTAACCGTTTAATTGTTTTTTTTTGGACACATTTGATACAACGTACATGTATTATATTTAAGAACACATTCTTATTGTGAAGATGCATTTTTTTAAGAACAAAGGAGGAGATCCGTTATTCGAATCCCGGTAGCGGCCAAATATTTTTTCGTGGATTTGATTTTTCTGTGTATCTTTCTAATTGACTAATTAATTTGGTTTTAAATTTCACACAACTCTGTTCTGAAAAAATTGTACCTTCACAATAAGAATGTGTTCTTGAATATAATCAAAACTACTCTAACTGGTTTTTTTCGATTTCAAAAACTGTAGAGCCCCCGTGTAAGCAACACTGACCTATCATAATGCTATTTATTACGGAGAAAAAAAATACCCTATACAATACATAAGTGTACAAAACGCTTATTAGGCCAGTGCTCACGTACGCAGCTGAGACGTGGGTACTAAGAGAAATGAGCGAGCTCTGGACGTTTTTGAAAACAACATTTTGAGGCGTACTTTGAACCAGTTCTAGAAAATGGACTTTGGCGCAGACGTTACATCAATGAGCTCTATACTCTATTTAAGGAGCCAAACGTCACAAAATTTATAAAACTGGGAAGACTTCGCACCAAAGTACAACAAGCACCAAAGTCCCTGCTGAACTCGAGGCCAACAGGGCGAAGGAGCTTAGGAAGGTCAAAATTAAGATGGAGTGACAACGTTCTCAAAGACATCTCTGCCTTAGAGCTTCGGAACTGGAGAGAGCTGGCACTAGACCGAGATGAGTGGAGGAAGATTATTGAGGAGGCCAAGACCCACTAAGGGTTGTAGTGCCAAGAGTGATGAAGACGATGATGATAAATCCTTCATCATGCACACAACGATACACGCGACTTCCACCATTACAGATTCCGCACGTTCACACGTGCACGTAAATTCTTCCACCCTTGTGTGGACACCCGATTTAAAGAGCGATAATTCGTCTGACCTCGCCGGAGTAAGTCAGTGTTACACGGGAACCTTGTATCCGCGCGGCTGGCGCACGATCAGGTCAGATATGAAATACGAGCGATCGGCCGTGCGCATTCTGGTCACGAAGGGCTCCAATTATCCCGGGCGCCGCCTCCGGGAAGATTTCCATTCGGGAATAATATTGCGGCCTGTCAATTGGTTCTCTAATGGGGCGCACTGGAATATACATTTTAATTACTTTGGTTACATCCCGCGCTGGGGCAGGGTTGGAGTTGCCCCAGAGCCACCACTTGAAATTAAAATCCATTTATTTAGAATATTTTGAGTTTTTTAAAAACCAAAATAATTAAAATCAATTAGAAAGACATACAAACAAATATTTGGCTACTACCGGGATACGAACCCGGACTACCTCCTTTCCGGGGCCGGTGCTCTAACCATTAAGCTATAAAAGCCTTGTATATTTCCGTGAATATATCGACCTAATACGTAAGTCTTATTTTATTGATTGATTAATTTTTTTTACTGTCCATTTTGAGAGCAATCCACTTTTTTCTGATACGGGAGTTCAAATTACTTTGCAATACTACCGCTAGATGGACGCCAGAATTAACAGTTTAATTCACTTTTATTTGGACACCTTTTATACAACAGATATTATATTCAAGTATGTCTTTCTAATTGATTAATTAATTTTGTTTGAAATTTTCACAGAACTTTGTTCCGAAAAATTACAACTTCGCAAATACGAATGTGTTCTTGAATATTTTGAGAACAGTACTGGATTTTTGTTACAGGGACATCATTAATCAATCAATATATTATAGATGTCTCACAGAGACGAAATTATATTTTTATGGGAAAGTAGGTACGGAAGTCTTTTCACAGAGCTTACGACCTATCGTACTGCTAGCTTAAGTGGTCACTTTACACAAAGTAACGTTCGCCATTTCCACCCATGATAGAATACAATGACTACTAAATTTTTGGAAGTTGTATTTATTTAAATTATACGACATGTTCATAACATTATTATTTGTCAATTTCATTTATATTGGCTTAAAAACAATACACCTTGGTGTTGAAAATAAAAATAATCGAATTTTCTTAAATCTTAAACAGTACTAGTAATAAATTAGATCAAATGAACTGACTCCAAGAGAAGCAAATTTTATTTAATGAACAAAAGCTTCGCAGTTTTATCTCCTTCCAATCTATTTCTCAGCGGGTCATAGATTAGGCCAGCACAACTAAACGTTGTTCCCTTGCTACTGAGCTTGGTGAGACGACAAATACTGATGGCAATCGAGTTCAGGGATTGAGATTTTGTATTCACTTTCCACCATAACAAAGGATCGTCTCTGATAGGAATACTTTTTCCTCTATTATACTCTTAAGAAGACTCTTTAATATAAAAAAAAAAAATGTCCAAAACTGCATTTTCGTCGGATGTAGTATAATCATCATCATTGCTGCTCAACAATATATTTGATAAAATCGTTTGGACATTGCTATAGGTCCGACCTCCGATTTCAATTTATCGGAACCGAAATTGGAACCGGAGGTGCAAAATCAACCGGAAGTACCGGCCTTTCGGAATTGGAATCGAAGCTCCGTAACATCCCTAATCCAAAACTTTTTCATTCCCCTTAAATGACATATCTATTTTATGATTTTTGGAATTTTTTAGCAATATCCTTTATATGTGTAATGATTTAATAGATATGGTATTCTTTCATGTATACTTTCCCATAAACATTAATTTCGTCTCTGTGAGACATCTATAATATATTGATTGATACATTTATTTGTTCACCTGGCAAATGAAGCAAAATAGACAGGACTCATGTATAATTCGTGTCACATGTAATTCATATCTTTGTTGATATTCCTAAAGAGATATTGCTACAAAAAAATGTTGTAGCATTTTAACCTGAGATAAATAAAGGTGGAATTCTTAACATTATTATGTTCCTCAAATTTTATATTAATAGTTAAAATTATGTGTTACACAATATAATTATTTTAATAACATAGTGAATTAAACAATAATGATATACCTATATAATTTTATAATTTCTTACTCTTTTTGCGAAGAAAAAATAATAAGTGCATATGAATGCCAAACATATTATTAATATATTAATTAAAAGTTTATTTTATGGTCGTTTGACATATTAAGGTATTGAAACAACGGATATTTTATGTAAACCGTATGGATGTGTTGAGATTCTATTCTCGACGTTTCGTGGGAGTCGTATCACAGCGTCATGTATGTATTCTAAGTACCAACTGTTATATATTATGCGGTTTAATCATGCTTCTTTTGTATTTCAGAGATTAAATGTAAATATGTGTAACAGCACGTGGTGGTCTTCTACATATTATGTATGTATACTGACTTGAACGTTCAGTATAGTATTGCCGAAAAGATATGTAAACCTACTGTATCCCGTCTCGTATATAAAAATAAAAGAAGTAACGGTTTTTGTGGATAGAATAGGATCTTAAGTATCATGGTATACTAATTTAAGGAATCAATAATTGCTACCTTACTCAGATATAACTCTAAATCTAGCGAAGGAGACAGTTGCCGATAAGTTTTCCAACGTGTTCGATCACGTATTTTTCATACGCTTTTCTGCAATGTAAAAAAATGTTGTCGCAAGCTATTACATTGTTATATTACCAATAAATGCCAATTTATTGGTACTGAACTGATAATTACTGTATGTAGATCTTATCAGAATTCTATCGAACTTTTCTGAAAAATTTGCGTTCAAAAGAACCCACTTATATACACAGACGAGATGTGTCTGATTGAACCTATCTGCGGCCAGTGCCGGTAGGGTGTTTTTTAAAAATATTTTTGTCCTTAATTAAATATGATTATAATTGCGCATAATAATTGGGTAAATAATTTTTTAAAGCTAAAGGGCTGTACACCACCTGTGTGACACATGTGCTGATCGATCAGGAGTATTAAAGCGTGACACACACTAGATCGTGATGGAGAAGTCGTGGTGCAGGATTATGGAGCTAAGTGTAACGTGTATTTAGTGAAGCCGTTTGTCACACAAGACTTCAAAGTAATGAGATTTGTTGACCTCTCACGACTGCAAGCGATGATGGATTGAGTTACTAGTAAAATACATATAAATTTTAATCGGATTTTGGAGGTTACAAAGATGATATCGTTCAAAATTTACAATTTACGCACAAAATTTACGGATATATCGTATTAAAGCAATCTGCTGTTTGAAATGAAGTAGAGTTCTTGATAAACCTATTGAACTTTGTGCAAAACAATGTTGTTAATATATTTTGATCAATTTATATAATTCAATTCAATAACAAAAACAACAGAATTTTTAAAAGTTTCAGACAATTAAGGCCCAGCTTTATTTATGTTTTTATGATATTTGTTACAAGGGTAATGTTAAAATGTTGTTATTCTTATGCTGGCTATGTTAATATTATCAACATAGATGCAACCCGTCAAAAATGACGGAATATTGGTTCGCGTTTTTGTGAAGCCCTAGTATATATGTATAGTTTTGGCGTTCCGCGGTAAAGCGGCCGTACCAACATGTGTTCGGGTTTGGTGGCCCAGGGTTCAAGTCCCATCTCCGACCGTTTAATTTCGTTTTTTTTATCGGTGAATTCGAACGAAATTGCGGACGTAACATGAAGTTAGGGGGATAGACGGACGGACATACAATGAATTAATTATGTTTGATAGCGTTTAATTACAAATGCAATGTAAATACAGCAAATACATCTTTCTGATATCTCTCTATTTCTATGCCATTTATTGATCCAAAAGTATTAGTTTATAAAAACCGTAAATGCAATATATAATTACGCACGAAAGTGAATCTTTTGAATACTATTTAATACGAAAGTTGTAGAAAATGACACACGCTTGCGTTCAGTATTCGTTCTCCATCAACAAATACCTTTTATTCTTCATTTAAAACCCGTAAACGATAAGAATATTATTCGGATCACAGGGATTTCACACAGTATTTAATGAAATATTTTGTTCAAATATTTTTTTTGAACATCACTTTGTTTTTAAATGTCATAAACAGTGTTTATTCTTAAATAGCAACTTCACAATAAAATGTTTTCATTTTAAAAAATAAAATATATCTGTTCAAGTTTTTTGTTTGTAACATTGTGGAAATTCATTTTTAATATTTTAAAAAATGAGGGTAAACAACACTGTTTTATTCCACTATATTTATTTTGAATTGTTAGAACGTTTTCGGGATTTCTCCCATTGTCAATAACAACACGTTTACAACTAAATTAAAAATAATTCGAGACAGAATTTATAGGGATTGGGTGGGTGTAATGGTGGTGGGGGTTGGGGGCGGGGTTAGAATGGATAGGAGTGGGGAGGTTATGGGCGGTACCTGGATGTTAATTATTTTTTTATTATTTATTTTATTATAATTTATTTCTAAAATCTCTAAGATGTCCATCTTTCTTCCTTTATTGCACCCATATAATAATTTCGAATCAAACTTATGTCCCTCCATTCTGGCATGCTCTGCCATTTCTGAATTTAAACCAGTTTTTTACGGCTCTTTTATGCTCTTCAAGTCTTTCCTTTATTTTTCTCCCACTTTGTCCGATATAAACCGCATTGTTGTTGCAAACGTGTTGTTATTGACAATGGGAGAAATCCCGAAAACGTTCTAACAATTCAAAATAAATATAGTGGAATAAAACAGTGTTGTTTACCCTCATTTTTTTAAATATTAAAAATATATCTGTGTAAATTTGTCCCAGTTCGAGCCTGTCGGCGCAGTGGAAAGCGAAGGCTTGGATGGGAAATGGCGGGGAAATTAAGAAGCTTTTTCATCTGAAGCCTCCGCGGGGTGGCGCTCGTTAGGGGTGATCGGCCCTCCCCAGAGAGCGGGGGCGACACATTGACAGCCTTCGATAATGAGGCGTGTTAGTCGGATTGGATTCCAAGAAAAATAGTGCTTCAATTAATATGAACGAATTTTTTTAATTACTCAGATAGTTCACTTATTTCGTATATGTAATAGATTTACATATCTATATGTGAATGAATTAAACATATTTGTTTAAATCATCAATTGAAAATTCATAAAAAGTAGTTACGGTATTTAATTAGTTATATAATTTATTAACGTACCTACTGAACAAATGGGTGAGGAAGTATAGTAAGAATAAATGGTATAACGCGAACCAAATTAATTAATCAATTAGAAAGACATACAGCAAAATCAAATCTACGAGAAAAAAAATTAATTAAATGGTTAAGTCTGTTGTCCTCTAGCGGCAGAATCACAAATTAATTTGTGCCTACCGTACCAGAAAAAGTGGATTGCTCTAAAGTTTGCTCTTGAGTTTAAGTACATGATGCATAAGAGCATGAATGATAAGTATGTTTTTATATATAATGTAACTACATTTTTATATACAGGTACATAATATTATGTAGAGTTAAATTACTGGATTTTTACACCGAGGATAACGATTAATTAAGACGAATTATAGAAGTCTCACAGAGACGAAACTATTTATATGGGAAACATGTATGGGAGATTTTTATAGGTTAACCAGGAGCTGAAGTCCTGTTCCAGCTGACTTAAGTGATCACTTTACAATTCGGCATTGGTGAACGTTGTATTGTGTAAAGTGATCATAGAAGCCAGCTCAAGTCCCTGGGCCACCCTATAAAAGACTTCCATACACTAACTTACTTACTTAATATCACGCCGTTTCTCCGAGAGGGGGTAGGCAGAGTGGATAGAGCGCCACATTTTCTGTCCTGAAACACAACTCTCACCTTATCCACATTCATACATCTTCGCATACAAGCTCGACGAATGTTGAGGCTCCTAAGCGGACTATCCTCCAGTATCTGATTAATTTGGTCATGCTACGTCTCCCGCGGTTATCCTCTCTTTCTGGTGCCGTCAACATTTGCATCATATATTTTCCTTTCTTTCATTAATTAGCTCAACATGCCCAAACCATCTGACCGACCTTTTTTGATTCTTTTAACAATGCTAAGATCCATGCACGCTGCCCGTATAAATACATAGCTTCGTCTTTGTGAAACTTCGACAATTTATCCTAATTACAAAACGAGATTTTTAAAAATACAACTACCTTAGATATCCAGCATTGTAGTGAAATTGCACAAAATATAGATCAATGGAAGAAATATCTTGCGTAGCCCAAGACCACCAAGACTTGAGAAGTAAATGGACGGTGGTGTTCATAGGGAAGGTACTTACCAACAATACTACATAAATTTGAAAATTTGATTTTCTGTCATTTTAGATGTTCCCTTAGTTATTAAAAAATCTACTGTACTCTTACCATCATTCATTTGAAATGTTTTATATCGGAGCCCTCTACATCGAGTGTGTTTTGATATTGGAAGAAGATGCACAAAGCCCCATAAAATAATATGGAACGCACCAAACATTATGAGCTGCTGTAGCTTTTTTATAATAAAAGCTTCGAAGTAATAACTTCAGACGTCCCGCTGAGATTAACACCTACCTGTTAGGTAATTAACATGACATCCATTATTATGATTAGTATTCTATAAATAAACTGCAGTATTTTATACCACAAAGTGCTAACATATACGTATTTCATAACGTATTTCATAATGTATTTCATAACATTTTGAAATTATCGCTAACAAATACGAAATGTTTATTCTGATTTTAACATAACTTAACATTGTAACTTGAGTTATTTCTATAAAAATATTTAAAAAAATTTTATTTAAAGTGATTCATATTTAATTTTGTATAAAATAGTTGTGTGATTAGTACACTCTAAGAAGTTATTATTTTGAGGCGACGACCGCAATTTTTACTGTGTACTGAGGCTTCTTGCAATTTGGCCTGCGTATTTATGGTCATAAACTTCTTGAGGCTGGCTATTCATTGCAAATCCATATTTCGGATATGAAAATTATGTCAATTACAAATTTTCCATTTTTTCATAGTTTATTAGAATATGGTAATTTATTAGAACAAGTGTGACGTAGTAAAATAATTTTAACAGCGAGTGTAGAGGGTGGAGGGGAATGTGGGACGGGAGTAGAAGGGAAGATAAATTGTACGAATTAGTTTGGATGCGGTTGTGTAGATATTGTTTGTTTATATCTCTTATCGTTGAGTTGAAAATATCAATTTGGTGATAGTTTGTGTTAAATAAATTTGTAGATCCCTACAAAAAGGAGTTTTGTTTTGAGTTGGTCTTACAAAGGGGGAGATGAAAATGCTAGACTACATTTTTTTTAAATAATAGCTTATATAAAATCTTCGTTCGCATAAAAATTTAATTAACTAGACATTATAATAATTTAGAAAATATATGCATTAATCGATAGGCCACGGACAAAAAAATTGTTTTCAGTGTCTTAGAAGAAAAATTCAATAGATTCTGAATTCTTATATGTACGCAGAATACATGTTCTTACAAGAATTAAGTTAGCATTATGAAAACTGTACTAAAATAATTATGAAATGTTCAATATTAAAAAAGTTATAATTTTTATTCATGTAAAGAGTTGATTTTATACAATATATTGTATTTACTTCTGCACTTGAAGTCTTCAGCACTATTTAAAAGTTTTTTTTTAATTAAAAACACGTTTATTAATATTCAAACATGAAAAATCCAAAGTATGAAATATGCAACAACTGGCGTTTTTATAATTTAGAACGCAGCGGGCCGTGGTGAGAGTCGCATGCCTATCTGCGTCGTTTATTATTTTTGATAAAAATTCAGTATAAAACGTTATGATTTCAAACAATTTTAAACAAATAATATTTTGTAAATTATTAAAATTAAAAACAAGTAACTTTGTTTTAACCACTGATTTTATTTTAACAAACACTCGACATGTTTCGGGAACCAACGGTCCCTTCTTCAAGAGAATACAAGGTATACTGAAGAATCATAACAAGTATAGATCTTAATTTATAAAGTCATAGAAAAATAACAAACAAAGAAAATGCACAGGCATAGATTACCCCCGGAACAAAACATAGACAATAAAAGACAAATATGTAAGTTAAGCAAGAAATAAAAATATATGACAAATCAAAGACAAATACATAAGTTAAGTAAGAAACAAAAATATATGACAATCAAGGTATACATAAAAATTAAAAATTAATAAGTGAATATATTCAAAAGGTAACTGTTAGTGAAGAGAGTTTGGTTATTTATTATGTTTGAATTACTATTAATGCTCTTTCTAATTTCTAAAATTTCTAATTTATCTAATTGTATATCACTGCTAATAATATTTTGAGTTTTTACAAATTTTTCAGAACAGTACTGGATTTTTGTCACAGTATTTGTCAGTATTCTAGTGTCGATGCTTATAATTCGGAAGAATCTCATTACAAATATAAGGGACATTGCTAAAAATTCCAAAAAAAATCATAAAATAGATATCTCATTAGTGACATCTGTGGTCACTTAAGGGGAATAAAAAAGCTTTGAATACCGGTCGCGCTAAGGGTTGTTGTAACACATACACGGAACATGTCGTGTAATTTAAATATATCCAACTTTCAAAAATTTAATACACATGATATTCTATCATGTGTGGAAATGGCGAAAGTTACATTGTGTAAAGTGATCACAGCCAGCCGTACGATAGGTCGTAAGCTCTATGAACACCCAAAGACTTTCATACCTACTTTCCCATAAAAATACAATATCGTCTCTGTTAGAAATCTATAATTTATTGATTGAATTTTAAACAAAGTTAAAAATATTTACACATGCACTTTAAGTCTTCAACCACTATTTTAAATTAAATAAAAATTCTTAAAAAATTAATCTTATTTTCTTAAAAAATTAAAACTAATCTTAATTCGGTACTATTTAAAAATAAAAATTTAAAAGTATGAAGTTTGTCGAAAAGTGAAAAAAATCTGTTTTTAAAACTGCTCATTCATTGATATATTTCATCCATTGGACATCCATAAAAGTCTTTATAGTTCCGCCAACAATTGTTACACGTAAATTTATTGCTTTGTAATAGAAAATGTGTGCCTGCAGAAAAGTTGTTGGATTTAGTATATTTTTTATTTATTTATTGTCAAACCCCATTTTATTTCAATATCAGAAAGTACTAATAAGCTACACGTGGTTTCCGGATATCTTAAAAACGAGAGTAAATAATATTCAGAGACGGCACATTTATCATCATAATCTATTTTTAGAAACTATTTTTGTCCTGCAAATCCTCGAAAATTAAAAAGAAAGTATGCTCAGAGGTGGCACTTATTTTGATCATATTCCATTACTGGAATACCAGTAAGTACTGGCGTTTTATCTTTTGCTTTTTAACTATAAAGCAAATTTGTTTTACTACAAGTTAGGATGTCAAAATTAGTGTGTAGACTTATAATATGCAGTCGTATTGGTTAAATTTACGTAGTAAAGTAAAAAATATTTTACTGTTTACGAACACGCTATATTTATTTTCTTTGAATTGCTATTGAGTGCTTTCGCAGAAATCTACCCGCGAGCGCAATTTGATATTTCGAGCTCTTTAAATAATTAAGTACATGTTTTCAGAAAACACAACACGATACATTAAGGGTGCATTCTATGGGGCCTATTCTGAGAATCACGACAAAGGTCATTTGACGAATTGAAATTAACAACTGATGTAATGAAAATTTTATGCAAAATAAAGGTAATCTTAAATACTTAACAAAGGAAAATTGGTAGCGCCGCGCCATTTGCCAGCAAAAAAAAAGTTGTAGGTTCACATATGCAGTTGGTAACAAAATATTTTTTCGAGAGAAGTTTTTTCTGCACATCTTTCTAATTGATTCATATAATAATGTCTTGTGGTTAGGACTCTCGCCTCATGATCCAAAGATCGCGGGTTCGAACCTCACTCCAGACCAGCAATTTAGTCCTGTTTTCATAGCGCCAAGCGTTTAGCTTGGTTTGAAAATAGTAAGAATATTGATGTGACACGTATTCCGTGTTTAGAATCTCTATTTAAAAAAAAAATTCATTTCGATGACAATTTCACATGGAGGTGTGGAACACGTAAGGGGAAGGAATCTAAATTTTACATTATTTTGTAAATTTTATAACGAAAATATCATTCAGTAGTGTATAGTACAATTTATTTTTTTATTTTTATTCTTTAACAGTACAACAAAGAATAATTGTTCGATATTCGTGACGTCACGTTGGCACAGAAATCGATTTATACAGTATATTGTTTATTTTTCTTATGTGGCAACACTGATTGGTCCCTATCGAAGAATTAATCCTACCCTCCCAAGTACCAGTGTACGTTTACCTTTCGTTCGACTAGTCTCGCTATTCTCGTTATGAAAGCGGCAGCACACACTTTCTTTCTTTCTGCCCTGTGAATTTTCATCTTGTGTTGAACATTGAACAGTGCATGTGTAAACATATTTCTCGTCTCGTCACCGCCGGACAACGGAAAAACCGAGTGAAACAGTTATTTCTGGTGAGGTGACATCCTTGCCTTCTTGACCCAATACAGTCCATTATCTCGTCTCGTTATTCCCTTCAATCCTTCCTATTTTCTTATCCCTGTTCCCGACCATAATCCCGCTACCCCCCCATGTACGCGGCGATTTCGCGTCGCGTATAATAATTATTAAAAAAACTGGTTATTTACATATTTTTTACAATGAAAAGTATTCGAGGGGTAGGTACTTCGCATCAGAGCTTTACTTTGTTACAAATTGAGTAAAAAGCTTCTGCTATGAAAAATAAGACCCACTTTGCGATCTCCGGGGACATTTGACGTTTGACGTACAACACGCGTGAAGTTGAGCGTGAGACAGAGTGAGACGGAGTGAGACACGCTCGAGCCTCCGCGACTCGGCGTGTACTTACACCGTGGAAGCGAAGAATTGTCTCTGAAAAATCTCGAGGGGGTATATCTATTCTGAGATTGTTTCGAGCTGAAAATCTCGTAAAATCTCATTTATGGACACGGGCTACAACACTCCCACACAGGGCATTGAATTCGTATTCGATTATCGCTTTCGTATTTGAATCCCAGCGTAAGTTACTTAAACTTCAAAAAGAACAATATGATTTTGTGGTGACATTATTAACATTATTTATAAAAATATCCTTTGTTTTCACCACTTATATATTAAAAATATCAACAAATTTTTGATTTTTATTTTGAAAGTATATATTGTATCCTGACGAAGGGACCACTGACCCTGAATGTTGATATTTTCAATATACAGGGTTATTTGGAAAACGTTAATAATCTCGCAGGACTATATTCCTGCCTTAATTATGAATCGAAAATATTATGGAGATATGCGATATCTAATTTAGCTTTTTTTTCAATATTTCTGACTTATTTTTTGTAAAACGTTGGACTATCATTACAGTAACTCAAATCAAATATGAGAATTTCATATCCTTTAATAAAAATTAAATAAAAGAATAAAAACCTAGAATTCAAATAGGAAAACATTCCAATTGGAATTTCTGCAGGGATTTTATCATTTTATTTAACTTGTATTGAAACAATTGAATTTTTCGTAATTGATATAAGTTACTATAATAATATTTCAATGTTTTTTAAAAAAATCAGTCAGAAATATTGAAAAAAAGCAAACTTTGATATTGAATAACTCCATAAATATTGGTATTAAGTCGTGGCTGCTTCAACATTTTCATAATCAAGGCAGGAATATAGTCCTGCGAGGTTATTATATTTTCCAAACAACCCTGTACAAGAGGTGAAAATAAAGTACATTTTTATTAATTATATTATAATTAACTTTATTTTTTGCATATATATAATCACTAGGTGTTTTATGACCCCGTTAAATAGATCTAGTGAACAATCAAACATTCAACATGTAAAATTTGAATTATGACTGAGCTTAAGTTATGCGAAATATATCCAGGTCAGCGCTCTTCGGTGAGATCTCTTACAGTTTGTAAGCGCCGTTTTTAAACTGCATTAATTTTAAATCTGATATTTTTTAATTAAGTGCATACTTAATGCATTATCACATTTACATTAAAATTGCGAATATTTGCCCTCTTCTTCCTATCGCCCACCTGAGTAAAAATAATTAAGTAGCTGCGGCAAAAATAAACTAAATTACGACGCTGTCGTATGAAGATGCAGAATATAAAAATCCGAGAAATATGATAATATCTGTGATAGGAATACTAGGAGGTATATATTATTATTTATACATATTTTCTATTGTTACAGATCGTGCCAAGCCTTGCACAGCTTGTCGGCACGTTTCTTTTCCATTTTCTTGCATAAGTACATTGCATATTAAGTATTCATTTTTTTATTCTATTCTATATTTGGTACACTTTTCTATTTTTTACACTATTCCCACCACAATTAATCATTCTAGGTAGAAGAAAGAAATTAACTAGATGGGTATTATAAAACTTGTTATGAAAAAAGTTCGGAGAACTTATTGATCCGTCAGGGATATATAGAAGCTTGTTGTTGTAGTGGTCATGACGCTCGCCTAGTGGTCAGTGGTTCGAGCCATGTTCCAGGACACCAAAAAGTTAGCCCTATTTTCAAAAGCACAGGCTCTTAGATTAGTTTTAGAATAGTAAGAATATTGATGCGACACGTAAATAAAAAAAATAAAAGAAAGTCTGTTTTCTGAAAGTATTGAAAGAGGGCCAGTTTGTTATTAACTGTTTCGTAAGATGTCATATTATTTGTTGATTTAGGATTAACTTTGTGGAATGACATGATAATTTATACATAAATAAAATACTTGTGTAAGACCACCTTTGAGTTTGATTTATACACGACTAGTTTCGAGAGCCACAGATGCTCTCATCTACAGATGAGAATTTAAACTAAAATATATTAGATACCCACCTCTATCAGTACCTAAGATGTTTTAGTTTATATTCTCACCTGGAGATGATAGCATCTGAGGCTCTCGAAACTAGTCGTGTGTAACTCCAACTCAAAAATGGTCTTACACAAGTATTTTATTTATATATAAAAAATTGTAAGATGTCATTTGGTAGGTTGTTTTCTGTCTGCATATTGCTCTTGTTTCTTAAAATATTAGAAAATATAATTGTAATAACATACATACAAAAATAAAAATATAATAACATACATTGCGAGAATAGAACAAATTCAGAACAGGTTTTTGCGTCGCCTCAATGGTAAATCCGGCATGTATTTCGACTCATACATGGAAGCAATGGATTTCTATAACATGAGAACCCTGGAACATAGAAGAGCACGAGCTGATCAAATACTACTTTTCAAGTTACTTCAGGGACATATTGACTGTCCCAGCCAATTGGAGCTGGTTTCTCTCCACGCTCCATCAAGGCGAACCCGACAGTCCGTGCTCTTACATGTACCCATAAGCAGAACCTCTTATGCACAGAACTCATTCATCCAGCGAACATGCAAAGCATACAATGACCACTTCAATGACAATGATATATTTAATACCAACATCTCAGCTCTTAAAAATCGTATTTAAACCGCTTATATTATATTACTAGTTTCTATATCTTCACCGGATTAACTGAGACCGACCATCATCATACACACACCACAGCCAAACTCTCATCACTCTTTACACATACTCCTATATCTGTATACAACGTCACGCACAGAATACATACGCACTCCACTCAGCCACAATCCCATACACCTCACTCCACTTCCCCCTCTAACTCCCACTCCTATCCCTCTATTTAATACATGTTCTCTTTATTGCTTGACTTAACATTCTATGCCGTGGATCTCTATAATTGGTCTACGAATTACCCAATACGTTATGTATTATTATAATAAATTATATACTGTTGAGATTCCCAAAAAAAATAAAATAATAATAATAATAATATAATATAGACAAAGTATATCGTTTCATTGTGACAATGTTAGTGTAAATTATCTCTATAGCTCACCTATTAGAAGGCTCCATAGGTTAGGAAACGAGTATGGCTACCTATCGGATGTTTTTTCGGAAACACTAGCCGCTTACAAGAAAGCTCTTCTGGACGAATTCGGTCGTTTATAATTGGTTATTGATGTCATGTCTATCTCTTGTTTTTAGATTTTTGAATTTTACATTTCATTTTATTTTACTGTCATTTTTATTGCTTCTTGATTTTTAGATTTGATTTGTTTACAATTATTTCATTTTGTTGTAATTTTGTTGCTTCTTGAATTTCAGACATAATTATTTTAATTTGTTGTAGTTTTATTGATTGTTGACATTCATATTTGATTTGATAACTATTATTTCATTTGATGTAATTTTGTTATACTTTATGTTTTATTTTTTTATTTTTCTTTTATTTTTTTTATTTTTATATATATATATATTTAATGTTTTATTTTTCTTTATATATCACTTTATTAATTGTTTTTGATAGAATTAAACCTTATCTCCTTTTTTTATTATTACCTATCAATCTAAACATGTTTATATATATTGTTTCTTTAATGGTACGTTGTACCGTGTATTAATTAAATAAATAAATAAATAAATAATTTAAGTTACATAATTACCGTATTGTATTAAATTTAATACCATTGCTACCAGAATTAATTCGCGTTGTATTTTTTTTCCGGTCGGTAGTTGTAGAGTTCGCGGCATAAAAGCTTTAAAAATGTAATAAGACGCTTTCGGAATATTCTCACACGACCGCCACCACGTGGGATGATCAATGATTATTATTACTTCCTCGAGGTAACTCATTGAACGCCGTATTCGCGTGATAAATTATCGGCAACGCGGAATCTTTTTTTAGAGCCTAGGCAAATACACTCCCATAAATACTCGGATAAATACACTTGTCACTTTTTGTATGAAATATGAGCGACTTGATTGATGCGACGGGCCACCCGGTACAGCGCACGATTTTCGTGAAAACGTTTAGAGAGACAGGGCGGGGGCGAACGCAGCGGAATTAAATATAGATGGGTAGGCACCCTATCCGAACATATTTATTATTTTATTTATTCAAAGAAAATAAGACACAAGTAGGGAATGCAATCCCGATCCCGCGAGATCTCGAGGCATTTTACGAGATCAATCCCGAACCGAAAAATCGGACGAGATTATCGGGATTGATCAGCATTTTTTATTTTTTGTATCTTTAATTGTATATGTCTATAGAGCTTTTATTAAGTATTAAATACTTATGTTCATGTCATATTCAAGTAATGAAAATAGCTTTGAATAATATTTGCTGTATTTAATCAACCTAACATAGTAATAAAAACTACTACTAGTTAGTAGTTATTACTCTACTACATTGGCTGATTAATGATTGGAAAAACGCCTACTAAAACTTTAATGCAATGATTAGCAATGAACGTTTTATTAAAATTGCCGATATAAAATTCAAGGCATTTATTGCTATTCAGCTATACAAACAAAAAAAACACGAAAGTATTCGGGATCTTGATCTGTAGGGATCCCGCGGGATTGGAAATTCTTATCTCGAGGGATCCCGAAAGGGCAATCCCGACTCGGGATTGCATTCCCTAGACACAAGCAATGCATGGTATTGAACACCAGAAAAATGGATACTATGAATGAATGATACAAAGAAGCAAAAGTAAAAGGAGAAATCGACACAAATATTCATACATAACAAAGGCATAATTATCGCTTTTATACGTATGTTCTAAGAAGTTACTGGATTTTTACAGTGCACAGAATTTTTAGTATACTTTTTTTTTATATAAATTTATATAAATTATAGAAATGTTTATTTAAAATTAAATTAAAAATTTTAATATCATTTTTATAATATTTAAAAATAAATTTTCAAATAATTTAGAAAAATAAAAGACATTATTCATTTTGTTATTTTGTCATATATACAACACCCTGACGATGGAAAGGTATTTCTGAAACATGTAGGTGTAATTTATCAAATAATATAAGTAGATTTGTACAAATAATATAATCAATATTTTTTTAAATTCAATATTCATAAGTTAGAATTTCCTGTTCTGTGAGCAACACCTCCTCAGAACTACTGAGATGTAGATTTTGCCTGGTGATCGCTTTGTAGTTTATATATAGTTTAGTACCTTAATATTGTATACATCCCGCTGTGCGTAGGAGATGATTCTATTATTTTTTATACTATATTGTCGGGTCGTCTTTCCGGAGTCGTCGGGCAATCAGGAAATCACGACCATTATCGACATTCTTCCCCTGGTATTTTTTTTAAAATTGAACATCATGATGAAATTTTTCCGAAAATTCGGTCACAATATCGTTATAATTTTTCGTCAATTAAGTCGTCAATATTTTTTCAATTCCTCATTAGAATTTTTGCGCAAGACAATTTTTAGTATCATCCTTCGTGTGAGCGGAAGAGATTTGTCTGGAAACTTGCCTACGGACCCACGAAAAAATACAAAATTAATCAACCACCGAACTCTCTCGAGACTAGGAGATTAAATGATTCACATATGTACCTACATATATACAAAAAAAGAACTGAGGCTCTTATCAGACTCGAGAGCTTCTCTTCACTAATGAGGTCTACATGACTAACAAAGTCAATTTAATATGTAAGATTTATATTATGTACCTTTTATTATATTAAATAAAATAAATATAAATCTCATTTGTTAACCGGTCGATATGACTATCATGGGATGGATGAAATTTTATGACAATTAGGAGAATGTTACAGAATATACCTTTTAGAGAAATTAGGATCATTGTTTTGAAACAACAGTTTATTTATTTAACAAATTATTCCAAGATAGACAATTACCGCACAAGTACAGAGTACGTAGGTTCCAAGATCAAAGAATTCTAATCATGAGCGTCAATTCCTAGCGAAAAAAAAAATTGATTCGACTTATGGTATGGTACGCATGTATTAAACGTTCGAACAACTGCTTACTATGTAAAATAAAATGTTGTTTTTAATTGGAGCCTGAGTTGTGGTGAGAATAATATATATATATTTTTAAATTTTATTTATTTATTAAGGAATCTTAACAGTTTTTTTAAACATATAATGTAAAAAAAGCATAGTGTTTATTTCATAGACCAATTAAAAAGATTCACACATGTTAAGAACAAAGTTAGATACGATATTTTAAGTTAATTATTTTGAATTAATTAATGAATAGTAGTAAGCAACAAACAATGTTAAGAATGAATAATGGTGATCGAATGTGAAGAAAGGAAAAGTATATCAAGAAATGAGTTAAATAATGGGTGAAAAAGGATGAGGAGGTAGGAGTCAGGATAGGGGTGGAGGAAAAGAAGATAAGGTATAGTGAGTGAATGGACAAAGTCGATTTAGTACATGTAATCTAAAGCATTATTTTAAATTCAGTTTATTATCATTATAAAATATTATCATCATCATAAAAAAAAATAATCATTTAAGATCGGTATGCATCAGTTAGTCATTTTTTATATATCATCAATATACGATATACAACGAATGACAGCTTGTAACTGAGTGACGTGAGTTTCGATAGCAAAATTTCACTATTTTATTTGTCTACTTTTTCTCTTCCGTCCTTCATCCACGTCCTTTTTAAAATAGTTCACAGTATCTACATATAAAAGCCGGCAGAACGTCCTCACACCCAGCCAGGACCGCTGCAAAAAATGGTCTTTGCTAGAATAAATTTCTCATTTTTCCCCAACACTTCTAGCACGAGACTCGAACGAATCATTCAACATAATTTGATGAAGCATTTTTCAATAAGAAATAAGCCGAGCCCGTGAAGGTACGTACCGGTGTGCCCAAGGTTTTCTTTTGGGATTATCCTTTCCCTTCGCCTTATCATTCGTCGTCAGGTTTAGTCATATCCGTCCCGTTTCCCGTTTCGTCGTTCGAATGACATCGCTCGCAACCCTAATTTATTTTACGGAATACCTCTTCCCCGGCCTCAACGATAATGATATTGCTGCTATTTAGGGTCACCACAAATCGAAAATTGCTTTCGATTATATTCGAAAAAGCAATCGAATCTCAATCTCATAACTTTTCCACTTTGACATTAGGTATGTGAATTCCATTATTATTTATTGCAGTTGGATGCGAATGGTAAAATAGTTCGTTAACATTTTCAGGTGAAAAACTTTATGAAGAGTGGTTAATTTTGAAAGAGTAAAAAAACATTTTTATAATATGTAGTATCCTTACTCTCAGGATCAAAAATATAGTAATTGTTTATCATGAAACTGAATAAACAATTTACGTTATGTAACGTTAATGTTTTATACCGCTTTTATTAATGTTAATGATTATGTTGGTGTATTTTATTAAAACGAAAAAAATGAAATAATTATAAAGGAAAAATGTATGATAGTCCAAATTATGATTCTTTAATATTACAGTACAAAACAATACTTTTTTTAATTTTGACTTTCATCTGTAATATTTGTTATTACAAAAATATAAATTTCTGAAACCCCTAGAGAATAATATCGAAAGGAGAGTGACCACGAGATATAAAGTCAATGGAGCTCTGAATTCAATTATGGTCAATAAGAATCTATCAAAGGAAGCAAGACCAGCGGCACATAAAGGCGTTGTAGTGCCAACTCTGATATATGGAAGTGAAAATTGTAACTGGTAAAAAAAAAATGAAAGTAGACTAAGGCGCTTGTGTGGAAAATCTTTGAATGATAGAGGGAGGAATCGATTATATAAAAATAAATAAAATGCTGGTTGTAGCGCGGTAGATAGAATAAAGAAAGGATCGCTGAGATGGTTTGATCATATGAAAGGTTTTGTAATGAGGAAAGAATGGTTCAGAAAATACATGAGGCGAGTGTTGAAGGCAGCAGGAATAGAAGGCATCTGCGAAAGACCTGGCACGATCAGATATTACAATGTTGGAGGATGGCCCTGTTAAAAGCCTTAACAACCGTAGAGTTTGCATAATAAGGTGAATGAATGTAGCCAAAGCAAAATAGGTGTGCTAAGATGTAAGAATATGGCGTTCAATACTGTCTGCCTATCGCTACGGCTTGGTCATTGTGTCATGGAAAAGATTTTTGTATTTTAATTTATATGCTTTTTGACTTACAACCTAAAACGCGATAACCTGACCAAATAATAGAGGAAGTTGAAGTATTTAAAACTTTGCTAATGGTACGGACGACGCCCCATATATACCGAAGAAGATGAAAACAGGGAGCATGCAGTGGGCGGAGCTTTAGCGAAAATAGCCCAAAGCGAGCGATAGACGAGCGTATATTATCAAAACTGACCTGCAAGAGGTAGTTGGCTATAACGGCGATACTTATGGATTTATGGGTCCCTGTTGCAACTGTGATCATAATATAATTGGAAATTCATGAAGTCGCTTAACAAAAAAGTGAATTATTATCATCTGCATATAGCCATGGTCCTTAAAATCCATAATAAATTTAACATTAATTTTTCGAAACCAAATACTATCTAATTTGTACCCGTTAAAATTGACTATACAGCAAGATTACAGTACCTTACAGACAGATTCCTGCTTTAATTTATAAGTCAAAAATGTTTAAGCAAACATGACGTAATTGCATTAGTTATGGGGATATGCGGCATCATTTTTTTTTCAGTATTTCTGAATAATTTTTCAATTTAATATTAAACGTTCGACTGTAAATACATTAATTTATATCAAATATCAAAAATTCAATCCTTTTAACTTAAGTAAAATAAAATGATAAAAACCTTCCAGTTTGATTTTCTGCAGAGTTTTTATTAATTAATTTAAGTTATATTCAAACGAATGAACTTTTCGTGATTGATGTAAGTTACTGTAATGATAGTTCAACGTTTTGTAAGAAAATAGTCAGAACTTTTGAAAAAAAAATTATATTATAACTCCATAACTACTGATAATGGTTGTTTGAACATTTTCGACTCGTAATAAAGGCAGGGATCCACATGTAAAGTGTTGTGGACTAGCTGTTTCACCCTGTAAACATATATTATGACGTGTTCCGAACGGTATTCTTATTTCTGATAATTATTTTGTTTGAAGGTCTCCGGAAGCGCCAACTTGTTGAAACGAGCTAATCTCATGGCTTCCATCTCACTAAAAAGATCGTGCGTCGGGAAATATGGAGGCGTCTAGAGTATAATCTTAATTACGAGTGTTTGCGCTATCTCAGTCGGCAGCAAATTCGTTTTAGAGCCCCCCAGCTAATATTTTCATATCGCGCCGTGAAAGGACAAAGGGTTTTTTGATATCATCTCCAGACGAGGCACTCCTGATTGTAGAAAAATGTTAATGAGTCGTTATAGGCTTGCCGCTATCTGTTTTTTACAGCTGACATGATCGTTTATTATAATTTACGATACATATTATGAGACCTTTTTTCTGTAGCAATACAAAACTAAAACTACTAAAAGAGTTAGAGTTAGTACTACGAGTATATAAATTTATATATATATTTTAGAAGTTCTTTTAGTGCTATTTTTATTATGTATACTAACCATACTCGAATATGTGGAGTATAAAAGCAAAGGCAAAAATGATAAAAATATTCTGGATGCAGACACTGAAGATTACTAAATTTAAAATGAATTGAATTCTAAAATTTTGCATATCTATAAATTCAGTACATTATAAATTTTATTAATCCTCTACGACTGCATTATTTTTTTGGATATGGCTGCTTTGTTCTTATAAGCTACATGTGAAAGGTATAAAAGAAATATAAAGTCAGTAATATTCATAAATAAAAATATATATATCTTGAATGCGGTCACCGCGAATTACTGATTTAAAATATACTGAATTCGAGATTTTATAGGAAATAGAGTTCCGTCCCTTCCAAAATCATGTTTCCAAATTATTTTATAATATTAAAAGCAAAGGCAGCATTATTCACTTCAACCAATCAACCCCCAAGGATGTGTCATGTGACAAAATGGCCGCTTCATACTGAACTTTAGACTAAAACATCATAGCAAAGACAGCAATATCTAATTATGCCAAAGTACGAGGATATAAGTATAATTTATTTTTAATGAAGATGCGAACACAGAATACATGTCGCATTAACATTCTTAATATTTTCTAAAAAAGCTAAAGGCTTGCGCTATGAAAATAGGAATAACTGTCGGTGTCCTGGAATGGAGCTCGAACCACCGACCACCAGATCACTAGGCGAGCATTATAACCATTACCCCATCAAGCTATGCAAGGAAAACTGAGGTAGCAATTTTATTTTTAAAAAAATTCCATGAAGGCGTAGATTTCATAGATTCCAGGGAAATTTCCTAGAGTCGTGACAGGTTTTTTGTATTTGTCTCTGATATACCCCAATGGGGTATTGCTACATTCGCTTTTATTACTCATATACAGTCATCGCTGTAGTTTAAAAACTTATTTTTATCAAGACTTAGATGAAAATATCTACTGCTTATTGCAGAGCTTCTGCGGATGGCTTTCTTCCGGAGATCTAGGCCGATGTTTCGGCACGGTAGCACGTACCATTGTCAAGGCTTCGCCTCAAAAAATACGATTTAACCTTACTTATACGTATGGGATAGATTTCCCATAGTTGAGGTAATTTTAAATTTTTTTTTATTGAAATACCCACATTTTTCCATACATTATAATTCCATCTAAATATATTCATATTACAATATAACAAAGAAAAAATAACGATTTCGAATGCTGCATGTCAATTATATAAAAATAGAGTATTTGAATATTTTTATTATTTCTGTAATTTGATGTATGAGTTTGTTGATTATTAGAATTAGTAGAGTTACGCATGAAGCAAAATTCAATTAAGTTTGTATAACAACTCCGCAGTTCACAACAAGGCCGCTTTCAGCGTAAGGGTTATTTCAAATCGGTTCTTGTATTTTTCTCGTAGTTGAATAAACGTGCTGAAGGCTTCCCGGCATAAAGCGGGAATAATAATGAAGGCTTTGGCGCCGTGACGATAAAAAAGCCTCCGAGTGTGTACGACAGCATAATAAAAGTACTATTCACAGTTCGTAAGTTATGAGGTCTTTCCACTGGCATCCACAGACTTCGACGTCGACATCGATTTGGTCGAGTGTATTTTTTCTAAGCTCACTCGAGGCGAAGTAAAAAATGAACAAGTGAGATTGGATTTGGCGGGTTTATTATCAGGGTCGAATCTGAATAATCTTCGAAATGGTTTTCCATCGATTTTTGGGTTGTGTATTTTATCACAATGTTTAATATTATGATTACGATCGTTATACCCTTTTTTTATTCATGTCTACGTTTGTAAATTATAAAAAAACTAGGTATAAACATCAGTGATGTCAGGAAATCAATTGTTTTAATAACCTCAATTTATCAAATAAATTATTTGAAATACAATACCAAAAATTGTCAAAGTAATCATTTTAATTGATTCCCACACTCATATTGTTGTCTATTTTATGTTGGAAATGACAGTATGGAATACAAGAATTATAATAATAACTAGCTGTGCCAGCGCGGCTTCGGACGCGTAGATTTTTAGTACACTGTTAAGATCGTCATAGAACTTTCGCGAACCTTCTAGAACATTCTCCTTCCAGAACTTTCAAGAAATTTATCGAATGTACAGGAACCTTCTAGACACACCGACACATTCCGCCACTCAGTTTAAAACCTTACAGAACTTTCGGGAATTTTCTAGAACCTCCCTTCCAGAACTTTCTTGAGCAGGTTTTTCCGAACGTTTTAGACTCACCGACACAGTCGTGAGTTTGAAATTATTAAACAATTTGAAACTATTTTGAAACAATCTGAAGCATTTGCGGCCTTCCCATAACAAAACAATGTACTAGAAAACACATTTTCGTCACCCACTCCCACCCACGCACAGCCACCCCCACTAAACTCGCATATTTTCGATGTGACACCAAGGGCTATCCACCACCACAACCACCGGTGGGTGGAGAAAACTTGTCGGATAAGGAAACACGCGTTTCTTTTTATGCTTTAGTTTATATAATCACCCGTTGATGACAGCATCTGCAGTTGTCGAAACTAGTCGTGTATTTCTAAACCCATTAGTGGTCTTAGACAAGTGATATATTTTTATATATAATTATAATGTTATTCCACAAAGTTAACGCCAATTCAATAAATAATATGGATAATTTATGTATCGACGTTTATTACTTCGAGATTACTTCACAAATTAAAATTATTTTAACATACAACTTACTGACTCAAAAACTAATTTACTATTACTTATACACTAGATGATACGCAAAAAAAAATTGATGATTAAAACTCTAGTTGAGAGGACCAAGAAGAATTACGTATTTTTTGCGAAGTACATTCTTGGAGTGAAAAACATTAGGTACCTGCTGTTGAAATATCCAATTAAGTGCATCTTTGGTTGTTTATTGAGCTGCGGTTAGCTGTCTGTTTGTTTCAGTTTGTTTGGTAGCTTATTCCATAACTTTGGTCCAGCGACCGCGGAACCACAATCCCCGAAATTAGTTTTGTGGACGCGATTTACTTCAACTAACCTACTTGTACTGGACGTTGATGCTGAGCGAAGTGTAAGTTTTTTTGCTGAAAATGGAATGCAGAAGTCGGTAATATATTGAGGGGCCATGTTGTGAATAATCTTGAATATTTTGAGGCACAACTTTTATTCAGTCCTCTCTGAACATTCAAGCCGGTGAATATATATAAATATATAAGACAAAAGTTGTAAGACGACAGTAGGCGTTCGCCGTAAGACCGGGCGCGATTAGATAAACCATATTAGAGCCCATGATAAAACTTGAACCATGCACGATAAGACTTTAGATTTTTGTTGACTAGGCATGAATGGTGTACAAAGATAAGTTTCTGTCTTCTCGGTGTGATAATAAGTTAAATCTATAAATCAAGTACACATTTTTCCGTCTGTGAATTGTGAGGTTTAAAAATGTTGAGAGATAAACGACCTTCCACATTATAAAATATTGTGAAAGATTTAAAATCTACTTTTCGTTGCTATGTGACTTTTTCGGATGTTACAATTAAAAAGACATCTACCACTCTTAAATATATAATATTGCATATTTAATTTAAAAATTGATTTAGTGATTTAAATAAATGTATTTTATAGATGTCTCACAGAGACGAAACTGTATTTTAATGGGAAAGTAGGTATAGAAGTCTTTTGGGTGTACAAAGGGGCTTACGGCATATCGTACGGCTGGCTTGAGTGATTACTTTACACAATGTAACATTTGCCATTTCCACCCATGATAGAATACCTTTCTACTAATTTTTGTAAGTGGTATAGGTAAATTTAAATCATACGCCACGTTTCACATATGTGTTGTAAAAATCCTTAGCGCGGCCGGCACCAAAGCTTTTTCATTCCCCTTAAATGACCACAGATGTCATTAATGAGACATCTATATTGATTTTGGAGTTTTTGTTAGTAATATACTTTATCTGTGTAATGAAATTCTTCCGAATTACTAGCATTACACTGGGATCCGCTAGAAATATTATTTCAATTTTGTTCAAATGATCTGAAAAATTTGAACATACTCAAAATAATAATTTAAAATCTGTATAAATACCATCTCAACGAATATATAAATTATTAATAATTTAAATATCCTTATTCATATAACTCCTCACATACAAAATATCCACTACTTTCAATGTTTCTACTTAATCGGCTTCTCATCACTAAGCGAGTGTCTTGTATTCTAATCCATAGGTTTTTAGTTTCAAGATTTAAATAGCAACTGATTCTTTTTATTGATGCACGTGTAACAATACATCTTTTTATGTATAATAAATTAATGATCTAGGCCATACATAAACTTACGTCAAAAAGAATTTCATGTTATTAGTTACTTTATAGTTACTTTTGCCCACGGGTTTCATTGTGGTGGACCTCTGAGAAAGCACACATTGGGAAGGAATCCTCGACTGTTCCATAGCTAGAAGAATTCCGCAGTCTCAAAAGGGTGGCTCCTTTACTCCACGATTATGCATCAGATATGCACATCGGTAGCTCAGAACGCGATTCATACTGCTCCAAAGCTTCCTCGAGCTCTATTGGGACCAATTTCAGCAGTGTACGTCTATCTAGGACATGCATCTCTGAACGATGCAAGAACGTCTCTGATGTGCCTAAAATTTTAGACTTATCCTTAGACTTTATTTTATTTTATTTAATTCGGTCATCCAGCAGGGAGACACAATTGTTTGATAAGATGAAATACAAAAAAATAGTTAAATGTCTCCCACAATTAAAGGATAACACAAATAGGACATAATCATAGATAAGTCAATTTGACAATGACAGATAAAACATAATTTAACCTATTGTTCCAAATTTATCTTTAACATAGACATAAAGGGGCTCGTGATTTATATAATATACATGATCAGGAAGGGGGCCGAGTTTCTAGTATCTGCTTCACCATATGACGATACTCTTCATATTTAGTGTTAAAAATATATTTTGAATTTAATTATAATCTGAGCATATGCGTGGAATGGAAGAGGATTTTCTATTGTTAGTTTGATAAATTGGAAGGGAAAAGAGGTACTTCTATCTGGTAGGTCGGAATGGGACATGAAAAGGTGGTGATTTCAGGAGAATCAATAAGGTTATGAATTATTTGGAAAAGAAAGAATTGATCTGACAATATTCGCCTTTTTTCCAGAGTTTCCAATTTATGAAGTTTTATTGAGTATAAATAGTTAAAAATTCGACCGTCGAGTAACTTAGACCGAGTTTCTCGACACATTGAACTATCAACAATTTTTTTTTTTAAAATAGTTAAATCTGTGCATGGTTAAACTGTTGTGCTCGAGTCGTCAGAACAATCTTTAGTTTACCCAATTGAAAATATAAAACGGTCAAGACCTCACGATCAGAAGTTTTAAACAGATTCACGTGTATGCCGATGGTGTAATATCGATGCCAGGTGTCTGCAACGACTTGAGGGGTTGTACAGCGGTCGGGGAGCGTTTCCAAGAATAATAATTTTTGCATATTGCTGAAGCAACCGCCGTATTAAGTGGGTTTCTTCCGTTGCGCTATTTGGGTCTAAAGTAATATTGTGTATAAACAACCCTAAGCACTAACTAGAAATGATTTATGCTGCGATATAATAACACCGTGATTTCGGTATGCGTGTTGCGAATCCGACACGGCCAGCAGAGTTTATGACTACCTTTAAAAAGAACTGGAATTTCAAATTAACAAAAAATTCAATGTCAAACGTAATGACAGGGAAAAAAGCCACACTGTCTGACCTAGTCATAATAAATAACCTTTTATGTAATAATAATCCATCAAAAACATGTTGGAACATCTTTCGGCATCTTCCTTTGCATGAATGCAGTGCTTCCTGTGGAATGAGCTGTCAATTAATTTTATATTTTACTCCTTAGGTTTCGAGAGTTACAGAATCTTTCCTCGACAGGTGAACTATTAAACTGACTTCATTCAAATAAAGATATTTTTGCATGGATTTAGGTGGAAATTTAAATATTTAATTCGTTAGATACTGACAAAATTAGCCAGAGTTACTGGTGTATGGGTGGTTGTAATGAGAATGTTGAAAGAAGAGGAGAAGAGTCATTGAAAACCAAAGTTAAAATTTATTTTAGTTTCTAAACTTTCAAAATTATCATTTTAATTGCACAAGCTTAATGGTACATGAATGAATATAGTGATTAAACTCTAGTAAGGGTAACACAGTTTATGTTTTTCACCCAACTTAATGATTATAATGAATAATCTCTTATAATTAAGGCCAAATCCAACAGTAATGTTGTTCATTTTATATTCCTCAATATCTGAATGAGGAATATAAAACGAACTGAAGAATATATTATCCACCGTTCTTAGAAATTAATTGAAAAGATAGTTTTTTTTTCAAAAGAATGGTAAATCGATTCGACCAAATTCAGTTCACTTTAAGACATTGTGATTATTAATTTTTAATAAATAAAAATGATTTGACATTCAGAATATTTTGAGCATGTCCAAATTTTTCAGTAGGTACAGAACTGGATTTTTGTCACAGGGATGTCATTAATCAATCAATGTATACAAAGATATCAATGTATATACATAGATCGTAAGCCCTATGTACACCCAAAAGACTTCTATTCCTACTTTCCCACAAATATACAGTTTCTTCTCAGTGAGACGTCTGTATATATGTTGATTGATTAATGATTTTATGTATTTTATCGAATTAAATAAATAAATAATTGTTTACTACCACCTTTCCATGCATTATTTTGCTTTATTACGTTCTTCTTATCTTCTTATATACTGTTATTATATTTAAAAGAAATTATGTTTATTATTATTTTAATCACTGTCGAATATAAAATGCTACTAATAATTTTGTGAACATTTCGAGACCCGTGTGATTTAACTAAAAACCGGGCTGTCTACATATGACTTATTTTTGTGTTTAACTTGTGGTCTCTCGGGACCAAGTTCGAACGCCGACTTGATCAGTACAGTATCCTACCACCATACAAACCAAGGTCTTGCCGTTTTATATGTTGTTTAAATTTATATTTATTCTAGATATTTGCGCGAACATTGTAACGTCAAACGTCTAATTAATTCATAATTTATTTTTACAATAAATACAACGTATGTATATTAAATATTAGGTCCTTACATATGAAATTGGCGTTTAGTATCTGAGGAACATAAAGCCGATTTTTTTTATTATAATATATTTATTTAATCAAAGTATGTACCATTGCTATCTATGCACTTTTGCCATCTCATAGGTAGTTCATCGATCCCTTTACTAAAAAAACCATTCGGACGGGAATCAATAAAATCTTTGAAGGCGGTTTGGACTGCCATCGGAGTTGAATTTTTTCCTTTGCAATAAGTTATCCAAATTTCGAAAAAAATGGTAATCTGTTGGGGCAAGGTCCGGAGAGTACGATGGGTGTCTTAGACATTCCAATTGAAGCTCCTTTAATTTGGTAGCCGTCTGTTGTGCAGTGTGTGGTCTAGCGTTATCATGAAGCAGCAGTGGCCTAGAGCGATTAACCAGCCTCGGTTGTTAGCAGCTAGCTTTTCCATCATGGTTTGCAGTTGCCGACAAAAGACATCTGCCGTAATCGTCTGGCCAGGTTTAAGAAAGCTGTAGTGAACGACACCAGCACTAGTCCACCAAACGCTCACAAGTAACTTTTTTGTAGTCAATTTTCGCTTGGGGCATGGTTTGGCTGGTTCGGCAGGGTTCAGCCATTGCGATGAGCGCTTCCGATTATCATACAGGATCCACTTTTCATCACAGGTAATGATTCGATTTAAAATCCCTTCATTATTGTGCCGGTTGAGTAATGCAACGCAGCAGTCAACGCGCGTTTGTTGATTTGCTTCACTCAATTCGTGAGGTACCCACCTTTCAAGCTTTTTCACCTTACCAATTTGCTTCAAGTGGATTAAAACAGTTTTATCACTAACACCGCAGCCTGCAGCTAACTCGGATGTGGTTTGCGATGGATCCGCTTCCACAATAGCCTTCAATTCTTCATTATCAACTTTGGTCTCCGGCCGTCCACGGGGCTTGTTCTGCAGGTCGAAATTTCCAGAACGAAAACGTTGGAACCAAAAACGCACTGTGTTTTCTTTTGCGGCACCGTCGCCATACACATCATTAATCCTTCGAGCCGTTTCTGTAGCACTGGTGCCACGGTGGAACTCGTACTCGTAAATAACGCGATATTTCAAGTTTTTCATTTTGTAAACTGAGTGACCCAAAGAAAAAAACAATTGAGGAAAAAACAAATGAATTATAATTTTCAAAACACAAATACATGAGTAAATAGCTGTATAAATTTGGATTTGGAATTTTTAACCATGGAGAAGATATTTGAGATCAAATTTGCCAGTACGGCAAAACGCCAATTTCATATGTAAGGACCTAATATTATATCTCCTTTCGTACGAAGGAACTGTGTTCTTTCCAAGCGTCTCTATAGCGTCAAAAACTCTATCTAAATCATATCTGTTGTCTAGTGCATGCATTCGCTAAGCTCATTTTTTCAATTACATTTCTGGAATACGCATTGTCAAAAATTGTGACCAATCCGTTGGCCCTTTGCATTTTTAATTGTGTCGTTGATTTGGCTTTTTTCTTCCCTTCTCCTCACGAACCTAGTTATTTGTAATTCTATCTGTACAACTTATTATTCCACATATCTCTCACACCACATTTCGAATGCTTAAATTCAACTTGAGTTGCTCAATGCTGAATGCTTAATTTAACTTTGTGTAGTTCGTTGGTCTTGTGGTTAGGACTCTCGCCTCGTGATCCAAAGGTCGCGGGTTCGAACCTCACTAAAGGCCAGAAAGTTAGTCCTATTTTTATTGCACAGGCGTTTAGCTTAGTTTGAAAATAGTAAGAATATTGATGTGACACGTATTCCGTGTTCGCATCTATTTTAATAAGAATTTAGCTCTTTCCGTTTTTTTTTTACTTGATGACCATAAATCGCTTCTGCGTGTTATTTGGGATATTCTTCCGTGTATCTCTGACCTCTCTAGCCGACGTTTTGTATCGCATTGCTGGGTCCATCATCAAAGCTGACGTGTTGTTCCAATAAACCACAAGCAGAAGATTCTGAAAAGTCTTTTTTATTTATTATTTGAAGACGTCTTGTTGCGTTAAGAGCTTTTATATCCAAAGAGGAATATCGTCTTATTTTAGTTTTTTGTAGGTTTCGTTTCAAGCATACATAATAAATATTTTTCTTTGGAAAATATAAACAACAAAGCCTTGAAAACGCAGCGCAGTAACCTTATACCATCCTTGAAGTGCGGCTTGACTGTTACCCGTTGAGCATACAAATAAGTATGGGGGTAACAGATGCGTCTCGCCGCAATCGTAACTAACCATCGTTAACCACAGATGGCACTAACTACCCGACTAACCTATCTGTCACATGCCGGGGATACACTTGTATCGTGCTACCACGCATCCTCGCTCTGTCGCGCTAACCGTCTCACTAACCCCCGACTGTGGTTGCGATAACTTGCCATATTGCGTATAATGTTACGAGAATAAGCCGCATAGGTTGAAAATATTGGTCTTGGGCCAACAACTGTTACGGGGTTGCGTAAGCTCCCGAGACGTATGATCTTCACAGAAAGGCGGATATACGTGGATGTAGTAAACATATATTAGAAAAGTGTATTTATTTTATATCAATATACAGTGTGTTTATAGTATATTATAAATTATTAGTCGAAAATGTTCCAAGATGACGTGATGTTTTTCAAATAAAGGAGAATATACAAAGATATAGTATACTATTATATGCAGGGTTATTTGGAAAAAATTAATAACCTCGCAGGACTATATTTCTTCCTTGATTATGAGTCGAAAATGTTCAAGCTATCATGACCTAATATCAATAGTTATGGAGATCATCATATGGACCACATCTCGAATGCTTCAAGTCGCCTTATCAATTCTTCTATACCTAAGCGTCTATAAAATAATATTCAAAAAACGTAAGTAGCATCTTACTATCTGAGTACCCGCTAATTATCAAGTAGATTTCTTCTACAGGTAAATTATAAATTTTTAGATGAGCTCAGTGCTTCATGATGATGATTTAGCCTTATCAATTCTTCTATACCTATACTATACAGGGTTATTTGTAAAACATTAATAACCTCGCAGGACTATATTCCTGCCTTGATTATGAGTCGAAAATGTTCAAGCTATCATGACCTAATATCAATAGTTATGGAGATCATCATATGGACCACATCTCGAATGCTTCAAGTCGCCTTATCAATTCTTCTATACCTAAGCGTCTATAAAATAATATTCAAAAAACGTAAGTAGCATCTTACTATCTGAGTACCCTCTAATTATCAAGTAGATTTCTTCTACAGGTAAATTATAAATTTTTAGATGAGCTCAGTGCTTCATGATGATGATTTAGCCTTATCAATTCTTCTATACCTATACTATACAGGGTTATTTGTAAAACATTAATAACCTCGCAGGACTATATTCCTGCCTTGATTATGAGTCGAAAATGTTCAAGCTATCATGACCTAATATCAATAGTTATGGAGATATGCGACATCAAAGTATGCATTTTTTTTTCAATATTTTTGACTTATTTTTTGTAAAACGTTGGACTATCATTACAGTAACCCATATCGATTACGAAAAATTAATTGGTTTCAATACAATTTAAATAAAATTATAAAAAACCCTGAATAAATTCCAATTGGAATGTTTTCCAATTGTAATTTGAAGGTTTTTATTTTTTTATTCATATTCGATATAAGTTACTGTAATGATAAAACAACGTTTTACAAAAAATAAGTCAGAAATATTGAAATAAAATGCAATCTTTGATGTCGCATATCTCCTTAATTATTGATATTAGGTCATAATAGCTTGAAAATTTTCGACTCATAATCGAATCAGGAATATAGTCCTGCGAGGTTACTAATGTTTTCCAAATAACCCTGTATAAGAAAAGTGTGTTTATTTTATATCAATGTACACAGTAGAGCTAGTCCATAATACTTAACATACTCATATATATTTATTATTTATTAATTAATTATTTATTAGTTGAAAATATTCCAGTAAGAACGTCCTAATATCTGACTTGTCTTCCGTTAATGTGACGTATTTCGAATATCAAATTTGTAACGTTTTAATTCAAGTAAAATATAATAGAGTTAAAATCGTTTAGAAATTTAAACCTATTTTTCGTAAATTAATTAATTATTTTCTTTTGACTACTGTTTGTATGGAAATACAAGTAAATGGTTCATCACGAAGGCAGTATACCTAGAGTGGTTTCACTTCTGAAACATCCCTCTCACCAGAGAGGTAAGCCATACGGCTCACACGAAGATTAGGGTGGAGTGGAATAAAACATTTTTACGATGACCAAAAAGGCAAATAATGATACCTTAGGGTGTAATACAAAACAACATAAATTAGTATTGTAGTATAAACGCTTCTTCAAATACAAATTAAATTTTTTCTTAATTTATAATACCCACGAAAAATTATACCGTATATTATTATTATCAACTTAGATAATTACACTTAGACCCTGACGCTAACTATGATGCATGATGCAAAGAAATAAGTAAAGGATAGATTGTCGCATCCTTCTGTCCTAGAACATCATTTTCATACAGACTATACAACTGTCCGTCTGTCCGTAACTTCGTGTAACGTCCGTAATTTCATTCGAATTCACGGCTAAAAAAAACAAATTAAAGACAGGGCTTAAACCCCGGGCTCTACGCATAAAGCTACAGCCGCCTCTCCATAGACTGCCAAAAAGATACTATAAATATGTACTAGTATATAGCAAAGACGCAAACCAACGTTCCGTAATTTTTTTATGGGTTACAGCTAGTAAATGAATAATTCCCTAAATCTACAAGGTGAAATGGAAGTTGACGTTATTAATAATATTCGTGACAGAAATTGTAATCTGTATGTGTTAATTTTATTTATATATGTTATCACCATTACCGCTTGGTGTCAATGGCATTGACGTTTGACATCATCTTGAGGTTCAGCATTCTGTTATAAATAAATATATCTCGGTACTAATTTATTAATCAATTAGAAAAGGCACACAGAAAAATCAAATTAACGAAAAAATATTTTAGCTGCTACCGGGATTCGAACCAACGGACCTCAACCCTATCTGGGAATGGCGCGCTATCCAATTTCGCCAAGGCAGCTTGGTAAATTAACGTAAAATTTTGTACCTTACGTGTAGTCTCTTTTTAATTGATTATACGTGCCATTACCGGATAGAGTAGAAGTCCGTTGGTTCGAATCAAATATTTTTCTTTGATTTGATTTTTCTATGTCTTTTCTAATTGATTAATAAATTTGTTAATAATTCACTTTGTTCTGAAATGGCAACTCAATAATAATCATTGTTTTCTTTAATGTATATATCTAGGTGCGTTTATGAATTAAGCGATGAAATATTTTATTATAAGTTTCAGTGGTCCTTTCCGCTCCCCTACCGCACCTCAAACTACTCAATAAGTTGGTTGGTCGCTGAAGTAGTGGCATACTAATTAGTGCCCGTGCAAACTTTTATGTGGACTCTCACAGGAGATCAATACTACTTGTGGAATTAGTGGAACTTGTAAAAGTTAAAGCTTGATAATAAATTTTGAAAATTCATAGTGATGTCGATTTCATTTCTTTTTCTTCTTCTACTTTTCTTACTGCGGTCTAGAGTAGCTCCAAATCACTACTCTTCAGGCATGATATTCTCTTTCTTTCGATATCCAGCTATCTTTCCCTGAACTGTGAGATATATTTCATTTCATTGCCGATGAATCGGCGTTTATTATACAAAAATATACATTTTCTTGCTTGATACATACATATTATACAAATAAATTACGATACTATGTAACAAGCCTCTCGGCCACTACCTACCTCGCTAGGTGTATAGAAATACCTGTTCTGAAGTAGGCAGCTTTTTTCTAACATTTTCTCCCCTTAGATCGACATTTAATATTTATTTAGAAAGAAAGTACGTACAGTAAAAAACAAAAGCAAGAAATATTAAAAAATATGAAAGTAATATGCAATATATTAATAGAGATGCAGGAAAAAATGAAAAAATGAAAATAAAATGGAGATAGTTTTATATTTCTCATCAAAACAGCTTCTTTCAAATGGATCATACAAGTTTTGATGTTTCTGTATGTCAATACATTTCTAATATATTGAATTTTTGGAATTTAATATTTTTTTTTTAATAGAGATGCGAACACGGAATACGTGTCACATCAATATTCTAACTATTTTTAAACTAAACTTTACGCTTGTGCTTTGAAAATAGGACTTACTTGCTGGTCTAGAGGGAGATTCGAACCTGCGACCTTAGGATAACGAGACGAGAATTTTAATTAAATTAGTTAGATAAATAATCTAACCTTTATATCCTTATTCCTAATTAAGATAAATTATATAAGTCTCACAGAAACTGTTTATTTGAGAAACATGATTCGAAGTCTTTTTATATAATGGCCCAGGGCTTACGACCTTTACAAGCTGGTTTAAGTGATCGCTTTACACAATGCAACGTTTACCAATTCTATAACATCCTCACATTACTACCACATATTATCAGACATTTCCAAATCTGAAAACCTTTTGTTTATTTGATGGGACTATGCAAGAGACATCTGTAGTATTTTCTCATACAGTGTACATAGATTTCGCAGCTGGTAATAATACGTCTATATTTTAAAGAGGAGTATCAAGTAATAGGTACTCATTTTAATGTATAATATGACATTCTCCCGAATTATTTAACAAACACACTAGAATACGCCTGAAAATAAGTATTTTTAATCTTTTGACTCCTTTCATATACCAGAATATATTTTAACAATATTTTTATATGTAGGTATGTTTCTTTATTCCTCTACAAGTAAATCATATGAAATTTAGGTACTTTACTAAAATGCAATAATTCACATACCTCATTCTTCTTTTTCTTCATCCTCTTTATCCTAATGACGTCGGAAGCTTATCGCTTAGATAGCAATCGCTACGCTGCGACTGAGCTGTGTCGGGAAGTTGGGTACTGTACTTGGGGTTACTGGAAGATCAATCTTTCTTAGCAGTCTTTTCGTTTACCTTTTCCATATTCTTCTGGGTCGACCTACGCGCACGCCTTTTTCTCTTTTTATTTCTGACGCTCTATTTACACACACCATCATGCTGAAATTTCCAAATACATTTGTTGAAAAAGGATACGGTGACGAAAAATTCCAATTGTAAGTATTTTGCGGCATAATACAGAAGGTCATCGTTCACTCGGAAATGGATTCTTCATCAACATCGATTGGCACTGTGCACTTCTGCGACTTTCTTACTCTACTACAATACTATCTGCTCTCAAATGCCGAAAATGCTCGCAAAAAAAAATGTCACGTGATTTAGCATCTTTGAATGGAATTCCATCCTTTTTTATTTTTTTTTAATTAAAGATGCGAACACGGAATATGTGTCACATCAATATTTTTACTATTTTCAAACTAAGCTAAACGCTTGTGCTACGAAAATAAAACTAACTTGCTGATCTGGAGTGAGGTCCGAACCCGCGACGTTTGGATCACGAGGCGAGAGTCATGACCATAAGACCAACAAGCTACTTTACCACTATTACTGTGATAGTTTTCATATCTTGTTTATTGTCATTTTACGTACGCTTCATTTTAATTTCTCAGCAATAAACGTAGTACTGTGTAATATTATATTACACCAAATGCTTTTACATTGTACCATAATTTCGTTCTGGGGCTGTTTAATAGGGTCATTAACGACTTGATGATTACCTGTGTATTATAAATAAATAAATCTCATTAGCAGCCTCGTGCTCTTGGTCTCGCCGAGGTACTAAAGTTCTCCCTCCTCACAAAGTGTACACGTTTCACACTGCGCATACACATTGCGAACAAGGACCATTAGTTGTGATATTTCGCATTTCGAACATGCGCCAGCCCCGTGTTTCGCAAGGTTCTGCAGGCCATTAGAACCCAAGAAACCTTCCTTATATCCCCTCCAGCCTAATGTGTGTGGGCCCGGAATAAAAAAGCAACAAATGCGGCTCGATTTGCATAATTCCCTCGTCGTGCACCGGGCGGATGACCCTGGCTCGGAATATATCATGCACACGGCAGTGTTGCGGGATTATTTCAGAACGGTTTTCGTGATTTTCGGCTGTTTCGCTACATTTGTATTGTTTAGCGGGAAGGGTGTTTCGGCGGATTTTCTTTTAATTTTTACGGCTGGTAGGCATGACAGGGTAATTGCACCGCGTTACGCCTCGTTTCGGACGCCATTTTACAGTTTTTTTTACATTTTACTGCCGCCCGTTTAAATCACTGTTTTCCAATTTTATTTCTAACATTTAGTACGTTTTATCCTCGCCTACTCCCATTTAAATGCATTATCACGAAACTGCACTAAAAATAGGACGTCAAAAATATAAAGCTGGAGATATTCATTTTAAAATGGCATGAAATATTATTATAGACATTAAATAGTATTAACTTTAACTTTAATCATTTTTTATTTGTTTTTTACTGCTTATATTACAAAAGAAACAGAATCTCTCATCGACAAGTGAAGTATTTTTACTATTCATATAATATATTTTTTAATATTCATAACAAATATATTTTTTTTTTACTTAGGTAGCGATAACAAAGTTAATATTTTTAAAATCTATAATAATCTAACAACATGAATAATAATCTCTACAATGTAAAAGCCAAATCAATCAATTAGATGTTTGAAATATTTAGAACTTTTGATAGGAGTATTGCAGATTGTAATGAACTAATATCAGAGAGTAAGAATTTTTTTTAACACCTTTTTAACAACATTTTTGTTAACACCAACTAGAAAGAAAAAAAAGGAAAGATAAATTACATTAAGGGCATTTTTTAATGTTTTAAATTTCCATTGAATGAAGCATACGTTTATTTAAGAAAAGCAATTTTATCATTAATGCACAATTTTGTCCCCACATAAACTATTGATATATGTATAGAGACGAAAAATTAAAAAAAATAAAATTTTAAAGCGAACTAAAAGGCCATGTTTGAGTGTTTCTTCTTCTTCTTAACAAAAATTGTAATTTTCCTTTTTCTCTGTGTTAAACAACGCAGTTTATGTAAAAATAAATATAGTCACGCGTCGTGACTGCGGAAGACAAATAAAAACACTGGAAATTAAGTAAGTATTTATTCATTAATTATTAAATGGACAAAGTGCTAAATACGAATCAAATTAATTTATTTTTCTTTAAATTCCAATCTCAATTCAATCCTTCGATCTTTTCAAAGTAACAAGATTCCTCCACATGTAAGGTAAACGTAAAAATATTAACAGCTTCGATGTAATGAACGATTTTGCATCACGCCTTACGAATTGGTTAACGGCAAACGGTTTAGCACATTCAAAAAAATATATACACATTGACGTTTGAAATATAGGGAAGTATTATATCTTCTCATTTGTAAGTAGAACCTTTGTTTCTCATTATTTTTCACAATGGGCTTTGATCTGGCATTCCATGATTGTGTTTTTTTTTTTTAATAGGTATGCGAACACGGAATACGAGTCGTATTATTTTTAAATTATACTTAAAGCTTGTAAAATACTGGGTATTCAATAATAACCGAATAGGGCTCGAACTATCGACCACTGGATCACTATACGAGAGTCATTACCACTACATCAACGAGCTACTCAATGTACTCAACAACTACACCAACAAGCACCAGCTATGCTTTTATATCTTAAAATGTTATTTGGTGACAAGGGGATTTTTTGATCCGAGTAAGTCATTTAATTTTTCTCCATCGAGAATTTTTCTACCCTTTTTATAGTTCACGGGTCTCCGGGGCATTTTATTATTCAATCTCTTGCACTGGGAATTGTAAAAATGTTTTATGTCGCGAATGCTCCACGTATAGTCAGCCTGCCTCCTGCTTCTCTCTCAGTCGCTTCTCCCACTATTCCGCCCTCTATACGAAATGGATATTGGTATCGAAATCGCATTGTAGGATATTCTAGAAAAGGGCAATATATTTAATTGTTCAGGTTCCCGATATCAAAAAGGAAACGTGATCTTATTGGATGAAATAGGTACATGGACGATGATCCCCTTATATACCCACAATGATGTACTAAATACTTAATTAAATTATTACATTATATTTTAAATTTTAATTTGACACATTGCATTGTCACAAAAATTTAATGCAAAGTAAAAGTTTTACTTTTTAATTCTTTAAAATAAATTACATATATATTTTTATCAATATCACACATTCGATAAATCTGTCTACCTCGCATTGGAACACATTTTTCAAGTTATCCCATTCACATTAATATAAATAAATTTTATCCGTGAAGATTCTACCTTCTCATAAATAACATGTGACATACGAGTGTCAGAAATTAGGTAAGGATTTCAGGATTCAATATTTACAAAAGTGCGAATTACAAAATGCTGCTCCAATCCTAAATACCACACTCTCAGGGCCGCTTCATGAGCAAGTAGTTCCCATATCGGCACTTAACTTTCGCCACTCAATTCGCCTTTTTTTGTGCTAAAGTGGTCATTCTCTCCACGCCACTCAATCTCAAATGAGTGCAAGCGGCGTGAGGAGGCGTCCACACAAAACCGCGCAACAATATTAAACAATTCAAGAAGTAGAATGAGACATGATGTACATAGTATATGTGAGGAAATACAAATAAAACTAAAGAATACGCGTCGAAATAATTTAAAATCTAACACAAATCAAGTACCTTTTCCATTTGTGTCCCACCGCCGTGACCCCATAACAATATATTTTAAATAAAATAATGATTTTTGTCTAGCATTTTGTGATTAAAAGCTCCCATATTGATCCTACTTATTTGCTGCCAGAATTTGTGTTATGAATAATATAAATCTTAAATATTGTAACACAATCATTTATACACAACGTTTTATTCCACTAATTGAGTTATATAAGCCTAAGCGCTTTCGATGAACACAACCATCATCTTCAGAGGCAATATTAGAACTAATTGTAAATGAATATGGCCGACAAATAGAAAGTAAAAGGATGACGGAGAGGGAGGTATTGTATTTAAATTGGAAGTTATACAGATCTTTTGCCATCGATTCTCCAATTTAAATTAAACACAATCTTATTCCGGTGTTAAAGTTTTCATAAATTTGTCCCACATTGAAAGCAAGCCCTACATGCTAGGATGTAAGTGAAGTATTACCCCTATTGTGGCGTCGTCTTCGCTCTCCCACCCCATCCCCCTGGATATCCCCCGAAATTCATCTCGCACACAATCGCGAGTCTGGATATTTTCAACTATTGAACCGCTTCCGCCCGCCAATTTGAATATCCGGTTTTGGATTTAAGAGGAAGCCGGAAACGTTCGTTCCACCTGAACTTCCGCCATTAATCACGCTGATGAGGTCTCAACTCCGAGCATCGGTACACTCATCAGGCACGTCAAATCTCAACTGTCAGGGAGATAAAATACTTTGTATTGCGTATATTAAATTTTGTGCTTAATCTTTTTATGTGCTTTAAGATTTGATATTGTTTGATTGTACCTCTTACTTCCTGGTTAAAGGTGATCACTGGAAAATATACATTTTTAAAGTGACCAAAAAATTATCGTACCTAGGGCGACTACATAATTGATTCAGTATGTAATAAATGCGAAATTTTCATCACCATATTTAATTTTAAATTCACGTGTTTGACAATTAAAAATATATCATTTTACGTTAATGAAAATGGCTGAAAATCTTTTTTTTTTTAATTTTTAGATTCTTTTACAGTCCTACGTGATAATTTAATAAAAAATTATAGTGTCTAATACCTACCACAAAAAATTATAGTGTCTAATACCTACAAGAAAATGCTTACAAATAAAGTACCTGAAAATGGGTGAAAATCTTTTTTATGATTTTTTTTAGAGATCCCTTTACAAATGAAATATTAAAAAAAATATATAGTATCTCGTACCTACATGCGAACAGAATAATATTTATATATAAAGTTTGTAAGAAAACTATACAAAACGTATGTTGTACGTCTATCTATGAATCTCTTTTGCTTCGCTTAGAAGGTTCAGCACTTTTATCCATAGTTTTTTCGATGATTCAAAACGGCAAATCGAAACAATACCACTAATTTTCCTGGAGCTCATCAATGCTAAGGCTTCGATCATAACGCTTACCAATCTAGAACTTAATGAACTTTGAATGAAAGCAAATACCTTTTCTATTTATTTTGTGGTTAATGGTGGATACGTAAAGCATTTTTATGTGTGTTAATTTTCTATTGAAGATATTTAAAAAAAACCTATCTGGAAAAATAACTTATCATAATACAAGTTTACAGATATAAAATATATCAGTTTATTTGTGCTTGTGAAGTCTGTGCAAATCTTGTATGGTTGTCACTTATATTTCAGATCTCTTCAATGATATTGTCTATTGTGGTGCAAATATAAGGCCATCTTGGTCACGATTGCCCTATATTTGCTCAAGTTTTGCAGCTGTTTATATTGTGTTCATATATTTTATGGTGTTTTCTGTGTTTCGTATATTTTATGTGGACCACCGTAGAATCTGATTTTTCATGAATTCTGGATCACCTCGTAGGGGGCCAGAATCTTAATTTTGTATAAAACCACTATTTATTAGTTAATAAGTCAATCAGTTTCACTTCACTCATGCTTCATCAGGGCGCTATTAGGAACTAAACAAAAAATACAAAGAAGTGCACATAAAAGCACTAAGAATGCCTTATTAACTAATTGACTTATTAACTAATACGTAGTGATTTTATACTAAGTTAACGTGTTTAATTTATTTAATATGTCAAACCACAAAGCGATTGCTTTATACCAGAATATAATTTTCTATTTTGCCAAAATCGCTTAATTACGTTAAATAAGATTTAACTGACAATAATTTTAAATAAATAAATAAAAATACGGGATTTAATAACTACTTAATATGGGATTTGATAACACAATCTATCGTTGGGAGTTGGGAGGAAAGAAAAAAAAACAGATTTCTCCCAAAAACTGGATGTAGGTACTAAGAGAAATTTGGAAAAATGCAGAAAAGACCTGTTAACCTAACCACGTACAGAGCCTAATACATTTTCACCGCCGACAATAACGTAGGATGACTTCCAAATTATAATGACTAAATACTACCAGTTCCAAAATTCTACAGAAAACGAATCTAGTCTGGTTGATTTTTTAGTTCATTTAATGCTTAAACATGTATAATTTTTTGATCCCGTATTGAAACAATAGTATCCTAGATTGTAGCTCGCTTTTTCTGCATCGCGATTTTTTTTCTTTTTATCAACATTATGTCTAGACTGTATTAATGTGTTCTCGTATGTATATTCTTGTGATTTAAGATGTTTAATGGATTAATTCAAATGATTTTTGTAAATTTTGATAAATAAAATATTGTTTTTATAAATAAAATAAAGAAAATGATGTAGTGATAAAACACTCACCTAATGGTAATCAAGTGATAGGGTTCGAGCCTCGTCTCGAGATGTCCTTCGAGCGATCATGCCCTACCCTGTACTGCAGTATCATGATTAGATAGAATTGAACAAATTTTATATACATTCCGTGAAAATATCTCTACTTTGTTATATATCTTCACTTTAAACCTAAGTATTTCTGATATTTATAGTAGAAAAAGCAAGGAATTCTAGCTCATGCTATATACGTGAATAGCAAACATCATCGGCACTGATACGTGATTTAGAAAAAAACGAAATGAACGTTGAGACGTTTCCGTAAGTGACACTGTGCATATACCTAACGGTGAAGAGCCGTAGACACCAGAAGCTATCCGCTGTCTGTGTCCACAAATTTCTGGATGGACGGGAAATTTATCCAATAGCTCTCGACCCCCGCCCCACCCTCGCCCGCCCTCGTCCACCCTCGTCCACCCTCGCGCGCCCTTACAGCCGTGTTTACCTTTCACAAGGTTTGCTCAGGATGTCGTCCGCGCGGTTCCAGCTTCCTCGGTGCAAATGTGAACTTCCGCCAAGGCAATTCACCTTTGAAAATAATAAAATATGATATAAGAAAATTTATTTCCTACATGTGCGATAATAATCTTTAACTGTAAATGTTTTTCCGAGAAACGATTCTCCACGTTTCGTTGAAAGCTTATTCAACGTCATCAGGCGGACGACCTTTACCCGCGCAACTATTTACAGTTAAATATGTCCAACGACCGTAATAACAACCTTAACTCTTTAATCATTTTTCTAGGAATTTTTTTCTTAGGTTTTCTAGATTTTACTTTGCCGCACATCTCCAATCTTCTGATGACATTCTTTATCTATTTGTAGTAGCTAATACGTGCAAAAAAAAATTGTTTCAATTGCATTCTGGCTTATAGAAAATCTTTTGCGGAAATGATTTATCAGTTTTGTAAATATCTGGCAGCACGGCTTTATACTAAATGAGACTTGTCTACTAGAAATGCGCTTGTCTCGGAAGAGAATTATATTTACTGTTTCAAATTTATGTGACGGTTGAAAACTAAATACATATTATTAACAAATTTTCGAAGGAAGCAAACACTCGGTGGTGAGACATTATAATTAAATAAATAAAAATCACTTAATAACAGACCACTTATATTTATTTTCAAATCCAATCAGGTTTCGCTACGACCGTAGCTTCTTCAGGGAGAATCTGAACTGCCTAAACATTCAAAAATGATGTGCTTATATACTAGTGTGAAAAGACGGAGTGCCAAAAATGGGGGTAGGGGGTGGGAGTTCGCAGGGAATATTACTATTTAGAGGGAACATATTTAAAAGTGGACTGAAAGATAAATTTACTTGATTATTAATGATTTTATGATTCATATTAATGACTTTTCTAATCTCTAATGCCTCTAAATTATCTAGTCTATTTATTACGTATTTCGTTTTATTGAATAATACTAACTCCTGAACTATTATTGAATGTGTGGTCTTCTTCAATTAAATGGTTCTCAGAATTTGTAGTTGAATTTGAATGTTTAGGCAGTTAAGATTCTCCCTGAAGAGTACGGTCGTAACGAAACCTGGTTGGATTTAAAAAGTCATGTTGAAATAAGTGATTTTTATTTATTTATTATTAACACTTATACGGGCACCTGAGTATGAACAAAAATCCCGCAATGGTCCTTAGGAAAAGCTTTGTTAGTTAAGCACATTCGTGCATACAATTAAGTCTTGGCATATGCTTCACCATCTCAATAAATATATTCCATTTCACACGTTGTAAATTTTTATTTATTTATTTATTTCTATTTAATTTTAAGTATCAAACTTTGTTTGGACTGTGCCTGTCTCACTAGAAATATCTGTATTGAGACAGGCATAGTTTACAATTTTGTGTAGGTTCAAAACATAGTAAATCGATAATAAGTGTTTAACTCTTAAAAGACTGTGCTAAAAAAAAACTTTGGGGACGGTGTAGTAACACAGCGTTACCTGATTAAAAATCGGCATAGTTTTTAATATGTGATAAAATATACATATACACAATACAGATAAGACTTTTTAAAGGTCCCTTTATATAATTATGTAAGGTATATATACATATTTGCATTATTTTAGTAAATTATTATAAAATCATGGCAAATCGAATTTGCGTGCGATTCCGCCGACGTTTCAATAGCAACTGAATACAACGACGCGGTCGCCTGTTCGATTCAGTCGCATGCACTCCGTCTTTGTCTAGCACGTGTTACCCGACTCTATCGTACTCTTTCTATATTTTTTTTTCTTTCGCCGAAACCCAAGCAACCGCCATCTCTGTCCTACATGAAATGTATGGTATTGTCGTGCTCTTTCTTGCTCGATTTAACTGCGATGCACAATATACTGCTCTCTCTTACGAGAGTAATGAATAAACATTTTTTAATTAAAAAATCCGTACATTCCTAACAGTTTAATTTAGTAATTTTGGTGTGAAAATGTCTATTCGATGATTACAAAAAATGTGACGTTTTAGTTTTCGTAAATAAGGTAGATATTTCATATTTTGTATGACAGGTAGACCTACGTTACATCACCGACACACAGGAGTTAAAGTAACATAATAGGAAATATATCATATATATGAGGTTATATTGTGTTAGTGTGTTTCTGTAAGTGTGTCTATTTTATCTCTCCCCTTGTTTCGTATTTAAAATATATTATAATTAAGTTTAAAATATATTATAATATCTCGTTGTTGAATTATTTATTTGGCAATATTTGAAGTGTATCGGGTATAATGCGCATACTATATGACCAGTTACAAACATTCGCTTATCAATCTTTGATAATGGTATATTGCGAATTGTTTAGCATTCGTTTTATTTAAATAATAACGAAAAATAAAAATTTCATGGTATAATTTAAATAACGCGTAGATTCGATCACATGGAAGCATAAATATGGAAATGTTTAGTACTTGTGTGTGGATACTGTGTGAATTATTTTTTCCATCGCCTGACGCTAGAATCAAAACTGGTAAAAGGGGTGGTAAAGTGCCCCCAAAACTCTTCTAGAAATAGCTTCCCCTATCATCTGCCCCCACCCACCCGCCCGCTACAAATGCTACATTTATCCTACGCTAGAACTCTTAGCCGACCTACTTCCTGTGCAGTGCTGATTCACACAACCTGATTTTTATCTCCACCGCCGCACCGTAAAATGCCAAGTCGTCAATTCCAACCCCCGAAATGAAATGAAATTAGGAGAGAGAGGCGCAGAGTGAAAAAGTATCATAATAAGTCAATTTTTACAGGGTGACATGTTCCTCGGCCAAAGTGGCAGTAATGTGGGTAGAAATTCAAAAAAATCACTTAATTCGAAAATTCTTCTTGGCAATTATTACGCGAGTATGTTTTTTAGTGGCCGACCATCAGTTAGCAGTCGGTCCTGATCACTTATTCCCAATTTTCTCGGTAAAACATACCTAAAACCCAGTTATGACATCAATTTCGTTTTCAGACATGATAGAACATACTATTTGGATATAATTTTGCTTCTTAGGCTTCTTCTTCGTGCATCTTTTTCTTTTTAAAAAATGTATACGTACACGGAATACATATCACATCAATATTCTTTACATTTTCAAATTATGCTCAACTTATACAATAATAGCAAACTCTGTATAATACCACTGTTTGTTAAAATATAATTTATATTTATTTTATATATTTTTGTTAATGTCTGACTAACTAACTAACCATCACGCCGTTTCCTCGCAGGTGTAGGCAGAGGGGATTGAACGCCATACTCTTCTATCCTGGCACACCACTTTTGCTTCGGCCACATTCATACATCTTCTCATACAAGTTTTACGGTTGTTGCGGCTTTTAACAGGGCCATACTTGTAGTATCTGATCGTGCCAGGTCTTTCGATAATTTTTTGCTAACGTTTTAACTTTATAAGGGGCCATTGGCTTAGAAAGAAATTGATTACTTTTTCAATAAATTATTACGTAAAAAAATGATTTTATATTGCACTTCAGTGTCATACTAGAAATATTAACCTGGACCATTAATTTGAATTTGATTGTATGTATAGTTGTAAATATTAATTGGTTAAAATATATGTTTGCTTTATTTTTCGCTTATTTGAGAGAGCTTCCACCAGTATACTATACATCCTTTTAATTGAATTTTCACACTGATTTCATGTCCTCAAAAATGGACTTAATATCTTATAACCAACATGGCCACATGATCGCATCTGAAAGATGAAGGTGAATGTGCTAGATATTTCAAAATGTTCAAAAGGTACTTTGATTTTATTCAATTGAGTGAAACAAGCTATCACAAATTGCAAAAAAATAACAATTGGAAATCTAATTCTATAAATTTTCCTGACAACTATTTGTGCGCTATTTTCATGGCAAGTGTTTATTTTTCACAGAGAACGAAATCAGTGAAAATTTTTAGACATAATATTTGGCTAGAAGGTATGCGAATATTTTCACTGAAGTGTTTGGGAGTAAATTGAACGCCTGAAATTGACATTTTAACTCAAAGTCAGAAGAGCTTCAAGCGAGTGTTGAAGAATAATTTCGGTCGAGAAAAAAGTTTCGAGGCAAATAAATAATAGCCTGAGAAAATGAAGAAGTAATCCTTCAAAGGGCTCGGCGGGGCAAAACTCTCGCCATTAACAAAAGTCAAAAGTAATTTTTGCAAGACTCTGACACACATTTTTAAAAATAAAATAAGTCTCAAATACGTGGCAGTAAAAATTAAATTTAAAAAATATTGTGTACTATAGAAACTTGAGCGGTTAGATAACAGATAAAAATCTATGCAAGATGACGAAAGTATTGAACAAATTTGGAATGAATATAAATGAAGAGCACTTCATATTTTTAATCGTGATTAATAATGACAAACGGGAAGTAATAAATTACTCCCATCCACTGGTCTATGCTGACATGACGTCCTGAAAATGTATAAAGCTATATTTACTCGGCGGCTGCCACCTGCTTCAAATTGACCTCAATTCACTTCAACAATAGTGTACAGAAACCTGTTTATCTTTCAACATCAACATTTGCAGATGCAATTAAATATTATTTACAAGAATAATAAACGTAATAAACTAATATTAAAATTAAAATCTGTTGGTATAAAAGGTAGAGCTCTAAGCTGGTTTCAAAGTTATCTACATGAAAGACAACAATGTGTAAAAATTAATGAAACTCTAAGTCAACCCTTAACCAGCGACTTCGGTATACCCCAGGGGACAGTTCTAGGCCCATTGCTATTTATAATTTACGTTAACGACATCTTCAACCTAAAACTGAACGGAAAAATAATATCATACGCTGACGATACTGCGATCATCACGAAAGGAAGCGACTGGGACACAGTTAATAGACAAGCGAACAATGACATAAATACGCTAAAATTATGGTTTGACAACAACTTACTCTCCTTAAATTCCGACAAAATTTACTTTATTCCTTTTTCAATAAAAAAACCGACAATCCCTTCAAATTTACAAATTATTGTACATGACACCAACTGCAAAAAAACTAACTGCAATGACAAATGCTCAACCCTAGAATCTAAAAGAGAACTAACATACTTTGGTGTAATAACACCTAAAATGGCACAGCCACATTAGCGAGTTAGTCAAAAGAATAAGGAAATGCATATATATGTTCATAAGATTGCGTAACACACTAACCATAGATAATTTAAAAATGGTTTATTACGCTTCTGTCCATGCACTACTCCAATATGGAATCATTGGATGGGGAGGGGCGTATAATAACATCATAAACACAGTGAAAGTAATCCAAAGATCAATTATAAAAGTAATATTAAAAAAAAGAAAAACCTTCTCTACACAATAACTTTTCTCTAAATTCCAAGTTCCAAAATTAGAGAATGTTTACAAAAAAACGTCAATTATACAACTAATTAAAGAAAACATAACTGCTAAATTTGAAAAAAACACATCATTAAGATTCAAAAATAATTTTAAAATCCCAAAATATAATACCAAACTGTGTCAACAGAACTACATATACTTGGGCATAAAAAACTTCAATAACCTACCTACAGATATTAAGAAAATCGATGACTTACAACAATTAAAGAAAAAAATAAACCAACACTTTAGATCGATACAATTTGACAATGCATAACAAGACATATAGCTAACAAGACATATAGCAATGACATATAGCTAACAAGACATATAGCAATTGACAATGCATAACAAGAACAAATAAGCCAAATCCAAAATAAACTAATAAAGCCCCTCACCAAGCACATGAGCAAGTCTCATTTTTGGAGAGGCAAAGCAATAAAATAAAATGTATCTAAGTAGATTGTAATAAACAAATGTATTATGATTTAAATGTAGTTTTAATATTAAATAAAAAAAATATATATAGAATACTCCTATAAAAATATACCGTATACTACCAATCTGATTCTTTCCATTATGATTATTTATATTTATTTAAAATTAAAATCATGTTCATCAGTCAAATTCGTAATTATTATTTCAAAAACAACAAAATATAAATCCCTTGTTATGAGTTTATTACAATTCTTATATACAATTTGATTACCTTATTACTAAGTACAAATTTATGTAGCAGAAAAAATTCCGATAATGTTTTAATTAGGTTTAAATCTTAAACAACTCGAAAAATAAAATTAAAAATACATTCGAACATTATCTTTGTAGTAAAAAGTCTAAAAATTTCATTTATATAAAAAAATTACAGACCTAACTACGCTTACTCAAATTATTAACAACAAACTGAACATCTCCATACTCGATTATATTTAATTACTTCCGTCCGTCCGTTCGGAGTCTACAAGGTTCACATCATCATCATCAATAAGGTTACAATTCTATTTCACAACAAAATTTCCAAAAACATCAGTTATTTCTTACTCAACTTAAAATGCTCAATTATTTCTAAAGACACGTCATTCAAAAATCTAAAAAATTTCATGTTTATGGCGCATTTTAAAATTCAAATTGTATTGCAGTTATTGTATTGATTAATAAACGTATGTGATCGTTTTTTTACACTTTGTAATTTGTTTACCTTCTTGGTACACTTTATCACTAGATTTGAAATAATTCTTCAAGAGAAGTACTGCGATTAGGGGAATAATTTAATAGTTTTGAAAATAAAATTTATAAATCATTTTTTAAATAAAACATTATGGTTGCTCTTCTCCTCCAGTGTGTATTTTAATACTAAGGATCTTGATCCCAAGTTGTGACCTGTGAGAGGTCCTCCTCTCTCATGCGATGTGTCAGGAAAATTAAAGGATGCGTCGTAAAGATCTCTCGAAAAATTAAGCGAAAATTGAGAAATTTTTACAAACTCGTTTTAATAAATGATTAATTTTAATAAATATTAATTGAATATGAATACTAACTGCAACCCATCAAATTGACGAAACATTATTTTGCGTCTTCGCCAAGCCTAGTGTATATTTATATCATTTTGGAGCTCCGCGGAGAGGCGGCCGTAGCAACGTGACTTGAACGGCCGGTTCGGGTTTGGTGGCCCGGGGTTCAAGCCCCATCTCTGGGCGTTAAGTTTCGTTTTTTAACCGTGAATTCTAACGAAATTACGGGCGTAACATGAAGTTACGAGGACAGACAGACAGACAAAAATTATTGTTTGATTATGATGTAGTTTTTGGTAAAAATAAACTTTATGGGTTGATATTTTCACTAATGGTGCAAGCGCCGCGTATCGCCTGCATTAAATTTTAATTAATTTCGTTGCACTTAGGGGGTGGAGGCTTGTCATTTTTCCCGCCGATTTCCCAAGAAATCGATTCCAAGGGACTGTAATCCCCCGCATAAGGCGCATAAGCCCCGAGACGTGCGGCGAGGCAGTGTCGGGGGCTCAGAGTCCGTATTGGCGTGGATCGAGGCAGCCTTCGGGCTCAAATTTCCGCCGGAGAAGGAGGCGGGAAATGAAAACGGATGCAGGGAAAAATGAGACTTAAGATCGTAAAATTTTATAACTTAATTTTTGTCGAGATTTTTCAACGGCTTTTGTTATTGTGCGCGCCGGGTCGCATTGTGCTGTCTCGCATAATGGACTTACTCGACGAGTACGTTTCTTTAACAAAATTACGCAAATTTTTATTTGTCAAACAATGAAAGTGTTATCCGAGCCTTGCAAGGATATTCGCAATCCCTCCCGTGTGGCAATACTTTTGTTTTACTTATTTTTATTAAAGTTTTATTAATCTATTTCATTATTCTCCCTATTTAAAAAAAATATTTATCATACATTAAAAAAATATATATGACAATCCTTTGGTTCCAGTTTCCGTCATTTTGATAGAAGTTTATTTAAATTATTTTTTTATGGAAAGATGCGACATGTTTCTTCTTCTTCTTCGATGGTCCTGCAGCCCATATCAAACCTTGTTCTTGTCTTCTCTTACTATCTTCTTCTCCTCTTCTTGTGCTCTATCCGTTCAACGGACGTTGGCTTTTATCACTTCATATTGGCTATCATTACTTTATTTACTGCTTCCGCAGTAACTTCTAAATACCTCCACAGGACTAAACCGCTGTCTTCGGTTTTTCAACCAAGATGTTCTTCTTCTTCCAGGGCCACGAAGGCAACGAACTTCCGGCCATCTATCCCTGCATTATGAGATGTATGATCTCGTACTTCGAGAAACTGAAGGTTTCGAAATTTTAATTGTTTCAATAACTTATTTTTCTTTATTCATCTGTACCATAACATCTTCATAAGTAACTCTGTCCATCCAGCTTATTTTGAGTATTCTGCTGTAGATAGGGTTGCCAACTTTTATTAGAAGAAATAGTCTGAAATAGAGTATATCTGATTTCATAGGAGGTTAATAAAGATTACGAACTTATAAAAAAGAGTATCATTTATTTAAAATTTTTGAAAAGGTATTTTTTGCTACTTTTTGCAGCACATAACAATTTTTTATTGTTTTTAAAAGAATTATACGACTCCAAACATTCTAACTCTAAGTTCATTTTTTCTTGCGACAAAATAAAAGTAACCTCAAAACAACTTGTGACATTGATTGACATCTCAGATTGACAATAGTGGCTGCGTTCAGAAATATCCATTGTGGCTTGGGGAGTAGGGATTCCCAACTTGGGAATACCAGCATATTAAAAGTAAACAGTCGAATTTTTTGGTTACGATAATAGGTATGAATCATATATGCGTGACTGGCACTAGTATAGTAAACGTTGTGTAAAAAATAGTATTTTAGCGTCCTCTATTAGTGTTATAGATTATAGAGTACGTCTACATGATATAGAGTACAATACTCTATTTCAGGCAACATCTCGAATGCTTCAAGTCGCCTTATCAATTCTTCTATACCTAAGCGTCTATAAAATAATATTCAAAAAACGTAGGTAGCATCTTACCCGCTAATTATCAAGTAGATTTCTTCTAAAGGTAAATTATAAATTTTTAGATGAGCTCTGTACTCATGATGATGATTTAGCCTTATCAATTCTTCTATACCTGTACTATACAGGGTTATTTGTAAAACATTAATAATCTCGCAGGGCTATATTCCTGCCTTGATTATGAGTCGAAAATCTTCAAGCTATTATGACCTAATATCAATAGTTAAGGAGATATGCGACGTCAAAGTTTGCATTTTTTTTTCAATATTTCTTACTTATTTTTTGTAAAACGTTGGACTATCATTACAGTAACTCATAACGAATATGAAAAATTCATTCCCTTTAATACAAGTCAAATAAAAAAATAAAAACCTTCGAATTCCAATTGGAATTTTTGAGGGTTTTTATCATTTTATTTAACTTGTATTGAAACGAACGAATTTTTCGTAATCGATATGAGTTACCGTAATGATAGTCCAACGTTTTACAAAAAAATAAGTCAGAAATGTTAAAAAAAAAAATGCAAACTTTGACGTCGCATCTCTCCTTAACTATTGATATTAGGTCATAATAGCTTGAACATTTTCGACTCATAATCAAGGCAGGAATATAGCCCTGCGAGGTTATTAATGTTTTACAAATAACCCTGTACATCTATAAAATAATATTCAGAACATGTAGGTGGCGTCTCATCTGAGTACTATCTGAGTACTCTCTAATTATCAAGTAGATTTCTTCTACAGGTAAATTAAAAATTTTTAGATGAGTTTAGTGCTCATGATTAAGCAGTTTTCCGTATTTCTTACGATTTGCGCGTTCAACTCCAAACCACACTCGCGTAATCGAATCCGGCCATCATCCGCACATCTGACGTCATATCGGCATCCGGCAGAGGGCTCCCGCCGCCGATCGGCCGGATTTATCAGCCGAGAGAGCGTATGACAGGGGCCATTATTGGGGCCGCGGAAGATCGGTTCAGTCGTTACCCGCGACACGTGATTTATGCAAGTTTTGAATTTGAAATATGGAACGTGGAAGGCTCGTTCGGAATTCAAATGACTCAAACTCGACGCGGGAACGTTTTAAAATGTTTGAATTCGATTTGAGAATTTGAATTCCCCGCGTAATTCGGTTTGGGCTTAACCAGCTTCAATATATTCCCACAAAGTTGTGCATGAAAATTCTATATTCATACTTTTGTCGTAGAATTGTTAAGAAATGTCTCCAAAAGGAGGTATTTCAAATTTAAGAAAATTATTTGAATAAAAACAAGAAATGTACCAATTTTTTTTTTTTTTTATTTATCTTCATCTTGATACATGACATTGGAAATGGAGCCGCTCATCTCACTAGGAAGAACCTGTGCCGAGATAAGCAGCTGAACAATATAGTGAGAACAAAAGATAAAGACATAAAACAAAATACTTTATGACTATAATATTAATTAATTAATTAATTAATTGAGGATATAAATATAAAATGTGGATAATAAAAACAATATATATTATATAATACAAAAGCAACAATGGACATTTTTCTATTTATGAAATAAGTTCATAACAATAATTAAAACTTCAAATGCACTGCTGCATAATAATTGCAGTTTACAAAATGACAAAAAAAATGTAATTCTGTTAATATTTTACATTACAGCCTTTGTACTCTTTTTAATATATATTTATTTTATTATTTTAAAGAATTTCTTAACACATATAATATTTTTATAAACGATAAGATTTTTAGCAGATAGCGAAGCAGATATATCTCCTAATAAAAGTGCTTGTGTTTAGAGGAGAAATATTTGGTTTTTACATATGAATTATGACAAAAAAGCCTTCGATTGCTTTTATATATTGATTTATTCCGATATAGTTACAAGTTAATCACATTATTGTAACTGATTATAATCTTTTCTCCTTGCTAGATCTAGCAGATTAACAGGTTGTTTGAACAAAAATTATTACTTAGAAATTAGTTTATTATTTAATCTAATTAAATGACATGCTTTTAATGGCATATCAATTTTATTAATTTAATAATAAATTGGGTTAAAGTACCACCACCTAATAACAGGAAATGGTGCTCAAGATATATTTAATATTTAATGCTCTTTGTCGGTGCTCTTAAACTTATTCCTTAAGGGTTTTTCCTTCCTGTGTTTTTGCTAGATACTTCAGCTCCTCGCATTCAGCTTACTCCATCAGTTGATGTATGAAAGCCTTTTCTTGCTTACACCTCCTCTTCTTTACATCCAATTTATTTTATGTTATATAACGTTCCTATTATGTACTTTAAAACCTGTTTGAAATTGCCAGTAGAGTGATTCTTTTCTCATCACTTCTCCTTGCTTACCTTTGGTCAAATGAATGCTCTCACTAATCATCACCAGTAAGAATAATGTTTCATCTCTGAATCGTCATCTGGAAATTTTAAACAAGATTGTTTGGTCTGCATACTTTAATATCAATTTGATTAGGTAATAAATAGAAAACGCTAATTGGCTGGATTCTAGTTATGTACAAATATAGGTACGCTCGATAGAAATATTCCAAAAAGTTCTTGGAATATTTACAATCGCTTTCACTTCCGATACTCTATTTACATAATATTATTGGGTTTGCTCGCTACGTGCTCAAAGTCAAATTCGCAAAATTTTACGTAAACAAATATTAAACATTGCCTTGTGTACAACGTATAACTTTGATGAACACAATCGCACGAAAAACGAAATTGTTATTACCAAATTGTTTGTCAAGAGCTTAAAGGAATGACGATGTTTCGTTACTGTGTTCAAAAAATACAAGTGTTTATAAAATTTAGATTACAGCGAAAATATAAAAAATGGTGTAAAATATTGTGAAAAATGTTTGGAAAATTGACGACGATGCTAAATATTCAAAACTTTGAGGAAATTCAACAAGACAATGTCAACATCGGGATACTGAGGATGCTCTCAACTGTCAATAGAAGTTTTCGAACTCTTTTTCACAATAAAAATTATCATCTCCACTTGCGGTTATACAAATATATGAAGAAAACAATCCGTAGCGAAGTATATTAATTTTTATTAAAATAAAAAATTGTGTAAACAAAATTATTTTATTAAGGTATTTCTAAAAAAATATGAAATAAAAACACTAAGGTATTTCTCGCAAATGTGGCCATAACTTTAGCATGTGGAATAAGAATAAATGATTTTATGAATCAAATGAGTGGAAAACCCTCATCTTGTAGGATTTCACTGAGAATCAACCTGGATCCTCGACGGTATTTACCGAAAATTGTCCATTCCATCAATCTAATCCAAAGAATTTAATACTTATAGTGTAACGTCTGTCTTTTACTGCTCTGTCTCCTAATGTCGTTAAATATTTTGGCCTCAGCACTACAATACTAGTAATATTTTAATTATTGTAATACGATCACAGAATACATCTATAATTTCATTTTTTTTCCAAATACATATATGCTTAGAAAAAATGTTCTCACTGCATGCCCCTGATAGAAAGCATTTAGATGACAGATGAAAGTATAGCAAATATTGATGAGCTAAACCGTGATTTATTAGGTATGTGTTCGTTCGATCAGGATGATGACAGGTAACTGCTTATTCGAAATTCGATCACCAATCGATACATCTGAATCAAATCACTCAACAGGTAAATCTCAGTTATAAATATTTTTTATAATCGAACATCAATCACATAATCATAAAAGTCGGGTAAAAACTGCATACAAATAGTTCACTTCAATAATTCGTCAGATATGCAATAGATCTCATGCATAGCGTTAAATAATAGGATGGCCTCCCAGAGTTCTGAAATGGAGACCTTGGGAGAATAAAAGAGGCATTGGAAGACCTCAAAAGAGGTGGGCCGATGATTAAGCCGCTGTGGGGAGAAAGAAATGGTTACAATTAGCAAAAAACAAGGAAGGATGGAAAGGGAAGGAAGAGGCCTATATCTAGCAGTGGAGAGACGAAGGCTGATGAAGAAACAGAAGAAGAAGTTAAATAATTCTACTATTGAATGACTGTGATAGGTACATAAGCACTGCATACATGTGGTGAGCAAATAACCTGATGTTTAACTTAAAGTTATCGTTCTATCAAATAGCATACATTCCGTGGTTGTATTCCCTAAGTCCACAAAACAATTCCTGAAACGATAAACTGCATCAGTGGACTCGGGATATAATTGTGAACCAGGTCCATAATATGAAAGAATAAGTCCCGAAATCATAGTAAATACTTAGTGATTTAAAGGTTGAGGTACGCAAAATAACACTTTTAAGGCGTATATTTTAACCTTAAAATCATCTAAGTATTGATTTTGAATTCGGGTCTAAATGTGGAGTATAAAAGAAAGGCCGCAATATGAAAAATAAAGTTTAATTCAGTCATTGAGCGTTACTAATATAGAACGTACTGAATTTGTATTTTTATAGGAAATATAGCCTGTACATTTATAGGCACCACGATTTCGGAAGGAATTTCAAATTAGTTTTCCTCGGTGACTGCATTCAATTTTTTTTGGATATTTTTATTTATTTCTTAAGTTTGTTAAAATTACAATTAGTATATTAACTAGTATTTAACACTTTACATTCTTAAATCTATTACTAATATACTATCCATAATAACCTACATATTTACATTTACATCTAATCTAATCTATGGTACAATCTATAATTAATAATACATCTTATGCTCTACAATTCTATACTATTTTTACAATAATTATAGCATTTGTTTTTAAATCCAATCATCTTATTTATAATCTTCATCTTTTCTGGCATCTCATCGTATATATATAATACACCTCTGTACATTAGACAATTCTGTGTATATACTTTTTTCTTATATGGTAATCTTATTCTATTCCTATTTCGGGTGTAATAAGTATGTATGTACATCACTATTTGCAATAATTTTGTTCAAAAAATATTTTGTCATTTTATTATTGAAGATTTTATGCATAAATATGAGAACGTTATAAATAAGTATTTTTATAACGCTGCCTTTGGTTTCATACTCGTCAAACACAAATTCTAAATATTCAAGTTGTACGTTTTCATTGACATTAATAGGCACTTTATAGACACTCCGCACGTGATATTGTCAATTTTCATTCGACCGTGTAGCTTTTAAATCCAGACCAGGCTTTCAAATAAATGAAACAAACAATCTGTTTGCCCGTATCGTTGTGAAGGACGTCATCAAACAATGTAGGTGATTGGCACTGCAGCCATTGTTTGACCACCCATCCAGAAGAGTACGTAATGAGTACATTATGCGCATTAATTTGTAGCACGTTGCAGAGTACACCGCTCACTGTTACGTCATTGGGCAATACGCCACGTGTCGCACTCAACGACGGGTCAATTACACGCGTGGCAAGTGCTGAGTAATCAACATCATAAAAGATTTTGTCGTGGTATTTTCATTTTTTTTTTCATTCTGAATGGAGAATATGGATCAAATATACAGCTGGTCGCGTAGCAGTAGTCAGCTGAACAAAAAGGGTTCGCTCAGATGGTTTGTTGACGAGGAACGTTTGAGCAAAAAAAAACGGTGGTGAAGAAAATGCAGCGAGTGCTGAATTCTACAGAAATGAGGACATACGCAAAAGACCTGGCGTGATCAGATGTACCAATTATTGGTTTTGATGATCATGGTGACATGATCATCAAAAGAAGGCTCTGTTATAAATGTCAGGAACAGATGATCACGCTTAAAAAGATGTATAGAAGTTAAAGGGAGAATATTGGTGTGCCAAAATAGAAGAGTGTGACATCTTATCTATTCTGCATATGTAAGTTCCTTAGTTTTATTAAAATCGTTCGTAAAAATGATCTGGAACCTTCTCCAATCCTGAAATTAAACTTACGAGTGTAAGAACGTTTGCAGAAGGCATAAAAGTACTGATACACTTGCTTATTTTTGAGCATGATTATTAGCATACTCAAAACTAGAATGCTCTAACAACTGTAAACACTTGCTCGTTATTGGCATGCTTATTAAATGAACATGCTAAAAGCCAACAATCAAACACACATGCTTATTACTGGCATGCTCTTGTCGTAGAATAGAGACGCTCTTGTTCAAAATGGAAACTTTGCAAACTGAAATGGGAAATTCAAGTGAATCAATAAATCAAAACAGTTCCCAAATTTCCATCCGCACATGTTTGATTTTAGTTTTTATAATTTTTATTGTAAGATTTAAATCATTCATGTCTGTTAATAATGTTTCATAAACATTATTTCTTGCCTTGCTTTATTATTTTTACATAGAGGTGACCGAGTATTCCGCAGATATTCGTGATTCCTGAAATAAGTCACGAAAAGTAATGTTTTGTCATCTCCCCAAAGCGCCATACTTGTTTCGTCTGTCGCGGACTGAGAAGATCGCATTGATAATTGATACTAGTCGCGAATTAGCATGTTCATAAGCAAACCTGTTCACACATGCTCAAAAGATATCCCTTCTAACCGAAATTCAAATGAGCATGCTCATAAATCAACTTCAATTGATTTTTGAGCATACTAGTGCTCATTACTAGCAATTTGCGTACACACATGCTACTGTGGGTGAGGGGAGAATATTTTGTTTATTTTTTATTTTTTTGTTTTTTATGGGCTTCATTTTTTTAAGGGGTCACCACCAATATTTAAATACTGGGGTATCTAAACATTGGAATATATATGTAATTCGGGAAGCAGAGAATAAAAAGAAGAATTTGGAATATACTTACAAGATTTATTTAATTTTGAATACACAGATTTTTAACAATACTTTTTAATAAAAACTTAAGACTAGTTATAAAACACTGGATGAACGAGGTCTACGAGGAGAGTGTTAAAAATCGCGTCTCTCCCTCTATTTATAGATATTTAGAATGCTTCCAGAATATTCTCCCAAAAAAGGTATAGGGCTGTGTTGTCTGCGGCTTCCGACATGATCGATATCTTTCGATGAGAATATCGAAAAATATCGATCCAAGCCTCAGACTACACTACTAAATAGCAATGGCTCAAGAAGCTGAATACTACGCAAGCTTACGTGCTACTAATGACCATGTGTATCAGTACCTTAAATCCAGAAACTCCCTCGTTTGGCATAAAGGGAAACACCATCCTGGATAGCGTTGTTCGGGAGTCGTATTGGCACACCACAAGGGCTTCAAAATGTTCTCAGTTTTTACGACTGTTCTGAATAAACCCACGGGAAGGGCCAATCCGACACTTCGCACACAAACAGTTCCGGGACGTAATGAAATACAAAAGTCGACAAATGATTCCACGCCATTAGGACCAACGCAATTACAAAGCGACTGACGTTACTGTATTGGACACTCCCATCCATGAAAAATAACAGTTAATACTAGTTTGAAATCAGTAATAGTCTTCAATAAGATTTAATTACAGAAAAATACAACTTTGTTTTATTTGTTATTAAATCTATCTTAGCATAACAAAACATAATCAATTGAAACATATAAACAGCGATTTTTATTTCTAACGATGCTCTACTAAAGTAAAATTATGTACAACATTTTATCGATAAGGGCATAGAGCCTCCAAATATTCGTGATTCTAAATATTCGAATATCGAATAGTTAATGATATTGTTTGTATTCGAATATATTCGTAAAATTTTTAAGAAAGGAATAATTTATTTTGGATGATAAATACAGTTAATTACATTCTATATATTATAAAAAAACATAATAATTGTAGAGAATCTATTTATTTTAATTTTTAAAAATGTACGTTATAAAAGAACAGCAATAAAATATATTGAAAAATAATGTTGAATTTAGAAATACAAAATTAAAAAAAAACTCAAAAAAATATATTTGAATTTTGTAAATATACATATATAATAACAATAAAAAATTAGATACAGACGAGTCAGTATTTTCTCGATAACTGACAAAATTTTAGATATGTTTATATTACTTCATATTTCACACCCCACGTGTTTAAAAATTATTTTGTATATAACTTCTTGTTTGTCGGCTCAAGTATTTAAAGTAAAGTAAGTAAAGTTGACTCCATCGTTGACCGTAACCATAAATGCTTATTGTAATAAAACTGTAAAGATAAGCATGACTTAAAAAAAAGGCAAATGCAAAAGACGTCCGACAATTTACGACGTTTACATCTCTGATGTCCGTCTTCAATATATAGACCATTGCAAATTACTTCCAGGGTTCGTAAACCTTTGTTTCGTTTCGAAAAATATTAAAAATCTTATAAAATAAATATGAGCGAATACTTTACGAATACTTTTTAAAGTATTCGAATAACGAATACTTAAAAACAGGCGAATATATCCGAATATTCGTATTGGAAGCTCTAGCAAGCCAAACACATTTCTCACCGAGTTCAGTTATTGAATTTCAAGGTCTGTGATCCTTAAGCTAGAGTAAATTCCAGTGTCTGAGGTGTTCAGTTTCTGTTTTGATTTTCTTTCCTATGTTATTTCCTCGTCTGTTACACGAATATTGTTTCAGACGTCCGTGAATAGGAGCGAGAGATCTTCCGATAAGCGTGAATCAAGAACAAAGCACGTAGTTGTGCCGATCCCTTTGGTTTGCCATACAGGCGATTGAAGAAATATGAAAAACACGGGGAAAATTATCATATTTTTTCATTTTGTTATTGTCATTTTCAGGGCGGTTGTAGTCTTTAAATACTCTGTAGGGAGCTATCAATACTTGCCTTCGTAAAACAGCCATATGAACCTACCTTAAAATCAGGTATCCATTTAGGCCGAGGCCACAATACGCGGATTTTCCGCCGCATCTCTTCAGTCGCGGAACGCCGCTACATTTCTTTCCATACAATATGCGCTTATCAAACACAATTTGGATGATCGGTAGACCCATTTGCTTTGCCGATTTTACGCGACTGAAAAGAGGCGGCGGAAGACACGCGCAGTGTGGCGCCGGCCTAAGTCTCTAAGAAAGTGCTCAAACCTTCTAAAAATAATATTTTATTTAAGATGTATTATAGATTTACGAAGATACTTTTTTATATGGGAAAGTAGGTGTACATTGTATATATGTTTAAGGTGTAGGTACACCTCGTTTCATATGTGTGTTGTATACTTACTACCGCCACCTGTGGCTGCAAATTTCGTCATTCCCATAAACCAGTACAGATGTCGCCGTTGGCAATGAGATATCAAGTCATACTATAGGTCGTAAGCCCTTCGGACACCCAAAAATATTGATTTACATATCTGTTTTCCCATATAAAAAAGTAGTTTGCCTCTATGAGACATCTATAATATTATATCTTGATTTTGTATTATAAGTATACAATCTCGGAGATAAAATTCAGTACCTACTGTTTTCTCGAAAAATTTAACATACTCTAAATATTGTAAATATTTTATTTGTTATGAATATTTGTAAGGTGTGTCTATTTATTGATACAAGAGACTGTAAGGTATAAGGAGATATAAGGCAGTCGAGAAACAGACTAATATGCAACTGAATTTTAACTATTATGTCATCATTATTATAATGGTAAAAGCAGCTTTGCAAAGAATATAATTTATTAGCAGAAGAATATAAAAGAAAACCCTGTAATGCTTAAATCTCAATAAGTGATTCATTTGAAACTAATATTAGAATTATCTTTCCAGACAAGGCTCCCTCCGAGGCCACCTTTCGAGGAACAGAGTTCCTGTCCTACGACCTGACTCAAACTGGAGGAGAGCCCATCGTCAGTACCCAGGACGCCATCTCCATTTTCTTCAAGACCAGGCAGTCTAATGGTCTACTCTTCTATACAGGTAATTTTTCACAGGATACGCCAAATAATAAAAGTAATACATGTAATATGCCAAATAGCTTGTAGAGTCCTTTCACTTTAGCAAAGCCACTTGCATTAGTGTGAGGAACAGTCCGTTTACAAAATCTCGTAACATTCTTTTTTTGAGTAAATGACAGACGCAGAAAATAAATATAAATATAAATTTAGTTTTTTAATCTAAAATAAGCATACCTAGGTACAAGTAATATAAAAAAACTCATTCGGTTTTCAAAATAAATATGATTTCAAAATTGTTATTAAATATAACGAAAACATTTGAGTGTATGCTTTTTTTTAATGAAATACCTACTCTAAATTGGATTTTTTTTTAATATTTCACTTTATTGAAAATTGAAACTAATAAGTGAATCCATTACCTTCTGTATTGCATATGTCATTGGTATTAATCATTAATCAAAATATATCATTCTCTACGTAACACTGTCCGTCACCAACGCTACCAAAATGCTCCAATAATAATGTGATACAATATAACAATGAGGTAAAAGAAGCAAAAAAAGCATAATTCTCTTTTTAATAATGTCCATCACTAACGTTATCAAGACGCTACTCTAGATAGCGCTGTTAATTAATGCTCTCAGCATTAATTGGCGGCCAAAATATGTGACAAAAGCACGTCATTTTTGATGGGTTATAACTTGTTTTAAATAAATAATATATAAGCAGGTATAATTCTAAATAAATGATTTCAAAATTTTATGTTTAATTTTAATCAATAAGATAAACTATTGTCGTCTGTATCGGACTCCGAATCTTCATCTAAATTGATTTAAGTTTGTGGTCACAGTATCGTGATCTTGCGGTCACCGTATTTTCAAATAAAAAATATTAAACAAAGAAACGACCGCTCCGCATGACTACCAGGGTGATACTGAATTGGCCAATGGAATAGCTTTAAAAAAGGAATACCACTACACAATTTACGTGTTACAGAGGGTATCACTTACACTAATGCAAGTGCCTTTCATAAAGTGAACGGACTCCACCGCGAATGTAGAGATATCTCAGAACCTCCGATGTATTTTATGGCGCCATAAGCGGACGTCTTGATTACTCAGCCTTCCATTCTATCTAACACACTCGTAGGTAACCTTCATAACTCAATCTTTGAAATTGCAGCCATAAAATGAAATAATTAAGTTACATAGAAGTAATAATGTCACAAAATGTCCCAATTTACCTGAAATAATTTATAAAGCAATTATTCTGCCATGTCCTAAGATTGCTTTGATAGCCAGTAGTGAAAGCCCCTATATGTATTTTTCACTAAAATTTTAGTCATTATTTCAAATTTAGAAAGCGAAAGGAAAAATTTTATTCATTTTTTAAAATTATTATGAACATGACAATTATAATTATTCAAAAATTTATCAACTTAAATGTATAATTAATACATTATAAATAAACAATAGATACCAGCTGTAACCCGTCAAAAATGATATGCCGGTTTCTAAAGAATAAGTATTTACTGATTTATAGCCGACACCCATGAAATAGTTATAACGACTTTTATCAAAATATTTGAACATTTTTTTAAATATTTCCCCCGCCGGCAGTTAATGGCATCTACTATTTTTAACCCTGGCGATTGTGGCGAATGTGCGAATGTTAAACTAATGCAACAACATGATTAAATAATTAATATTATACATAAATAAAAAAGACATCAAAATAAAATGAGAGAAAAAATTCCGGTACCGGGAATCGAACACGAGTCTCCTGGGTAAGAGCCAGATATCCTAGCCACTACACCACACATGAGATGACATTGATAGTGGAGAAAATGTGTATAAAGCTCTTAGTGTACCCAAAGAAAAATTATTTTAGAAAATATATTTAACTGTAATTTCGGATATTTTATACTCACTGTATGTATTATTGAGAAGCGAATCTCGACGTTTCGTTGGATACATCATCAGGAGGTCGACCTTTACCCGCGGAGGTGGCGGTCGGACTGATTAGTGGTGCTGCTTTCTAGGGCGTAAATTGTATGCACTTTGTTGTGGAGTGTTCTCTTCTTCTACAATAGAGGTCGCTAGTGTGCAATATGTACTAGTTACGTCGGCGGATTTATGATTAGTGAGGGAGTCCATTGAAATATACAAAAATCCCAATTTCAATAGAAATGACAGTTACAAACTATCAAGTATTTGGCGCCCTGTTCTAACGACACTGATTCAATCCTTGAGAGAAGTCTCAGTAAAATCCGCCGGTGATAAAATACATACGGTGCGTATAAAATATCCGAAATTACAGTTAAATATGTCTAACGATCGTAATAATAACTTTAACTCTTTAGAAAATATATTGTGCGCTGAATTTTTTTTTAGGTATAATTGGCTCGCTTTTTTACTATATATAGTCTATTTTTGAAGGGTCCCGCACATACGATGATGGCAACTTCTTTAGGTTTCCTCGTTCAACTTTGCTCGCCCGGGGTTCAAGCACCATCTCAGACTGTTTAATTTCATTATTTAACCGTAAATTCGAACGAAATTACGGACGTTACACGAAGTTACGGAGACAGACAGACGGACGGACAGATTATGAAGTTATTGTAATTGGGATAAACCAATTTATCTTAATAGTACATCTTAGCAAGTATTAAACCTAATGCTTAATCCTTAGCTTATCGCTCACACGAAAAATTTCCTTATCCAAAGTAATGTGATTCGTTGTTACAGAGAGCTTTACCATCGCTGTTTCTGTACACTAGTGACTAGAAGATTGCAAAAAATATGTTATCTCTATCATGGGGACATCCATATCTACACAGTTTTCCATATATATGTATAAGTTAGTATGTGATCAAGAATCTATTTCATATTTTCTCAAAGCCGTACAAACCTGTGATGCCAAGCAAAGGCACAATGAAGTCAAAGAGATATATAAAATCACGGGAAATATAATATATTCTTATTCCCTAAGGAGATAATCTGAATATTACCATTAGAAAAGCATTCAAAACCTTAATTAGAATTGTTAGCACATATTACATATTTTTTATACTATAATATCGAAGAAATATCCTTTTATAAGTCGCGCGTAGGGAACTTTGAAAGGAGATTGATCCATTATTCATCATTCATTGCATTGAGGTGTCAATCTCTTATAAATTACAAATAAGGTAGATATTTTCTTATCTCATTTCTCTCGTGTCATTATTGGTGGTTCTGAATACATTTTTAAAATAAATAACTAACTAGTCTATTTCTCACAGATGAAGTTCTATAAAGTTAAATCGGAAATAGTAAACAAAATCAGATTTATGAAAATTTGTAATTTGTAATAGGGTCGACAAGGTGCTTCCGTATTTACCTGTCTTACGTTGCTTCCGTAGAGTTAACAAGTCCAGACCCATTATGTTTTAATGCCCAATTTTTTGTTGTTTCTCCCAGCTTCCATTCGTCATTTATTCCTCTGGCATTCTAAGCAAGTGTCTAAGCCACCATATTTGTATTTTTTTTATACAGGGTGTACCACAGCTAGCAGCGGGAACTTGTTCGATGGATTCCTGACTATGTTATGAATCTAAAATGTTCAAGCAACCATGAACTTATATCAATAGTTATGAAGATGTGCAATATTAAAGTTTGCATTTTTTTTTCAATGTTTCTGACTTATTTTTTGCAAAAAGTTGAACTATCATTACGGTAACTTATTTCAATTGTGAGAAATTCATTCACTTTATTACAAGTCGAATAAAATGATGAAAACCTTGCAAAAATTGGAAAAAGGTTTTTTTACAAGGTTTTTGTCATTTTATTTAAGTTGTGTTGAAGGAAATGAATTATTCATAATCGATATAAGTTACTGTAATGATACTTAAACTTTTTACGTAAAATAAGTCAAAATATTGAAAAAAAATGCAAACTTTGATATTGCATCTAGGCAGGAATCTACCGACTAAGTTTCAGCTGCTAGCTCTGGTACACCCTGTATATAGGAGCATGCCAAGTGTATTCCATGCCTAGTGTGTGCTTTGTGTCAGCACTTCTCACTTACTTGTCTATCAGTGTGACTCCCGCTACTCCCTTTAGAAAACTCATCTCGGCGACCTGGATCCTTGCTCCCACTCTCTCCCACAGATTTGAAAACAGTTAATTTTGTCTTGACACTTAGCTCGGATTTTCTTATCGTCACACTACATATTTATATAATAGATATATAATATATATCAGATAATATATATATATATAATTATATCGAGAGAGAGAGAGAGAGAGAGAGAACGTAGAACGCCGCCGCCGGCTGTACCTCCGATTCTTCTATCTTTTTGACTTTCTTGCCTCCTGTCGTAAGAAATTCGCGTGTGTAAGTAATTATAAAATTATATCTTTTATGCGTCTTTTAAATAAATTTTTTCAGAAGGATTTAAAATACCATTATTATTAAAATAATTGATATTAATTAAAGAATGTTTTTGCCAATTTGTTGCTTTTTACTCCCTTTTTTTCAACTCGTAGTGTCTGCTTGCTTGCTTGTAGGACGAAAAAAATTTGGGTCGATTTTTAACCCTTATCCCGTGATCAAATCGAGCTGAAACTTTGCAGGCAGACTCGTGGCGACGATATAAATGATCTAACAAATGTTCGTTTAAATTTTTTTAATAATTATGGTATAATTTTGGATTTTTCGAAATTTTAACGATTTATATATTTAAAAAATATTACACCAACATGTTTCAGAAAAACTTTTCCATCGTCAGGGTGTTGTATAACTGTTAAAATATCAGAATGAAATGCCCTTTTTTTCTTATCTTTCTAAATTATTTGAAAAACAAGAAACAAAAGACATTTCATTCTGATATTTTGACCGTTACACAACACCCTGACGATGGAAACGTTTTTCTGAAACATTTTGGTGCAATCAAATAAAAGAAGTAGATATATATAAATAATACAATCAATATATTTTTTAAATGTCAATCCACCAATCAACCACACAATGTCAATCCAACACTGAATCAATGAGAAAAAAAAAGATTTATATATTGTTTAAATTTCGAGCCCGACGCGTAGAGTAGGCGCAAAAACTCTTTCAATGAGAAAGAGAGTATAATAAAAACATGTTTTTTTTATTAGTTTTTTAAAGTATTTGAAGAAAAGGAATTCGATGTTTAAATCGTGACAATTTAATTCACATCAAAGGCTCGTACTGAATAGTTAATGTTTGAGCTTATTATTAGGCTATATAATTGGTAAGGCTCTTGGAATTTATTCCATCTACCGTCGGCTTTGAACGTAGCTAACATTTCTGGCTACGTTTCACTGGCTCACTCGCTGGATAACTCAATTCCATTATTTCAAAATGAAATAATGGAATTGAGTTATCATCTCAGTTTAAGGCCGCAATGAATGGCTTACCACAACCTGTGGTCCGTAACATCAGCTCCTACTGAAATTTGGAAAACGGTAGCCGATAGCAGTAGCGGCTCGTGCTTTAAATACCTGCTACTGATTCATATTAATAATGATAAGGTAGTCTCGGACAACCCGTGAAGCGAAATACAGGTATATCTGATCACAATCAGCTGCATTTTGAAATTGAATATTGAAATTGTGTTTATTCTCTATCCTAACTCAAGGCGGTTGGTCAATAAGATCACGAAATGTATTTCAACTTTCAGCAAAAGTCACTGTATGTATTTTTTAATGTTTTTATTTATTTACATTGTACATAACGGTGTTAATTGCTTATTTCATATATTTGATCATATATTTGAATAACACTTATCCACCTTTTATAAATAAATAAATTTAATTTTAAATATATTTTTAGTACTTCGTGATATGATGATTAAATTACGTGAAAAAACATAGACTTTCTATTTTACTACTCAAATTTTGAGAATATCATAATCTCTGATTGACAAGTGAAGTATTAAACATATTCAGTTTATAGTTTAGTTTCCATAATACCTTTTTTTATAAGAAATTTACAAATAAATTAATTTAACAATAATTACCTTTTTTTATTTTGGAATTCATTATATTAACAATTTTGTTCGTTTACGAAACTCAAATTGTTATTTTATGATGCAAAAAATTAACATTTTTTGTTATAGAGAGTATCAGAATCTCTGATTGACAAGTGAAGTATTAAACATATTCAGTTTATCGTTTTGTTTCCATATCTCTTTTTTTATTTGGGAATTCATTACATTAACAATTTATTATTATGGAAATTGTCATGTGAAAATTTTTACTTTTTAACCGTGTGAAAAAAACTTCTTTTTTTTCAAAATCACTTAAATACAATCAAATTCGAGCCATAACACCGGAAATTTTATGAAAAGTTATGCAAAATGTACTGGAAAGAGCACGAATGTGCGAAGCCGAAAATGGCCACCACTTGCGGGATATAATTTTTCACATTTAAGCCAAAAATATTTCCCATTAATATACTATATAAAAAAAAAATTAATTAACCATTAAATAAAAAGTTATTAAACATTCAAACTATAAGGGTAGTTTTGCGCCACCCGTACGTACAAATACATAACTAACAATTTAGTTTTATGCATATTTTTGAAATATCAAAATTTTTTACTTCCGTATTATGTTTCATATACCGTTACTGTTTATACATACATCGTGTGCTCGGTACATAACGTGTTATATTAACCGTACACTTCCGCTTCAGCCTTGAACAATTCCTCCGAGTCCGGTAAATCTAGCATCACTACAGGCGTAATTTTGTTATTGTGAGTTAGATATGGGGGATCTATATCAAGAATTTCTATTCGCATTCAGTTTCCCGCGTTGAGAGCTTCCGAGTGGAGCTTTGTAAATTATTCCGTACCCTGCCAGAAGGGGTAGTCGGCGGGCTGTTTCCGCGGTACATGTACACGAAAAGTATTGTACGAAATGTTTGCTCATTTAACGGGTGGATTATGAATTTTCTCTGGTCGCCGATAAATTGACGCAAATTCCTACATTTAGGAACAAATTTATCATCGCTTCAGGTCTTTAACATGCCTGCTATATGCCATATTTAAAATAATATAAAATAATTAGTACATTCTTAGTCGAAGGCTATATGCGAAAAGGCTGTTGAAGAAAGACTTGAAATAGGTTATAAAAAAAAAATAACCCATAAAAACCAAGTTTTTATTATACTCCCTTTCTCATTTACTAGTGGAAACTGGTTTGGCGCTTAATCTACGCTTTGGGCTTGGGTCGGGCGACGTTACGAAAGGGAGTAATAAAAAATTTCCAAAAATCCAAAATTATACTAAAATTAGGTTTAGTGTCTACAAGATGCGTCGTAGTCTCTTCACACAACTGAGTAAGTTGTATGATAAAACCATTAAAAATTTGAAAAATCCAAAATTATACTATAATTATTATTTTTTTCTAACGAAATTTTGATAGATCTTCTTGACCGTCGCCACGAGTCTACTTGCAAAGTTTCAGCTCGATTGGATCACGGGAAAAGGGTTAAAAATCTATCCAAAGTTTTTTCGTCAGACAAGCAACCAGACGCCACGAGTTAAAAGAAAGGGAGTAAAAATTGCCCGACACGTAAATAAAACTTCTTCAATATCAGCAAAATAAGTTTGTGGTAACATTATTTTTATTAATAATAAAAAATCACTTTGAATATAACCAAAATTTATTGAATTATCAACATATGGTCAATGTTAAGTGTTCCCATGGTTCCTTCGTATACTTAACGTATACTAAAAATAAAAATTAGTTCTAGTATAGGCATTAAGAAAAATAAAAAATAAATACATTTATGGGTTGAATGTCTGATTATCCAAAGGGGAAATAAATAATAAGTAAGTCTATTATAAGATCACAGCTGTCACATGTAAAATAATGTATAACTTGTAGAACTAAATAATAATAATATTAATTAAAATTTAATTAAAAATAGACTTATTAAGAACTAATGTGAGAAGAAATGTAACAGGTAACTATTTACATAAATAAAAGTTTTATTAACAAAGTTTTGATTCTAGGGTCGTCGTAATTTTGTAAGAACTAAGCCGAATGTCGAGTACAAGGGGGTGAATAGGACTGTGAAGAGGTAGAGATAATGGAAGTAAAAAGATATTAAAGATGTGAATATGAAGTAAATGCAGATACAAATCACAAAAATACCAAAAAAAATATATACGAGTATCTTGGATAGCCACAAGCAGCATTGAATAGTCTAGCAATGGTTCGCAAAATATTTTCGGACAAACGTAAATATAGTCAGCGTAATATATAATAAAGTATATAATACTTTGTATAAACAACTAATTTTTTGAAATACCAACATGTTTCGGTGCCAATGGTCCCTTCATCAGGATACAACGTAGACTAAAAATTAAAAATACGAGTAATGACATAAAAATTTTATACTTTTATTATTTTTTTTTAATATTATCTTAACTGAAAAACAGGAAAAATAAATAAATCATGCCCAGTCCAGAAATATGTCAATGTAAATCGGATACGCCCTGTATCAAATGTGATTTTTTATCAAGCTATGCATTTTCTGTAAACTAAAATATGTAATACACTGTAAATGCTCGTATTAATAAGCATTTTTTTATGAAATACATTTTATCTTAAATTATAGTTCATTCGATTAATTGCTATATGAATTAAATTAGCATTGCCGCACAACTCGCAACCCTGTTTCTCTGCCACTTGACTGCATCTCGACATACTCGCCTCAAGTTTCTATCTGTTGAGATTTGAATAATAGTTGTTTCGGCTGTTTATCTTCTTAAACGCAGAAACTTGTGACAGTATATAAATATGCGCGCGGATATGCGAGCCTTAGGTTTCACGTTATCGTTAACGTGTTTGAGGCAATCCTGGGATCCGAAGCGGAAATGTTTTCAAGTAAATCCAAGCGTTAAGCAAATTTAGCATTTAGTAATTTTCAAGTCAATAGCAGCTTCTTACGTTCTTCTTCTCCGCGCTTCGTGCTATTTTCCTTTACACTGTTTTTAGGTTTAAGTTAAAGTTTTTTAATACCTATTGACTACTTTCGTGTATTTTAACAAAAAAAAAATTAACTGAATAAGATAGTAACTTTATAGTACCTACTCCTTATCAAATTGTACAAGATTAAAAACGACTTGAAAATTAATAAGTGTCGTGATAAATAAAAGAGGTCTTCTGAAATCTGAAAAAACTTGAAAAGAGATGTCTCTGGAAGAGGCTAGTGAAATATATGAAATGTTCTTGTTTCGAACTATACATATACATAGAACGTTCAAAAATTTGAAAATGTGTGTATGCTCTTACGATAGAATTGGATAACGTTGCCTTGTGTTGAGTGATCACTTAAACCAGCTCATAAGGTATTTCCCCAGGTTGTAAGCCCTAAGCCATCATATAAGAGACTCCATCCACTTTTCTCTATAGCTATATGGAAATATAGCTATAGAGAAAAGTGGCTATAGCTACAGCTATTTCTTTACAACAGGGACAAAGCTATTTCTATACACTATAGCTAGTATAGAAATAGCTTTGTCTCCGTGAGACTTATATAATTTATCCTTAATGAACAATAAACCTACTGGATATTGGAAACTACGAAAAGTTTTATAAAAAAAATATTTAAATTATAAATATCAATGTACTTAATATTTTAAGGGGGTGAAATGTTCAAATTCAAATAAACAAAAGAAATATTATAAAATAGCACTTGAGAAATAATTATTTTTATTTGTGTAAATGGTAATTTTTTATACATTAACCTATTTCCTTATAACACATTTTTGACAGGTATATCTAAATTGAATTTATTTTTAAATTAGACCCGAGTGTCATATAAGAGATTTATATGAAAATGCCAAAAATATGATAGACCATATATGATATAAAAAATGCGCACATATTACATGTGGCGGAGCTCGAACCGCCAACACTCGTTTTCAAAACATCCCAACCACTCGACCACACAATCCGTCCACAGATTACGACGCATCATTTTCGCCGTGAAAAAATTGACGTTTCAACAATTTTTTGGTAATCTGGTTTTTCCAACACGCAGAGCTTAAGTTCCGGCTTATTTTTTCCACGGCTTAACATCCCGGATTATTTTTTGCCCAAACACACAAAATGTTGTCAGAAAATCACATTCGTCCGGGCCGGGTTCACTTTCCTCACTGTTTTCGCTTAAGCTCGCGGTAATCCCGCGCGGGCTTAAACGCTTACGCCGGGATTCATTTACGCCCCGCGCGGCCGTGGCGGCTTAGTGCAGCCGCACGCCGCACGCACGCATTTTTAGACAACGCGCATTATGCTACCGATTTCAGATGTATTGAAAATACTTGTTTTCGTATGCTAGGTTTCTTCTTTTTCTTTCTTTTCGTTCTTTTTTTTTAACTTCTTTTTTTTACTTCTATCATCTACGCTTTGTTTATGTTTCTTGATATTGTAACGTGTCGCGGCTGCAGGAGGAATCAATGAAAACGCTGGAATCTAATAACGGAATTTATTAATTACTGATTAATTAATTAATCAGACGTGCAAGGTCACTTAATACTATGAAATCGTCATAATCGTAGAACAACGATGGTTGTAATTTTTCTCAAGTTTGCAGGAGAGCAGTTTGAAGTTTTATTTACATAAAGACAGTTTAGGTCATAGCTCGATAACTACAAAAGATTTTCCTTTGAAACTTGGGATAGTTATTTAAAGAGGATACCTTTCAAACCTCAAATACAGTCAGCGCAGTACAACGGCGTCGGTAGAGCGCAACGTGTCTAGCGTTCTATCCTGTTGTCTCCCTTCATGTCCTCTTCTGTCCTGACACTGCTTCAGCCCGATCCACATTCGTACATGTTCTCAAGCAGAATCAATGATTTTTAAGCTTTTAATAGGATCCTAGCCTAGGGTCTAGGTGATGCGGCCTTTCCGGCTTGCCTGTATTTTGATTAATTAAATTCGTCGAATATCTTTCTTGTCTCAAAGTAGAACGAAGACAATGTCTTGAAGTAGAATCCTTATTGACGTTTATCGAGAAATCATAGTTACGGTGGCTGGAACATATCTTGTGGATGCTGGCAGATAGACTGCCAAAGCGGATATTCCAGGCAAGACCAAGGGGCCGTCCTAGGAAAAGCTGGCGGAAATAGTTGGAGGACTACTGCGAAGCGAGGTTGCAACTAAATTAGGCTGACGTGGAGAGCGAAGATGGGAAAAGTTGGAACCTTTTATGCGGTGCAGGGACCCCGACCCAATAGGATAAGGGGTAGAATAAGAAGAAAAAAAAGATGAATATCTTTCTTACCATTACCTTATTCGTTTGCTCCACGTAAATGGTATATTTTAAATTAATGAAATCTAATCAATAAATAATAGTCTAAATAAATTTATGACGAAATCATATCCTTTCAATTTATCCTTGACGAGCCGATCACGGTCAACTTTCTGTTACTTCTGTCGTAAATCGGATTCAAATATCGGACACTAGATGTTCCTAACCGTAAGCTATGCTCGGGTCAAGGATTTGACTAAAAATAAGTTTGTGAGGGGACACAAAGGCTCCATTGTTATTCAAAGTATCTAATAAAAATAATGACTCCATTTAATCTGGCTGGGATGGATGGGATATCCAGGGGAGAAATGTGATCTGTCTATTCCGCCGGGACCTAAAGAAAATATATGCAAAATTTGGGTCAGATCTGTCAAACGGTGTACATTTGTACAGAAAACATGTCAAGGGGAGAGGGTGGGGTAAAGGAGGAAATGTCGTCTATGTTATCCGCCAAGTTCTAAGGAATATGTATGCAAAATTTGGGACAAATCGGTCAAACAGCGTTGATTTGTATAGAGAACGGACACCAAATTTGAAATATTCAGAATGGTTTGGCGATTTAATCGGAATAAACGATATCCGGCTAGGATGAATAAAGAAAAAGAAGTTATTAAAACAATAAAAATCCGAAAACTTCAATATCTAGGACATGTGATGAGACATCCAGAGAAATACGAGATCTCGCATCTCATAATGCAGGGCAAGATTCCCGGAAGTCGGGGCCCTGGAAGAAGGAGGACTTCATGGCTGAAACCTTGAGACAGTGGTTTGGCCAGTCTACTGTGGAGCTGTTTCGGGCTGCAGTAAACAAAGTCCGCATAGCCAACGTCCGGTAAACGGACAGGGCACGAGAAGAAGAAGAAGAAGAAACGATATCCACTAGTGGATTTATAAACTGAACAATTTTCTTGATGTGTTTGAAAATATAAAGTGTTTTTGCAGCGCGATAGTTTCAGAACAAATATAATATAAGAAAATGAGAAGCAAACGAGAAGCATTGTTTTATTTTAATGAAATAACAATTTATTCATCAAGTTTCAAATTAGTTTTCAACGAGTTTTCTGAACTAAGTTCCTTGATTCCTTGGTAATGGAAAAATAAGATTAAACACTCGCAATTTCAAAATCAAATCGTTTCTGTCGAATAAATATTGCAAGTAAAATCTTGTCGAAATCAACGAGGAAATGTATGTCTCACTGACAGGTAACAAATTTACCCACAAAATGCTTATGTGAATAGATTCTGACAACGTTGTATGTAAGATGTCACTTTAGTTTAATTTTTTGAATGTCCCGATGGTGACTATTTCTTATAGACATGATAGATTTTTCTTCATTATTTCTTATCTCTTTTGTTGAATATTTGAGGCATTTTGCCTTGATGATTTTTTTAGAATATTTTATAGTGGTTTATTTAACATGTTGAATAATTTTTTTGAGGGATAGTATCATTAATTTTAACTAGTCGATAATGTCTGTCTTTCATGATGTACATAAGATGATCATAGTTACGTATGAATTATTTATCAACTATTAACAGATATAACTTGGTACAAGTTGCTGCAAAATCAAGAAGCTGCAGAAAACGAAAAAAACAAAAGTACTCAATACTGAACACAGATCGACAGAACTAAAACATTGAGAAAGAAATAAAACAAAGAGAAACGAATTTAATGTTTTTAAAAGCACAATTTGTTTTTTTTTTGTAGCTTAAAACTTTTGCAGCCTTAAAATGAGGATTAACGCAGTACGGCCGTCTCGATACTGGCTTTACCGTAAGTTCCACATTCAATTACGATTTTATAAAACTTAGTAACTTCTGAAAGGTAGAAAGAAGCTTAAAGTTGTTACCAAAAAAATCTTTATTAGTATGAACAATCTTTCAGAGTTTTATATTTTTATATGTAGGTATTTATGTTTGTATATAGTTTATATATAAAAAATAAAATCCCAAGGCAAATTATTATTTTGAAATTTGTATATTTAAAGGTCATTAGACAAACATACAGTTAAATAAAAATATTTCCACAGGTAAATATCACAAGTATATAAATTGATACTTAAGGCTTAATTTTACATTACAAAATTGTACAAAAAAAGAATGGGTTAGAGACACATCGGTCAGACGCACTGTATTTCTAATAGGTATATGTAGAAATTCTGAACATTTCCTTACATGGAATATTTTTAAACGAAGATAGGTAATTCCTGCGACCCATCGTTTAGACCAGTGTTTTTCAACCTTTTTAGATACGCGACCCCTATACAAGTAAAAAAAAATCTGACGACCGTATCCGTGTTTAAAAAAAATTAAGTTACTTTTAAAGATGGGTAAATAAATGCTTTTTTGGATACGTCAGTATAACTGACCGATTTGCAGCGGCGTGCAGCGAGAACAAGAAGCATGACTTTTATTTATACATATATTTGAAAAAAAAATCGAAATTAATTATTTATGTGGCAGAATATTATGAAATATTAAAATCTGAATGCTAATTATTGTGATTGGAATATTACGAGATATATATCTTATTTCGGTTTCTTTTCAAAATATATGCTTATGAAAAAGTCATGCTTCTTGTTCACACTGCACGCCCCTGCCGATTTGTTATCCATTAAGATGAATGAAAATTTTATAGATTTAGCTGCTGACAGCATGCTCAAAATGGAATTCAATTTGCAAACGATAGACATCTTCTGGATGAAGAGAAGCGAAGGAAAGAATATCTAGAGCTGGCAAGAGAAGCTTTAAAATTGTTAGTGCCATTCGCCTCTTTCTACCTGTGTGAACTAACGTTCTCTTCAAAGGTTAATAAGAAAATTAAGAAGACAAACAGGCTTCAGTTAGAAAATGATCGAATTGTTGACGTCTCAAAAATACAACCACGGTTTTAAAATTTATTAAAAAATATACAGGCACAGCCTTCTCACTAAAAATGTTGTACTTTTAACTGCAGTATATGACCTACAACCCTTGCTTTTTACTTTTACATGGCTTGTAACGGCTTAGTAACACTTGACGACCCCCCCCCCCCCCCCAAGGGTCGCTGATTGAAAAGCACTGATTTAAACCCTTTATATGGTCTAGCTACGCGTTCTAATAATGTCATCAGTCTCTATGTGATATTTTTTATACGTTTACGGAATGTCAAATGACAGCTTGATATTTCAACAGAATTGATATCAAGGTTGTTTGGGTTTGCAAAAATATAATTTCATTACAAGTGACTTGTTAATGACGATTTTCTTTATAAAAAAAGTATGTTTAGAATTAAGTTTATATTTTTTAACTAGTATTTACTTTTAATTATTTTATTATTGTTTTATATAAGCAATGCTAACTAACTAACTAACCATCACGCCGTTTCTCCGCGGGGGTAGGCAGAGAGGATAGAACGCCATATTCTTCTATCTTGGCACACCACTTTTGCTTCGGCTACATTCATACATCTTCTCATACAAGTTTTACGGTTGTTGAGGCTTTTAACAGGGCCATCCTCAAATACTTGTAGTATCTGATCGCGCCAGGTCTGTTGCCCCTATTCCTGTTGCCTTCAACACTCGCCTCATATATTTTCTTAACCATCCTCTGCTCGTTGATTCGTTCCACATGACCAAACCATCTCAGCACTCCTTTCTTTATTCTATCTACCACATTACAACCAGCATTACATTTACTTCTAATTTGTTCATTCCTCACTCTATCGACCAAAGATTTTCAACACAAACTTCTTAGAGACAGCATTTCCACCGCATTCAGTCTACTTTTATTCCTTCTTTGCCAATTCCAGGCTTCACTTCCATGCATCAGTGCTGGCAGTGAAACGCCATTATGTCCGCTATATCCATTATTACCGCTAGTCTTGCTTCCTTTGACAGATTCTTATTGGCCATAATTGCATTTAAAGTACCATTAACTATGTTTCCCGCAGTCACTCTCCTTTTGATATCATTATCAGCCTTGCCGTATCTACTAAACATACTTCCCAAACGCATACACTCGTTTACTTGTTCTAAGCGTTCGTTGTTTACAATTATATCACCCTTAGTCACTCTTTCGTCTCTCTCGAATACCATCAATTTTGATATGCTGACATTCATCAGATGTTCACTCTTCATGCATAAATCGGATACATTGGATATCAGACACTGCAGATCCGCTTCACTGCAAGCCACTAATACTGCATCTGCTTATAGTAGGCAGGATATGGTGAGTCCGTCCATTATCGCTCCAACTTCTAGTTCCTTCAGTTCTTTCATACAATTGTCCATATACAGGTTGAAAAGGATGCAGGTCCATATACAGGTTTACGTAATGCACTTTTAAATGCGTACATTAACTTGCGTGAAACTATACAATGAACTTCAAAGCACAGACCTTGTGCCTCAATACTCTATCTAAGACGGAATACTACCCAATTCAGGAAGCAGGTCTGGAACTCATTTAGATATTAATTAAAATATTTTTGTCTCTTCAATGCAGTTTTTCATTTTGGAAATAGACAGACTATTGGAAATTACAGAACAGGCGAATGGACAGGACGATCTAATTGGGTAATCGCTTTTATGGCCGGAAAGTTTTTCAGAGTGAGCGCACTGTGACTGCACTAAATTTTGATCGAACATTTTTAAGCCAAAGTGCAAAAGCAGATATTTTATCGATTACCTTCCCAATAGCCAACTAACAGCTGGTTCTATCAGATTGAAATTTACGCACGCAATAATTGAAATACAAGCAGCACTCACGTCATTCGGAAATTAAAATGTCGTAAACCGTAGCATTTTTTGTTTTACGTTTTAATGTTACATTATTATTTTTTTTAGAAAAAATAGAGATGGGAACACGGAATACGTGTCGCATCAATATTCTTATTATTTTCAAAATAATCTAAGCGCTTGTCCTATTAAAATAGGCCTAAGTTGTTGGTGTCCTGGAATGGGGGATGGTGGTGGCAAAAGAGTGTTAAGAGAGGGACTTCAGATTGCATTGTCTTATTATTATGATTATTTATGTATTTAATTTATAATTAAATAAATAATAATAACTTTGTTATACACCACTTATATATATATATAGATATATATCTATATATATATCTATATATATTTATATATATATATATATATATATATATATATATCTACTTTATTAATTATAATGGATCACCACCAAGTGTTTGCTTCCTTTGAAAATTTAATTTATAATTTTCTTAAGATTTATCTCATCTATAAATCAGGTTGCATTACGCCTGTACGACATTAAATTCAGGAACTGCATCATTTTTAATGTAACTACTAATATCCCAATTATTATAATTTCGTTGTTTATCTCTCCGTCCGTCCGTCTGTCTGTCTGTCCCCGTAACTTCATGTAACTTTCATAACTTTTTTATAGTAATTTTTTTTTCGAATTTTTTTACGAAATTTTTTTTTTTCAGAAATTAATTAAATACTTATTCTTTAGGAACCGACATCTAAAATTACTGTCATTTTTGACGGGTTACAGCTAGTACCCTAATAATGTAACATCTGTGAATGACGTGAGTATTGAATGCAAACATTATCGCGTTTCGCGATTGATTATTTTAAAATGTTATTCTTCATTTTTCTCAATTTATTGTCAATTGTAACATTAATTTTTTTGTTGTGTTATTTAATACGGCTTTAATTGATTTGATCACCTTAATATTTTTAAAATTTTAAATCGCGAAATTTTTTTTTTTATGTTTACATCGCTCTCGAAATATGTATTTGAAGGATTATCTATTCGGATCGTTGACGATTTTTATACAATATTTCGTATAAAAGTAAAATTTAATAAATATTAATATTATTTTAAGTGACAGAATATTTATTACAAATAAAGGGCGTATTTTTTTGGAAGTATAGAAATTTAAAACAAAATAAGACATTAAAATCATGGTAATTGCAATGGCTTTATTGGAAATAATTTTATGCAATTAGTGTTTAAACATGATGACCATGCCACGATTTTCGAAATAACGATTTAACACAATTTGCAAGCGTCAGCCTGGTGTCTATTTATGGTGAAATGGCAAACCAAACTGAGAACAAATCAGCCCTCAGCTGTCGAATTGGCTGTCACTGGGAAAAGTGTTGCCAATTCGATAACCAAACTTCAATAAAGATCCTATATTTTAACACTAATAGCATAAACTGCGCTTTTTAAGTTTTTATGTATTTTATATCATTTTAAAATTCTGTTCCCCAAAAAAAACCTACACCTTAAATCTTTAACATCAATCATTTTAATTGTTGGAAGAATATTTTTTCTTCTGAATGAAGGCTTGAACTTTACGGTGTATTATTATTAAAATAAAACACAAATCACTTTGTTTCCACCACGTTCAATCGTCGTCTTCTTAATTTATGGTAAAATATTCTTGCAGCGATTCACCGATAAGTTAAACATAAACAATGTAAATATTCCCAAGTGTAATTTATTCCAGGTCACGGGCAGGACCACCTGAACCTCGCGGTGAGGGACGGGGGTGTCTCCCTGACCATGGGGCTGTCCAACGGGAAGCAGGAGATGCACATCAAGCCGGCCAGGGTGAGGTTCGACGACCACCAGTGGCACAAGGTCACGGTTCATCGAAGGATACAAGAGGTAGTCATTTCAATTTGTTTCATATAAAATTAGAATCAAATTTTTTAATTAAGCCACATAAAACTGAATTTTTAATTAAACTATAATGAATGTACGAAGTGAAAATAAAAATCTAACTTGTACCATTCCCACTCCACCCGATCAAAGTATCGAACTATTACCCTCCTAAAATTGATTCTCTCTCTCTATCTGATATAAATTTGCATGTTAAACCCCGTATAAGAAACCCGGAGTTCTTTAGAATAAGCCAGCACACTAATAATGTCGGTTACTTTTCTCCCATCACAAGGTTGTGTCGCACATATAATATGTATTGTGCTGACCCTAACATTCTTGCAGATATCTTATCTTCGTTCAAAAACTCACTCATACACAACATCCATTTTCTAAACGATGACCTGAACCTATAGATCCATTAAATCAATTATTTATTAAATACTAATCGCACTACATTCAAACACTAGATATACAATACGCATAAATGTACATGTAAAATACACTTAAATGTAAACTTACATGTTACTAGAGCGTGCCGAAGACACTTGTAATTGGGATAATGGGCAAAGTCTTCACTTATAATGTTTTATTATCAGAGTATTACGTACCTGTTATCCTGTTAGTTAATAAAAAAAACACTTTAGCTGAAATGGGTGACGTTTACGGCCAGCTGGTCAACATAGTGAGCATTTCAGGTAGGGAAATCAATTTATAAGTGTAAATTCACCAAATGAAAACAATAACTTGATGGCAATATTTATTTTGGTTTAAATACGCATAATTTGCAGTTTAAATACATAAATAAATTGAGATACAGTGACATGCACAGTACAAGATTAATGGCACATTCCTAGCTGGTTTCTCTGTTTTAATACTTTTATCCAAATAAAAAGCATAAAAGGTTGAAGACAAAGAGAACAAAACCAATATCCTCGGTCAATGAACCACGAGGGTTAAATACAAGGATTGAGGGACTCCAATTGAAAATTTCGTTGACTCTAAATATAAACATTTAGTATGGGGTGCTCGTCCCAATGCATTTCGCAGATATAAGTTTTTTATAATTATTTTCAAAAATATTTATAACAGAACGATGGGAGTGCCGACACAAATAATGTTTGTTGTGTAAGAACTAGAGAACTTATTATGCTATGAATATGCCGAAGCTAAATAAATACTAATGTATATCTTACAAAATAAAGCGATTGAAATCCTTAAAAAATAAAGTGAAACAAAGTATTCTCTTATAGTTATGCACCAGTATCCTATATATTATTGCATAATACTAGATAATACTATGTGAAAAGCCATCCTTTCCGTGTAAAAATTAAAATTGATATACTTATCGATCTTTTAAGTCACGAGTGAGTATTCCGATCACTAAGTGTTTACCGCATAGCGTCAGTGAATCTAATAAGGTTAATTGTGTAACCTATTTCGAGCATTATAATCTAATAACTCCTAGTTTTATAGCAAAGTTTAGTTTTATAGGTTGACAAAGTTTGAAGGTTTACAATTAGTTGTAATTACAACGAAATCAATATGGGGTGAAACTTGCCAATTTAGTTCGACATTATTATAAAATATCAATCAAAATTATGGAAACTTTTAGCCTTGGAAATCTATTAGCATAATTATCAAGTTAATATATTATCTATAATTGCCACCATTGCCTATTCTTTTTAAAATATGAATCGATGAATTCGTTAAAAGCGTTTTTCATCCCATCATCAGAGTTGAGTTGAAAATTTTTTTTCTTCTAAAGTTATCCAAATTCCGAAAAAAAAAGATATCTGTAGGTACAATTTCTGGCGAGTGAGGTGGGTGACGAAGAGTTTCCAGTGGAAGCTCTTGACATTTTAAGACGATCCGTTGTGCAGAGTGTGGACGAGCGTTGTCCTGGATAAGAAGTGGACTAGAAAGAGCGATGGATAAGTCTCAATTGTGTGATATTGAGTCTGACTATCACCGTTTTAAATTTTTGACAGGAAAATTTTACAGTGATTTTGTGCCATATCTCAAATAATGAAGGTGCTCTAATGGATAATGCCGGTACAGATCCACCATACAATCACAAGCAGTTTATTTTGTCTCGATTTGCGTTTGGGACACTGTTTGGCTGCCTCCTATGGGTTCAATCACTGCGAAAAATATTTCCGATCATCACACAGGATCCACTTTAAATCACAAGTTACAATCTGTTCTAGAATTCCCCCATTTATGTGCCACTCAGCAAATAAAGCGAATTTTAATTTTCTCCATAGTTGCAGACACAGCGATATCAAAGAAAAAACAAAAGGCAAGAAAACAAATGAATAACTTTTTTTGAAAAACTAATGTCGTATTTTTAATACGACATAGATTTGAATTTGGAATTCTCCAAGTCACATGCAAGATATCGAACTTCAATCTAGTCAGTATTATTAAACGGCAATTTGATAGGTAAGGAACTAATTGTATGAATATTGAGTATAGAAATATCAGCTTCTATGCATCATTTTTTTTAAATACTATTGTATATTGATTTATATATTATTTAAATTATAAGTGCAGACTGAAAACTCTTTTTTTACCGTAAAGTTACCAAAAAATATGTATGTAATATGCAAATTCAGTAGCATGTATCAATATATTTTATGTATTTGATACTTGCTTCTATATATAATTTTGTCTTTAATGCCTCTTAATAATTTTAATAATAATTGATTCGCATTTTTACAATAATTACGCCTAAAGATAATTATTTAACTGTGCATTGCAAACTTTAAATACAGGTATTCATAGATAAATTGGCTAGCGTTAAAATTAAATATCACGTCAAACTAATTTAACAGTTTAGATACCTGCGTACTTTAGGAACTGATAAAGTAGCTGATTTTATTATTTACAAATATCCACGGCATAATAAGGAATAATTATACTTACTTAACAATCTCCAATAAAAAGATAATTCTGGGAGAAGGGCGCAGAATATTTGGTCACAAATAAAATATTAATTTCCATTACCACCATCTGGCCATTTCTCTTCTTGTCTCCTTCTAAGAGAAGGATTAGAATAGGGTCACTACTTACGACGTGTGTTGACCCCCACACTATTTGTCATGGTTGCGCCACGTATATTCGATGGCAGGACATCACCAGCCAGACGAAAAGGATTCGATACCAATTAATAAAATATTATGAAATATCTTAAATAATAGCAAAATAACTTTATCGAACGTTCATTGTGTAGAGTGATCACTTAATCCAGCTTATACAGGTCGTAAGCTCTGGGTCCTTATAAGCCATTATGTACCGCTAGCACAGCGGTACATAATGGCATTCTAGTGCCAACCCTAATGTATGGAAGTGAAGCCTGGAATTGGCAAAAGAGGAATGAAAGTAGACCGAATGCGGCAGAAATGCGATGTGTGGAAAATATTTGGTCGATAGAGTAAGGAATGAACAAATTAGACGTAAATGCAATGCTGGCTGTAGTGTGGTAGATAGAATAAAGAAAGGAATGCTGAGATGGTTTGGTCATGTGCAACGTATGAACGAAGAAAGGATGGTTAAGAAAATATATGAGGCGAGTGTTGAAGGCAACAGAAATAGAGGGCGTCCGCGAAAGGCCTGGCACGATCAGATATAACGAGTGTTTGAGGATGGCCCCATTAAAAGCCGCAACAACCGTAGAACTTGTATGAGAAGAAGTATGAATAGAGCCGAAGAAAAAGTGGTGTGCCAGGATAGAAGAGTGTGGCGTTCAATCCTCTCTGCCTACCCCTGCGGGGAAACGGCGTGATGGTTAGTTAGTTTAGTTTGTTATTTTTATTTATATTGTAAAACTGTTCAGCCAAATTCCTGACTATTATTATTAACTTAATTATTAACTTCATAAATGCAGAATGATTTTGTAGTGATATTATTAATATAATTAACAAGAACATACTTTGTTTACACCACTAATTTGTTGAAAACACCAACATGTTTCCGGGCCAACGGCTTCTTCATCAGGATATAACGTATACTGATTCATATACGTATACGTAGTATATACATTGTATCCTGCTAAAGGGACCATTAGCCATGTTGGTATTTTCAACAAATTATTTAGTGGTGCAAACAAAGTATATTCTTGTTTATTGAAAAAACGTTATTCAGTCAAAATCCAGACAGCCTAAGGTCCAGTTATTTATTTATTTATTTGTTTATTTTTATTGTTTATTTACATTTGTTAATACAAGTTACTAATAACTGCCACACTAGGTAAAAACCTGTTCTGTGGCAGTTATTCTCATATGATATTTATGTAATATTAACAAATGACAATTAAAGAAAGTATAAGCATAAGAATGAAATTAGATTAATAATAATAAAGTAAAACATAGGAATACCTAAATATAAAAGAAAAGAAAATGTACATACAAAATTAAGATAAGAATTTAAGTAGTTACAAAAATAAATATTATTTTAAGAATACTTTAAATTATATAAATCAGTTTTTGCCAATTCAGAGGTCAAGGGCGGAGCACTTCTTCAGAATACCTTCTACCTGATATTTTTATAAACTTAGTAATATGATGTTTAAAAGGTTTGTGTAGAGTCATTTCTTTAGTTTCATTAGGTAATAGTTCGTTTAAAGGATAGATGTTTCGTTTTGCACCAATCAAATCCGTTTACGTAAAAAATCTATTTAAAAGAGCATTACTAGGTATAAAAAGAGTTGATACAACCGGCCCTTAGGCTAAAATAACTAAAATGTTCTCGGATTTTCAAAGCCGTTCAAAATCTTCTGTGTGATGTTTTATGGGCTAAGCTGCCGTGTACTTTTTACCTCTTTGTAAGAAAGATCGTTTCGTATATTATCGTCTAGAAAACTCTTAGAACTGTTAAGCTAAAATTCATCATAAATATGTACTGTAGGTACAGCCTAAATCCCAAAACTAAATATTGTTATGCTAAATAATACTGATGAAATTTCCCTCCTCGTGAAGCTCAAATTTCAGTGATTTTATTTGTTTCTTGGCTCTTAGAAAAATTAGTCAATAATATTTTTTTGAGTTTGTTAAAATTTTTCAAAGAATACAGTACTGGATTTTTATCCCAGGTGACATCATTAATCAAGATATATTATAAATATTTCATAGAGACGAAATAAAATAAAAAATATGGGAAAGTTGTTTATAGTGATTACTTAAGCCAGCCGTACGATAGATGTAAGCCCTATGAACACCCAAAGACTTTTTTTTTTAAATAGAGATGCGAACACGGAATTCGTGTCACATCAATATTCTCACTATTTTCATTAAGCTAAACGCTTATGCTATGAAAATAGGACTAACTTGCTTGTCTGGAGTGAGATTCGAACCTGCGACCTTTGGATCACGAGGCGAGAGTCCTAACCTAGCCACAAGACCAACAAGCTACTCAAAACTTCCATACCAACTTTCCAGGGGCGCGCAGTGAGAACAAGAAACATGACTTTTTCCTAAGCATATATTTTGAAAAAAAAAACGAAAATTTGTATATATCTCGTATTCCTCACAATAATTAACATATTATTCAGATTTTAATATTTCATAATATTCTGCCAGCTAAATATTTTTTTTCCGAATGTATGCTTAAATAAAAATCAATCTTATTCCTACTGCAAGCGCCTGCTATTTTTCCATAAAAAATATAATTTCGTCTGTACGAGACATCTATTATATATCTAGACTAGTCAGTAACGTCATGAAAACACGGATTTGTTGTGAAAATGGTTGTGTGATCAATATGGATAGAAGTTTACAAATTATATTATAGAAATAATACCTCGGCTATATTAAATATTATTTATTGATATGGAAGGTATCATTTTCTTAAGTTTTCTGGGTCAACCGATATTAAGTGCTCTTATCTGGAATAAAAAAGTATCTAAATTATGTAGAGATATAATTTTTTATTGCTCGTTGAAAATTATTAAGGTGACCGAAAGAATCTCATTAAAAATGTTCTTATCTAAAACCGTAGTTATTGAAACATTTTTTTAAATTTATTCAACTGATTCTTGAGACATGAGCTCTTCAGCTCGTTGAAAAATTATCCGAGCTTCTCATTCTTTACGATGTCGAATAAAAGTTTTAATTATATACCAAATTCGGAATTTAATTTTAGCCTTAAGGAATTCATGATTTAATCGATAACGTTCATCGGAGCAGGTAGTAGAAGTCACACATTGTTACCCTGTCACATATTCATATCAATTTATATACTCATTTTTTTAAAATTATTATTAATTAAATTAAAGTAATCCGTATTCGAACAGATCCTGAGTAGCGTGTATTTCCTAGGAGACTGACGATGTTAATCCTCTAGACCTAGAAAAATATATATCTTACTAGCTGTTCGTACCCGGCGTTGCACGGGTTTAGGATTAAATTGAAAATAAATTTGTGGGGGAAACAAAGGTTTGATTCGAATGGTATAGATTTGCATAGAAAATGTGTCAGGGTGAGGGGAAAAGGTATGAGAATAGGGGGGAAATATCGCCTTTGTTACTCGCGGAGTCCTAAAGAATAAGTTTCCAAATTTTGAGTCCGATCGGTGAAACGGTACAGATTTGCATCTAAAATATGTCAGGGGAAGGGGAAGAGGTATGAGGATAGGGAGGAAATATCGCCTATGTTACTCGCCAAGTCCTAAAGAATAAGTTTCCAAATTTTGAGTCCGATCAGTCAAACGGTACAGATTTGCATCTAAAATATGTCAGGGGGAGGGGAAGAGGTATGAGAATAGGGAGGAAAGGTTGCCTATGTTACCCGCCAGGTCCGAAAGCATAAGTATGCAAAATTCGAATCAAATCGGACAAACGGTGTGGATATGTATAGAGAACAGACAGACAGACATTGAGTTTTATAGGTATAGATTAGTGACATCTGTGATTATTTAAAAGGGGAATGAAAAAGCTTTGGATGCCAGTCGCGTTAAGGACTATTACAACACATATACGAACTTGCAAAAATTTGAGAGACGTGGTATTCTATCATGGGTGGAAATGGTGAACTTTATATTGTGTAAAGTGATCACTTAAGCTAGCCGTACGATAGGTCGTAAGCCCTATGAACACCCAAAGACTTTCATACCTACTTTCCCATAAAAAAAATATAATTTCGTCGTTTTGGGACATTTATAATTTATCTTCATTAAATAAATATTCTTTGAAAATGCCGAGGCTGTGAAAGTAACCCGTGAATTCGTCCATTCGTACAATGTTGTCTACAACCACATATGTGTACATACATACACTTTTCATCTTATTTCTTTACTTATTCAGTTACACAAAATGATAACTGACTTTTGTACCTAGCATCCATACTCACTTTTGATACCATTTGCTCTACTAAAATTATTTAACTAATTAACAAACTAAACTAAGCTGAATAAATTCTTCCCATTAAACTATACTTTCTTTCCGGAAGCTTACTTTGGCTTTGCAATCATTACTTATTTATTTTCTTTTCCAGTTTCCTTTCAGCCGCTGTCAGACTTGTTCTTCCGTGTTCAACTTTGGCTTACGTACATGTTTAGACTATTTCAAATATTTATATCTAGATATCCCCATCGGTTCAGAGTAAATTATTATTAAGGTTTCGTGTTCGCCCCCCACATCTCAGGGGTGTGAATTAATTGAGATAACAACCTTAACTGGGGGACGGGATATGGAAATGTATTTATAGCTCGATGCAAATATTTGCAGTGCAAATTTGCAAGTGATATTGAGTTGGACATGAAAATTATATTATCAACACAATAGCAACACAGGCACAATACCCAACGATATTTATACATCTCTAATTGGTCCGCATTATTGGAATAGAATATCGTTTCTACTATTTTCTCTCGTCCCTTTCGGACATGACAAGATACTTATCTTGACGGTCTCGCTAATTAAAGCCAAGCTTAAATTAGCTTCACGTGTCTGTCTGGACGGAATTTTGTAATCGATATTTCACCCGCTTTCAAATGTTCAATCGAGCTGAAATTTTGCACACAGGCGTATTCTCGATGACATTACACGAATTAATCAGTGTTACTAAGTAGTAAAAAGTAAAACTAATAAGTAAGAGTTATCAATTATTTAATCATTATTAATTAATCATAGTTTTATATGGGATATTAGTTAATGCATCAAGCCCTAGTTTCCTATCAAAGTTATTTTGAAAGACTAAAAAGTAATAAATATTTTTTTGAAAAAACTGCGTTTATTTTTCTGGTTTACGTCTTCTGGGGTATTATGCCGTGTTATTACGAGCCTTCTGGCCGACGTTTCGGATCCCATTTAAGGGTCATCATCAGGGCTGATATGTTGAAACGTCGGCCAGAAAGGTTGTAATAGCACGGCATAATACCCCAGAAGACATAAACCAGAAGATTCTGAGTGGCCGTGACAACCTAAGAACATTCTTAACCATGCTTATATTTAAATACAAAAGCAAAAAATAAATTTTCGATTTGCAAATTTTTTTGCCTCACTATTCAAACAAAAGCGTGGGAATATTCCCTCCATCAGCAACATGAATTTTGTAATCTATATCAATATCGCAAGTGCCCACATTTTATTTGGAAAATTTTTTGACCCAAAATTTATTATTATTATTATTAAATTTCACTTTAGTAACAACATTAGCGTGAATTTAAAAAAAATCATGGAATGATTATTGGACTTTTTAATGTATTCTTAATATTTATTACTGTTTAAAAAGAATAAAAGAATAATAAATTATAATCTATTAAATTTAACCACCCCATTAAAATAATATCCTCCTTCTCCGACCATGACTGACACTCGATTTCTTTGCATATTTTATTTTATGAATAAGTTTTGTTGTTTAACTTATTATATAAAAAAAACATTTCAAAAAAGATTTTCATCGCGTTTAGTTTACTCATTTAAATATCTGTTATGTTTTAGTGCTTAAGAAATATTTATCGAATTAGATTACAAAAATTTAACAAAAAAAAAATAATTTTACTGCATATGAAATGTTTTTTATATATAATTATTTGACAAAATACCCCTGCAACATTATGTTAATTCTCTGTATTAACACATTAAAAGCTTTAATCTTTTATCTCTCAAATGAATGTTCTCTTTAAGCCTAATAATAATAAATAATTGAAAACATTTTATATTCTCCCCAAATGCGTAAACATAATTTATCTGGAACACGTTTTTAAAAATGCCACCCTTCCGTTCCTCTCCACCCTGAATCGCCCTTGACCTTATTAACAAAAGAATTGTCTTTATGGCCGTGAAAATATGACTATAAAAATGCCAGCACCTATGAATAAAACTTAATAAAAATGTGTCCCGAATCTTGTTTGCGCCCTTTATTTTACAGCGAATACTTTGATAGTAAAAAATTGGATTTTTTATCCTACGAGTATGAAAAATGATAAAAAATCATTTTTGTCATTACTCTTACTTTTAAGGTATTCCCTTAAGGGGGGGTAAGGTTAATTCGTACAAAAAAAGGCATGTTTTTGTGAATTTTTTGTGACGACACAGTTAAAATCTCTTTATCGAAACCAATGGTACATTAAAGTATGACATTTGAAAAATATAGTGTAAAATTTTCAAGACGAAATATTAAAAGATACGGCAATGGCAGCAATTATTCGGACGTATCTCGGAAAAAAGGAGAATTGCGGTGTCCATCATAACTTGGTGCTAGATCATCTGAAATCAAAAACTCAAAGTTCATTCGTTAGATAATAGGTTTTTCCAGGTAACGCTGGAAGGGTTTTTAGGAATTTCAATTTTTTGGAACACTTTGAAGGGAAAAACGCGATTTTTTGCGAAAAATATCGACTAATTTGTTATTAAAAAATAAAAATTAATAAAAATAATAAAATAATAAATTTGAAAAAAACTCTCCAGAAATAGTGTTCAAAATTTCAAATGAATCGGTGCAGTAGTTTTGAAGTTTAGTTAGTTTAAAGTTTTGCACACTGTAAAATTCAAAATAAAACTCAACACTTATTTTATACTTATACATAATCGTCGATGCCATGTTCACACAGCAAAGAGCTTTCATCGTCAGCATATTTTTGTCCTTGTCTACGCAAAACTCTTCCAATACAATAGCACGTCCGGTAGTCCTCAGGTGAGCGCGTCTCTTAGCTGCCCGAGCAGGTATAGAAAATCAGTCTGAGTATCGCTCAAATGTTCATAATTTCGTCAATTTTCTCCGATTGACTTGAAATTTTGACACAATATTTTTGCGATGTTATACATTCATTTAAAAAATTAAAAATAAAATGCAAAAAAAAAGTTAAAAACCTTACCCCTCCCCTTAAGCGGAAAACCTGCGTACGTGTGTCTGTGTGTGTTTTCAATTCACGCTAGATGAGAGATGTAAGAGATGCTGACATTTTGTACGGTCGAATGGTTTACCTCTGAGGGCAAAGTGGGCGTCTGAGAATCTCTCATTATTAAATGGACCATTTATATGTTGTACCGCAGTTCGGTGGGTGCAACTATTTTGTCGGGAATTAAGGGTAGGCGGGGGGTGAGTGGGGGATGATTTGGTCGAGCGGAGATTTCTGTTCCCGTACAATGCTTTATTGTCTGATGAAGATATTTCCCGAGCGGTATTAGGGATTCTACAAGTTCTCGCGAGTGGCCACTTTTTGCCAGTATTTCCGTAAAAACTATTTTGTTATATTGTCACCTGGCATGGCTAGGAGGACAAATGAATATTTATTAACGATTTATTAATTAATTACTGTTGTATTTTGCTATTACTTTGTGGTTATTCATTATGAATATAATTAAACTAGTTAACTTAGTTTACACCACTAAAATTTATTTGGTAAAACCAACCGGTTTCGGAAACGACGTTCCTTCATCAGGGTATACCCAATACTAATTGAACTTTACAAAAATTACAAACAATCATACTTCAGTGTTAAGTGTCCAAATAAATAATAATGAATCTATTATTAACAACCAAAAAAATTTAACTTACAGTCCTATTTTGAATATGTTCCCTTTCACCCTATCACCTGTTTCTTTCGCACCCCCCACTATTTACCCCCATTTGGACACTTAACACTGAAGTATGATTGTTTGTAATTTTTGTAAAGTTCAATTAGTATTGGGTATACCCTGATGAAGGAACGTCGTTTCCGAAACCGGTTGGTTTTACCAAATAAATTTTAGTGGTGTAAACTAAGTTAACTAGTTTAATTATATTAATTAATTGTTCAACAAACAAAGTCACGAATTAAACTTAACGCTATTCTTTAATCTACTCTATTTGCAATATGTCACTTCGTCAATGAACACTTATTATCGCTGGGTAACTCATATTTATCGCTCGTAGAATATTCCATTCTCGCACATGGAAGGCGCACTAGTTTATTTCCACTTAGGTAAACCGCTGGATTATTTCGCTTTGATCACAACTGGCTACCCTGTCACTCACCTCGCGACTCGTGGCCAACTTCGCACCGAACGATTTGTCCGCAGGCCTAGATCCGCACTATTTATACCTGCAAACGCTTGTATTATCGAAGTTCGTAGATTATTCTAGTGTTTAGGAGAAATTTAGTTTTGGTTAGTCGCTTCCAGGCTGTTCTAGTCGTTTTCAGACGTTTCCATAATTTTGTAGACAATTGTAGACCGTTCTAGATCCTGCGATAGTATTGTGACATATTAAAAGGGATTTGTGCGATGTTCCTCCTGCTTGCCATTCCGCGACAATATCGAAGATCTAATTGTAAAAAGAAGCAACGATCTTCCACAGAACAACTTATCCGATTAACGCAAACAAATACTCAAACATACATATTCTTAACGTGCTGTGACGTACATTACAATCCATATTTATTTATTTATCTTAATTATTTAGTTCCACACATAATGTTGTTTGCTAATGTATGGTTTCACTTAGACATATTCATTCCATCTAATTATTTAAAAGTCTTTATAATAAAATTTTTGCATTCCAGTTTAAACCTCCTTATATTCCCCATGTTTTGAATTTCCTTTGGCAGGCTATCGAAGATTTTTATACCTATATACGTCATACAATTTTGTGAGGTGTTTTTTTTTTCCATTGGTATTCTTATGTTGTCGCTTCCTCTTGTATTGTAAGAATGAAAATCCTTATTCATTTTCATCCTACCATCAAAGTATTTGGGTACTAATCTATATTTAATTTTAAATATTTGCACCATTACATTATATATTATTCTTCGATTTACAGTTTCCAGTCCTAGGGCATTCGACATTTTTGTTATTTTAGTTCTCCTATTACACTTCAGTATTATGCGCATCGCTCTATTTTGTACTATTTGTAGTTTCTTTAGCATTCCGCTAAAGAAACTAAAAATACAAACTAAAGGACCGCTTCCGTGCCACCAAGCGAAGTACAGAGTACAGCCTCCGTTACTGGCGTTTGCAGCGTAATATAATTAGGATGATGTGGTTATTCGTCGATCCATCGATCGTGAAACGTTATTAATGTTATCCATGTAATAGCACTAATCGAAACCTAATCAAAAGTGATGGACCGGTTCGTCGTCTCTCGCGTTGGCTCGAAAATTTATTGAATTTGCGAATAGAGAAGAAACTGGTATTGGATATCGATCTTCATTAAAATTAATGCAGAATGAAATCTGACATCGATTGAAAATCTGAAATATAAAAAAGTAACCCATAAAAACAATGTTTTTATTACACTCCCTTTCTTTGTAAAATATAACAACAATTAAAGACGAATTAAAACATATAACATAACACTAAACTTACAGTAATTTAATATATTTCTAAAATGTCAGATGTTTTGAGCTTTGATAAGACACTTCATGCTTTGAAGATTGAATTCTAAAAACATTTGTCAGCCAATTTAGATTTTCGACCTTTGTAGTTAAGTACCTATCATGTATACCGACGGAGTAATTCAAATTTAGAAAATATTCCGCGACGTTATCGAGCCATCGTTGTGCTAGTAATCAAACTTTTCTAATGATTCCAATTTGAAAAAACCAATAAATATTTTCTAAAAATCCAAAGTTATGCTATAATTATTAATTTTTTTAACGAAAATTTGATAGATCTTCTTGATCGTCGCCACGAGTCTACTTGCCAAGTTTCAGCTCTGTTGGATCACGGGAAAATGGTTAAAAATCGATCCAAAGTTTTTTCACCCGGCAAGCCGTCAGTCAAGCAAGCAAGCAGACGCCATGAGTTAATATAAAGGGAGTGTTGACTACAACCGATCTGAAACTACTATTCAACAAATATTTTATTCCGTGTTCACGAATTAGTTAAATTTAACGCCAAAAGTGCTAGATTAATTTACTATTATCTATTCTATTTTAGCAACAGACGATATATTTTTTACCGAAATCGACTTCAACAAAATCCTTTTTTTTTAAGAAAAATGTTAGAAAAAAAAATATTTTTTCATATTGTTTGATTGCGTTACTGCCATTCCGCTTTTTGTCCTGAAAAATATATCTATCTGCATGTAGTTTTCTGAGATATTCTGCCGTGTATATATGACCTCTCTGGCCAAAGTTTCCGATCCCATTGCAAGGTCCAGCATCAGGACTGATGTGTCGTACACACATTACAACACATCAGCCCTGGTGATGAATCATGCTATGGGATCCGAAACGTCGGCCAGAGGGGTCAGATATACACGGCAACATATCCCAGAAAACTACACGCAGAAGATTCTGAGCGACCGTGAAAATCTGTGAACAAATATCTCTCCTCGTCCACAATAATAAATTGATCAGTAGCACGTTCATCAATTATGAAGGCTTCTAATAAGACCTTTCTTCGATACCTGATATATCTGGTCGTAAAAGGTATATCGCGTTTTCTTTTGCCATGAAAACTCACATAGATCATTTTCATCAAACATGATCATACTACTACTGCTACGTATGTCTCCATTACTAATCATTTAGTTCGCAGCGTCAAAGCACCATTCAAGAGATATGTTAAAAATATTAAGAATACTAATGATAAAAAAGGGCTACCTACTTCAGAACAGGTATTTCTATATATCTGGCGAGGTAAGTAGTGGCCGAGAGGCGTACTACAACTTATCCTTGTATTAAGTGTGTATGTATCAAGCAATAAAATTTGTCTTTTATCCAATAAACCCCGATTTATCGACACTAAAATTAAATTAAATTAAATGTGTGAACGAACAAATGAGTCTTCCGTAAAAGAACACGAATAATTTATTTATAAATAAATATAACTGTTTAATAGGTTCATATTATTTTATACATAACACAAAGATCAAATCAATCGTAAACTCTTAATGAAATTCCGACGAATTGTCCAATACGTCAAAATGAATGACGTCATACCCACCCTTAGGTATTTATTAGTTGAATTATTAATGTATTTAGGTGCCTACATTTTAATATCTCATCGTTCTGTAGTGGCGTAAATTTATCTTCATTAGAGAAGCAATCGATACTCGTCGTCTGGGGGAAGGGTGTGGGCTGTTGGGGGGGAGAGATTGGTCTCTTAAAATAGTAAACCACCGGATCCGAACCCTCATCCTTCCGTTTCCTGGGTATAGGTTAAGGGTGGTTTTACTGGAGGTTATTAGGTGAGCTCTAAAAATATCTTGCGTTTCCAACAGAGGGAAAAATATATAAATCAATCAATCATACGATTCGTAATTGTTTGAATTATGATTGAGTTTATTTGATTTTCAGAAACATTAATATATTTGATGAGTAAATTTCGTTCGTTAAAAATAGTACCTACCTTAGTGGATACGATAAAATACCCCGCACATCTGTCAAAGTTTGACTTTTTCTTGCGTTTCTTCTCACGTAAAACAAATGCTACGGCATGAAAAAAATATAGTTTTACATTTTTCCAGACATTTTATTTTGTTTATCTACATTAAAGTCTATCCTAGAAAATATTAAAAAGGACTTGGGCTGTTTATAAAATATATTGTAACGAGGCTAGGAGGAGTCGCGCACTTCTGTCAAGGGACAGTTGTTTGAAATGATCGCAATACTAAAGAAGATTCCAGAACAACCTAGCGTAGGTACTCTACGGCTTTCGAGAGACGTCTCCAAAGTTCCGGGGATATCTGGAGGTTACGAGAACTTGCGAGAAAACACTATAAAGTCTCGAAGGTTCGAAAAATTCCACGTCCTCAGGTATAAATAAACGGATCCCGGCCGCGGAGGGCCAAAACTTTGTACGTAGCGAAATGAACCGGAGCGAATAGTAATACGTGCTGAAATTGTTCTAGTGATTAGTGAATAAAGTGTTAAAGCGATTATAAAGTGTTTATTTACGAGTGATAAATTTGTGAAACGGTTTAATTCAATATTAGCATTACATTTAATAGTGTTAAGAGACTTTGTACGTTTGTTTAATTATTTATTCAGTAATCAAAAATTCGTTTTCATTAATTCATCCTGCAGCCACGACACGTGGCAATATGTATATGAATATTAGGAAAGACCGCTGTCATTAACTGTGGTTGAATAGTAGTGAAAAGTTATTCGTAATCATGCGACTGTTGACGAATGTTAGGGAGGTGTGTTTTTGTTAAAGACGTAGAACTTTCAAATGAAATAAAATACATATGTTAATATTGAAATCGTAATGATGGCCATAGTGATGGTTTTATTGGTATCGCTTATGCCATTGGTGTTTAAATAAAGGGTGTTTTTAGAGATTTTTTTTCGATTTGGCAACACTTTTTCCAGAGACGGCCAATTTAAATAAATTTTATAACTAAATTTCAACGTTACCCAGAGAGCCAGTTTCAAGTACAAGTGAAATATTTAATTGAAGTAAATATATATAAATAAGTATATCGCTCCCTCTTCCCACCGTTCCCATTTTATGCATTATCATAATTTAAATCTTTGAAATATTTATTATTTATCACATATTCTTTATCATTGTTTTTTATTTAGTTTTTTTTTTACCAACTTTGAGGAAACTTTACTGGTCATACTCACGAATATTTTTTTGATATTACATAAAAAAAATATTTAAAATTGTACTGTATGTTTCCCAAATAAAATTTAAAAAAATTGAAATAATAATGAAATATGAATTAACAAATATAAATAAAGGATAGTAATGAATTTATAAATATTGTCACGGAAGGGCAAGCAAAAGGAATAGCGCATTATCCTTTGTTTATATGTCACAACACTATCGTAGGATCTAACACAGTCTACAATTATCTATAATTTTCGGGAAACGTCTACAAATGACTGGAATAACCGAGAAGCGACGAGAACCTTCTCTTAAACGCTAGAATAATCTAGAAAGTACGAAAATATCAGCATTTTGGCATATATACGGAACTACGCCGCGGCGCAATTTCAGTTGTCATGTTTTACAGTACGTTCAGTGCGAAGTCGGCCGCGAGCCGCGAGACGATGCCCAAGGTAGCCAGATGTGAGATAATCGAAGCGAAATAATCGAGCGAAGTATCTAAGTAGCGAAATAAAGTGGTGTGACTTCAATATTGCATGTTATTATTGCGTAATAAGCACTATTAATTCCTGTGTGTCGGTGATGTAACGTAGGTCTACCTGTCATACAAAATATGAAATATCTACCTTATTTACGAAAACTAAAACGTCACATTTTTTGTAATCATCGAATAGACATTTTCACATCAAAATTACTAAATTAAACTGTTAGGAATGTACGGAATTTTTAATTAAAAAATATTTATTCATTACTCTCGTATTTTCGGCCAGTGTGTAAGAGAGAGCAATTATTGTGCATCGCAGTTAAATCGAGCAAGAAAGAGCACGACAATACCATACATTTCATGTAGGACAGAGATGGCGGTTGCTTGGGTTTCGGCGAAACCAAAACAATATAGAAAGAGTACGGTAGAGTCGGGTAACATGTGTTAGACAAAGACGGAGTGCAGGCGACTGAAGCGAGCTGGCGACCGCTTCGTTGCATTCAGTTGCCAATGAAACATCGGTGGAAACGCACGCAAATTCGATTTGCCATACTTTTATAATAATTTACTAAAATAATGCAAATATGTATGTTTACCTTACATAATTATATAAAAGGACCTTTTAAAAGTCTTATCTGTATTGTATATATGTATATTTTATCACATATTAAAAACTATGCCGATTTTTAATCAGGTAGCGCTGTGTTACTCCACCGTCCCCAAAGTTTTTTTTTAGCACAGTCTTTTAAGAGTTAACATCGATTTTATGAACCCTATAGTATATTCTTGTAATGATTCACCGCTCACTTTTTCTCAGATTTGCATTTCAACATTGCTTTCAGAAAAAGCAATGATATCTGGCTAAATTTTCAGAGGAGATACCGATGGATGTACGCCAGGGTGGCCAATACACTAATATTGACTTTGCAAGACTGATTCCATAATTGCGTTTTGTGTTTAATCTTTGGCTTCCCACTCGGTCCCCTGTGGGAGAAGAGAGGGGGGAAAGAAAAGACGAACACTACCCCAAAGTTGGACACACACACTCAGCTCTGAAACTTCATCATTATATTTGTACCTTTTCACCCTAATAATGGTTTGCTTTCCCATCCGAAGAAATTTCAGAGAAAGAATTTTATTTAAGCAAAACGATTTTTGTGACTAATAAAAATATTTTGTTACAGATATCTCCGATCACCAGCTTTTGCAGGGTGAGTACACTTTTATATATGTATGACAATATTTTATTTTTATGAGTAGTTCCAATTTCATCAATTATTTTATAAGGTTGTTTTTTAATGTTAAAAATACATTAAATATGCGTGTTTTGCACGGTTTGGACATTAAAAACTTCAAAACTGAAGAATCACATTGTTTAAAAATGAATTGTCAAACACAAAGTCTGTTTTATTATTTTCTTATTTCAATAATAAACACCGAAATTAAACATCTAAATATTTAAAATAGAAGACCTGAACCTGAAGTTATGTGGACGTAATCATGCTGCATAACACCCAATTATGACTTTTAACGCAGGTAAGAATTTATTAGTTTGATATGATTTGTGGAAGCTTTTCCGTCTCGCATTTTCGCTACCAATTGATTTGACTTTCGTTCTAAAATTTTATTAGGCGATTTCAAAGATACGTTAACATGAAAAATTATTTAATTTTCACACGAAGAAAACAGATTGTGGTGAGACATAATATTATTAAATAAAGTAATATTCAACCCAGATGAAGACTCAGCCGTGAACCGAAACTAGTTGGTAAAACTGAATAAAATGGTAATATTTTATTTGAAGATCAAAAATTATTAATAGCGCAGATTTCGATCGGTTTTCAATCTTTTTTTCTTTCTTTTTTCTTGGAGTAACCTGCGTAGGTATGCTCCAATCAGATGCCGCCTACGCACCCCTATTCATCACTACACCTATCGAACACGTCCACCTCACCGGGCCCATGTACCAACTTCAGAATATTAAAGGAATATGGAATATTTCTTGTTTTTTTCCGCACGTGCTATTTATAAACGATTGTCATGAGAAGTCGTCAATGATTACGTTTCTCTGTCAACATTCTTCTAAGGGGTGAAAAATTATGGTCGAATTAAAATATGATTGGAGGAAAGTTCAAGTTAGGTATTGGCCAATGTGCGGTTACGGTATTTATGAAATTGATAAACTAGAATATAAAGTCAGTTTAACTGCCATTTGAGCGAATTAATGTCGGTTTAAGTCTTGTTTAATTATACGAAGTGAAAATATCGATAATTTGCTGTAGGTACGAATTTTTGTATTCACCTCGTTTGTTATTTACTTTGCCTCTTAAAAATGAAACAAAATTTTTTCGTGACATTTTCTCTATCCGTTTTGTACCGTGTTTATAACACTTCTTTTATTTCCTGTTTATGTTTTCTGGGGTATTATGCCGTATTTTTACATCTTATTCGGCCGATGTTTCGGCTCCCATTGCAGGTTCCTTCATCGGGGCTGATGTGTTGTTGCGAGTGTTGATGTTGTATTGACTCAAACAACACGTCAGCCATGATAGAAAGACCCTGCAAAGGATCCGAAATATCTTGAAAACACGCCATAATACCCCAGAAAACACAAACCACAAGATTTTGGACGGCTGTGAAAACCTAAGAACATTCTTTGCTTCTTTTGTTTGTTTTGTTTGGCGCTATTCTCTGTTCTATTCAATTCGCTATTCTATTAATTATGTATTTTGCTACTGATGATTAGTGTTGTTCTATCATTAAATGACCACTTTCATTAACAACGTGATAGGTTACTTAACTTAATGAAATACCTACATTATTTAAACAGAAATATAATATATTCAGAATAAAATGTCATGTTCCAAGTTTGATTCCAAAATACACATCATTTTTTTTTAATCCCATTCGATTAATATTTTTTCATTAAAGATAATTAATTCAATATGATTTTATATTTAAGATAACTTGCGTTAATTGAATGAAACACTGGAAAAAATTTTTAGCTTATTGAAAATTCATCGAGTTCATCTATTTTAACATGCGAATGTAACTGAAATAAATTTATATTATTGATGGTTTTTATATTAACACTGTATACATTATTCACGATGATCATTTAAATAGAATATCAACATAAATAAATCAAACTAAAATAAATTAATGAAACATAAACTATGGTATCTTTACTTGATTTTAATTATATATTACTACACGAGTTTCGAAAGTATTAAAATCGACTCTTGAAACTCGAGTAGTTAAATTTATTGTTTATTTTAATTCTAGTAAAGATAACGTGGTTTATTATTTTTATTTATTTGGCGTTTACTTTGTAGAGAATATTCATGATGATCATTATTAACTCTACGCCACAAGTAATATTTTATAATTTTTTCTACTTAAGTTTCGAGATAATCAGAATCTCTCATTAACAGTTGTGTTGACAGACAGTTGAAAATCGACAGTATCTAATTTTTATGTGTAATATAACTTAATTATTTATATTTGAACACAATCAATGTAAAAATTCTATATCTAAAACTAGTCGGATTGATACTTTACCTGTCGATGAGAGATTATGTTTCTCTAAAAACTTAAGTAGTGAAAAAAATATGCAATATTATTAAACTTAACAAGGTTAACATTAATAAATTTAATGATAATTTAGATTATCAATCCATTTTAAGGATCAAAATGAAAAATATATAATATAACTGCTTTTGTGGTATTTGTAAGCCTCGCCATTTCCATATTTTAATATATTTTTTAAACTCTGCCAGCAGATAAGGGTAACGTGAACCAGATCCATGTACAGGGCGATCGAGTTTTCGAGTCAAGAATAATAATTTGATGCATAAATTGGACAGGGGAAAAAATGAAAAAACACTTGAAACTTTTTCCATCAAGATGGAAATGCGTTTCAAGATAATTTATTTTTTGATGGAGGTATTTGTAATACTGTTTCCCTGTCCATGATTTCATCATATAGAAGAATGAATCATGCGTGATGATCAACTGCTGAATTCAAATTTTGTATTGTTGGAAGCCTTAATATATTCATTTCACTCAGACAAAAGTCTCCATAAAGCATTGATTTAAAGGACCTTTATGATTGAAATTACACAAAACTAGTATATTTTTTTAATCATTCTACTACCAAAGAAAAAGAAAAACACCTCACAAAATTGTATGATGTATAAAGGTATAAAAATCTTCGATAGCCTGCCAAAGGATATTCAAAACATGGGTTTAAACTGAAGTGCAAAAATTTTATTATAAAAACTTTTAAATGATTAGATGGAATGCAACATGTCTAAGTGAAATCATATATTAGGCCACACAACATTATGTGTGAAACTAAATTATTAAGATAAATAAACAAATAAATACATAATGAATGATAATTGACGTTCGACGTACTACAAGCGCGAAGAGAGGCGCGATATACGAATACGCTACTACTATCGACTACAAAAGAGTTATCGTGTCGTATGAAGTCAAAAGTCTCTAAAAAATCTATAAACGCCAAGAAAAAATAAATATTTATTAACGTATGATATATTTTATGTAGATATTCGTTCTTTTAATATCCATATTTTTACTCAATTACGGTAGAACATTAAAAATAGGTTTTGAGGACCAAGAAAAAGATTCTAACTAGAATATAGTTTGATTTGTTTAATGATATAAGTAATATTTTAAGACTCAATGTATCGTCTACTCATACGCAATATATTTTTCATGAATGAAGTCCAAAATGTTAAACACATCTTACAAATGGAGAAAGGTTCAACACAAAAATAAATGAAATATGAGAACAAATTAATATTTGGACGCGTTGACATAATAGTTCGGATTTCCGCTATTTTATAGGTTTGTAGATAAATGAGCCGATTATCGGGCGATTGGGTTTGATTTCATTCAATTTTCTCACGTTTTGTTGGATCCGCTGCCAGTATAAAAATAATAACCGCCGATAAGAAAGGGCGAACTCTTTCGAATGTTATCTACAACTCTAGTCATATTCTTAAAGTACATTCTTCGGCGGAAAAAAGGTTCATACACACATTTGTAGCATTTTACAAAAGTATAATTTATTTTTTGTGATTTGGTAGTTTACATCTAAAAAAATATTGTTATTATTGCAGGGAAAAGGAGGGGGAACAGGGAATTTTTATTTTTCACAATTAGATTTGTATAAGTTCGAAATAATACGGAGGGACAGAAATATAAAACATGCAACAAAGACACAAAACTTTACAATTATTTTGTAAGCAATAAAGAACCTGTCACAGTCGACAGCGGAAAAAATAAACCCGTAACTCGTAAAAAATTTAAATAACATGAAATCAAGTCAATGAGCAAATTAGATGTCTCAAAAATAATAATTAATCACAATTTTTATCCATCTAATAGAATCTTATCATTCTTTAGATTTAAATACCGGTTTCAAAAATTTATTCGCCAGTACTGGCGGTTTTTCCACCTGGATAACCTAAAAATATATTAGAAGTATTAATATAAAACTTAAGTTTTATAAAAGTTTAATAAACTTTGCAAACAGGCGTCTCTTATACCTGTTTCCATTATAATTACTTTGTAACTATTTAATTTTTAACCATACTCATTATCCCCTTCCCCATAAATAATCGGTCTATACTTGAATATTAATTGAGGTACATTCATTGTCCTGAAGAATGAAGCATCGCTCCCGAAACATGTCTAATTTTTACAATAGAATTTAAGTGCGGTTTAAACAAAATGTTCATTATTTTATTTATAAAATGTGTCACAAAAAATATGTGAACAATTTGAAGATAAAATAAAATTATTCGAGTTAATTTACTGTATGAGAATTTTCTTCGCAGAGAAAAAAAACTGTTGTCCTCAGAATGAGGTCACCAAGTGTCAGAAATAATACGAAGGAGAGAATAAGAATCGCATACCTAACTAATTTCAAAACTTTATTTTTTCTCTCTTGTAGAATTTCAAGCGTTAACTATTCGTGTACAAAACTGTAGAGAGTTAATAATTTAACAAATAAAATAAAATAAAAATATAAAAATCAAGTTTTTACAACACTCCCTTTCTCATTTTCGCGTTTCGTGTCTACCACATGCGTCGGAATCTCTATACAACTTATTGAATTGTATGGAAAAACCATTAAAAATTTTGAAAAATTCCAAAATTATACCATAATTAGTATTTTTTTAACGAAAATTTTATACATCTTCTCGATCGTCGCCACGAGTCTACTTGCAAAGTTTCAGCTCGATTGGATCACGGGAAAAGGGTTGAAAATCGATCCAAAGTTTTTTCGTCAAGCAAGCAGACGCCACGAGTTAATGTAAAGGGAGTAAAATGTCAATATAACAAAATAGAAAAAGAATTTCCACATAAAATCTTCGAATACGAATTCGGGGACAAATGTTTTTCTCGTACCATTTTTTCAAAAATATGCAAAATATCTTTATAAGTTTAAACGGTGTTGCTGTTACCGACGCCTCTCACAATTGCACGGAACTAATTTGTTTAATTCCCGAGAGGGTGAAAAAATTAAATATTTTTCTGCGCTCGGTAACCCTGGCACGTCCGCGGGGCTTCATTCATTTATTTAAAACCATTTTTTATCCTTGCTGAAATTAAATGTTGAAGCAGGTACATTTCTTTTCACGACTCCCGTTTATTACCGATGAAGAATGTAGCTGGAATTGAGAATATTTATATCACTTAAATTTAAAAAAAAATGTTTATAAAAAAAATATTATGCTACAAGACAGGTATGGCGAACCTTTTTGGGTCCGCGTGTCAAAAATCCTCAAATGTTATTTCTCGATTATGCGGCGTGCCCAAACAGTGAAAAAATTAACAAAATAGAAAAAAATGAAAAGCAATTTTTTTTCTGAATTTTATTTACAATTTTTTTTTTAAATTACAAAAGAGTTTCTTAAAAATACGGTCGAAATCAATAAAAATACTATTCGAAAACTAGGTACTACGAAAATAATTATTCAAAGATGATGTTGTTCTTTTTCACTTATGTCAAAAACGGCGTATTCTTGTACATATTGAATATATTATATGAACGTGGTCAATATTAACTACCCACTCCGCTATGTGTACCTTGGTCATAAAATAAAGCTGGGGAAAGAAAACCAAACAGCAGAGCTACCAAGAAAAATAAAAGAATAAAGTAAATTGAAACACTTGTTTGAAAATAAAGAAATCCCAATATGCCTGAAAAGAAAAATGTTCGATACATATATCCTTGTTGAAAAATGGACTAAAAACAAAAAATGTACACAGCGGGCCATGGAAAGGCAGATGCTCGGCGTAAGCCTTCGAGATAAAATCAGAAATGAAGAAATAAGATGCCGAACAAAAGTTGCCGATATTATGGACCATATTGCAAAACTAAAATGGCAGTGGGCTGGACATACGGCTCGACAGGAGGATACTAGATGGGCACCCAGAATCCTACAGTTTAGGCCCTGGACAAAAAATAGAAGCGTCAGAAGACCTCCCAAAAGGTAGTCTGATGACATAGTCCAGCAAGCAGGAAGAACCTGGGTGCGAAGGGGGCGAAATAGAGATGAGTGGAATAAAATGGAAGAGGCCTACATCCAGCAGTGGAGGGAAAAAGGCTAAGTAAGAAGAAGAAGAAGACTCCACTATCAGCGAGATGTTAGAAATTGACGAACTTATCTTCACTAATAGTGATACCTGCGACGGCGATAAACAACAAATTCCAACAAACATAACCTCAAATGAAAACAAAAGCCAAAGGCAGTATTGCCAGCATAAAACTGTTTGAAGTTGCCAAGATAAATTAAAAAACGATTTTCGCTTATCTCGGGAAACATTTGATAATTAATAAAATATAATAAATGATTGATTCACGTATTATTTACAAATTTCAATTCCTTAAACTTTTGAACTTGGAAATCGTTCGCGTGCCATCCAAATTCTCAAACGTGCTACCTCGCGCACGCGTGCTCTAGGTTCGCCACACATGCTATAAGATATTAATGCCCGAACACAGAGTCAATACTTAACTACATAAAGGTTAAAGTACGCCTTAAAAGAGTAATTTTCATTACAAAATACAATTTTAAAACATACTTTAACCTTTATATCATTTAAGTATTGATTTTGTATTCTGTAAAGCCTAACACTATATTGTTAAGTTAATTTTAATGCACACTTTTTAAATCTCCGAAGTGAGCGTTTAAGCTCTTACAACACTTGTTATTTATTACTCTATTTCATTAAAACTTTCATTTACAAAAAACTATCCTCTAAACAGCGTATTCTGATTTACATTTCATTTCAATTTGAATGTATTTGAACATGATACTTGATTTATCATCGTGCTTAAACAGCGTAAGACAGGAAGAAATGGCAATGGCCTTAGAACATATTTTACCCCCACATCCGCTCCCTAGTGTAAGGATACAAAAATTAAGAAATAAATAAAATAAAATATTATTTTACATTAAACAAAATAAATTCGCTAATCAGATTGATAGTGTCTTAGGTACGTTTATTAAATAAAAATGTACAAAAAGACAATTAAAGTGTGTATGTAAGTAAATTGAATGAGACGTTTTATCCAATTTATTTCATTACTGATTTCCCAGAGCGATAAACTAGACGTCGTTTTAAAAGTAATTTGCGCGATCGCTTGCAACTAATTGATATTCTAAGGAGTGTTTCACAAATGTGATTAATTCGTCTCTATTTAAAATTTCCATCCGTTTAGTTTTTTCTTCTTTTTAATTTCCCCGAAGCGCGGCGCAAAGCCAAAGGATCGGATACAAATAAAGGATAATGGATCGCGGAGCCTGCGTGACGGAATAACCGCTGACGGATGAGCGCGGAAATTCACCCCGCGGGGGAGGCTCTCGCTTTGGGAGTCAAATTAGAGCCAGCCAATCCGACACCCCTCGCCGCAGTGACGCGAGTCGTCCGAACGGGTGGTAAAACATTTGCGAACTCTGAAAAATAAAATACATTATCAAGTAGGTTCTATGTTATAACTGTTCACATAATGTAGTGACACACAAGATCACCAGTTATAGAGGATTTAAGTGTGGTAGAGGTCGCTTAAGGGGGGGTAAGGTTAATTCGTACAAAAAAAGGCATGTTTTTGTTAATTTTTTGTGACGACACAGTTAAAAATCTCTTTATTAAAACCAATGTTATATTAAAGTATGACATTTGAAGAATATTGTGTAAAATTTTCAAAAAGAAATATTAAAAAATACGGCAATGGCAGCAATTATTCGGACGTGTCTCGGAAAAAAGTAGAATTGCGGTGTCCATCATAACTTGGTGCTAGATCATCTGAAATCAAAAAATCAAAGTTCATTCGTTAGATAATAGGTTTTCCCAGGTAACGCCGGGAGGGTTTTTTGAAATTTAAATTTTTCAATTTTTTGGAACACTTTGAAGGGAAAAACGCGATTTTTTGAGAAAAATATCGACTAATTTGTTATTAAAAAATAAAAATTAATAACAAATTTGAAAAAAAATCTACAGCGTTACCTTGTAAATTATGTACAAAAATAGTGCTAAAAATTTCAAAAGGATCGGTGCAGTAGTTTTAAAGTTATGATGGACACCGACTTTGAAAACGTGATATGTGGGGAAAACGCTTTAAAGTTTTGCACACTGTAAAATTCAAAATAAAACTCAACACTTATTTTATACTTACACATAATCATCGATGCCATGTTCACATAGCAAAGAGCTTTCATCATCAGCATCTTATTGTCCTTGTCTACGCAAAACCTTTCCCATACAATAGCACGTCCGGTAGTCCTCAGGTGAGCGCGTCTCTTAGCTGCTCGAGCAGGTATAGAAAATCAGTCTGAGTATCGCTCAAATGTTCATAATTTCGTCAATTTTGCTCCGATTGACTTGAAATTTTGACACAATATTCTTGCGGTGTTATACATTCATTTAAAAAATTAAAAATAAAATGCCAAAAAAAAGTTAAAAACCTTACCCCCCCCCTTAAGTGTGATAGAGGTCGCTAAAGTAGAGGTAAAGGCGCATGTCTCACCTGTATCATACGGGCTTTCTTCATTGTTCGTTGTATCATAGAAAATGAAGACGCCTTGCTAGTACGCATTAACCCTCCATAGAGACGATGAGAAGCATCACCAAATGCTTCCTAAAGTGTACAAAGTGATGATTGCTTCAACTGCAACTGGACGCCTGCTGGCCAGCTGTAATTGACTCATAACATGACATCAGCTAACCCACACGTCTCCAAAGGTGGTTCGCGTTTGGTTTATGTGTCTTGTAACGTTTTAATCGATCGTTATTGTATCTCCTTTTCGACTACTTACAAAAAAAAAAAAGATTTCGGATACATAAAATTAAACAATTATTTCGTTTTTTTTATATTTAAATACGCGTCTTTCTCGATGCTACTAATGCCTTAATGCAATCGATAAATCAATACACCTGTCATATTTTGAAACAAACTAAATCAATAACAAAATAAGTTAAACTTGAAATAAGATACTCGGTGTTTGACACCATATAAATAGTTTTTCCCATTAATTTAAAAACTAACAAGCTTTTTATAAATCAGTTTGATTGGTTTTAACGTATACCGGTTTCGATACCATGTCTTCATCAGGACGGACGCACAATGTACTATTATGCGTGGTATCAATACAGTGGTATCGAAACCATTAGACGTTGAAAAAACTACAGTATTCAATCTATAAACATTAAAATTGGTTTTTCCTGTTTTGTACTTGAAACTAATTGCCAACAGTCGATATTATAATACAACAAGATACAAAACTGCCTCATATAGCCCTTTGGAATATTTGATCTACAGTAGGGCTCAATGGAGCTATCTGCACACGACTCTAGAGTCAAAAAATGGAACGCACAGTGGATACATATCCAGTCTACATTATGCAACTGCAACCCAGAGCGTTAAACTGAATACAAAGCCTACCACCTGCCACGCAGCCTTACAAAAACTACTTGTATTTGTACACTAAAATCCTGATGGTTATTTTATAATTATGGTTATAAAGTTTTTTACGTAACACATAATGGCGTTATGGGTTTCACTTTTTAATTTTTTTTTATTATTATTTTTAAATTTATTAACTTTTTTAAAAATGTAATAATTATATTACTATAATTTTTATTTATAGTAATAATTATTCACACAAGAACAAAGACTTACCTTAACTTTCTTTCAAATTAAAGGAATTGGTTCTTCGTAAGAATTTACTTAACACGGAAAAACTAATCCGTTTTCATTGAAACTGGTTTCCTTCCTGCTCCAGGCATCGGGCTCGAAAATTAAACAATATGTAAATCGTTATAATTTCGAAAAATCCAAAATTATACTATAATTACTAATTTTTTTAAAACGAATATTTGTGTGATCACTTTTATCGTCGGCACGAGTCTGCCTGCAAAGTTTCAGCTCAATTGGATCACGGGTAAAGGGTTAAAAATCGATCCAAAGTTGTTCCGGCAGACAACAAACCTCAGACGCTACGAGTTAAAAGAAAGGAAGTAAAAAGTGAGAAATGTAAATAAATAAGAAAATAAACATTGTGTTGTTTAACCAGATTATCATATAACCTCACCAATAGAAAGTTTTCATTTAATAGTTTTATATTTTCATATTATTACTATCGATATTTCATCAGTATTAATTACTAATATTTATCCCACCTAAGCCAAGCGTAAGTAAGTCGTAAGGTAAGGTCGTAAGTCCTATGGCCACCCAAAAAAGACTTCTATACCTACTCTCCCTTAAAAAATACAATATCGTCTCTATAATATAATAATAATATAATCTATAATATACATTAATTGATTATTGATGTTGAAAATGAAAATCCAGTTTTGTTCTGAAAAATTTGGACGTGCTCAAAATATTCAGAAATTAACTAAATATTATTTTCTCAACTCGTAATTATTTTTCGATGACCCTACTTTAAAAGCTTCATAATTAACCAGCAAACCACTCCAGAACAGCCCTCCACAAATAAGGGATGAAGGCTCTATTTATAACGTAGACTACCTGATTAAACTATTCAACTGGATGCAGTCTCCCTTTGAAACTACAGACAGGTTTAGATTGTAAACACCCTTATCCAAATGAAACGCGGGGGCTAGTATAGTACCTACACCTCCACAAATTAGTTATTTAAAAGGTTTTAAAGCTGGGCTTGGCTAATTTATTACGTATACACGTTATCACACATAAATATATTTGATAATTTTATGAAGAAAATAAAATGCTTGACTTGAGATAAATCCACATGTCCTTTATTTCAATTCAGAACTGTCACAAAGGCATTGCTTTAAGAATCATTTTAGGATTAAAAACTTCAGTAAATTTTTAATTTTTTTAAATTTTTTAATTTAAAGACTATCGACAGGTCAGAATGACTCTAATGGATAATCATTTATGACAAGGTTATTAGTACAATTACATTTTACAATAAAACATTAATACATTATACAATATAAGTATAGTACAATATGCGACTACAAGATGAACGAAGTTCACAATCTCTGCACGACATAATAGGCACGTAGGCTCCCAGGTCAAGCAAGTCAAAAATGTATACCCGCGTCTTTGTGGCAATATAAAATTTTGTTTAGGTTGATTTCCAAAGAGTCCGTTTTACACGCTCAAATTATTTTTGGTCAGGAGTGATATAATTTCTTTCTTAAACTGAGGTTGTGTCATATGAAATATGTCGATGTTGGGGTTACATGACGTGACCTCGTTGTACTGGTTTAGCATTCTAGGTAGAGGAGAGAATAACCTATGTTGGTGTTGTAGAATAGTGTTTGGGATCTCAGAGACCGGGCTGATTGTATTGAGGGTTGTTTGTACAGATATATGAGAGACAGAGTATTGAGGGCGAGTCCACTTTGTTGTTTACTATTTTGTGGAGTGTCATAAGGTCTGTGATTTTTATAATAATTTTTATAAATATTGTATAAAACATCTTAAATCAATGCCAAACAGTATTATGTATGAATTTACGATTTTTAGACACCTATTAATAGCTATTTTGTTAATGGTTATGAATGCTTTCATCTTATCACTTCTCTTAAAGGTTAAGAATATATTAATTTTGTAATTATTCATTGCACACTTTATTCCCTCGTGTTCTATTAAATCAATTACATTTAATTTTTGTGGATAAGACCACCTTAAAAATGCGTAATGTATATTGCAAATGTGTTTAAATAACTACATAAATAAATCATTCTATTTTCCAGATAACTTGCGCAAATTATCATTCATTCATACGTTCATTTATTTTACTATACAATTCGACGGCTCCTACGTATAATATCGTAACCCACAAAATACAATTTTACAGGAGAAGGAATTGAACATATTTTCGTCCGGTATAAATCTAAATATTGCCCAATTTTTTTGAAATTTCGTTTCAATATTTTACTTTATACTGTAGTTTCATAAATAATCACAAAAAAGTCGAAATTATTAAAGGTTTTTGTAGAAATGCACTTACGATATTATACTTCGGAAAAGACGCGACGTAAAATATCGTATAAATGACTTACAACATTTAACTTCGGAAAAGACGCGACGTAAAATATCGTATAATGACTTATAACATTTTACTTCGGAAAAGACGCGGCGTAAAATAACGTAAGTGTTACAAACGATAATTTTCTTATGTTATTTTCTCACGCATATTATCGTAAGTGTTACATACGATAACTATCTTATGTTATTTTCCAACGTATGTTATCGTAAGTGTTACATACGATAGTATACTTCGTAAAAAATATGTGATTGTTTGAGATACGATAAAATACGTCCGAAAAAAACGTTATTTATTGCAAAATATTTTTTTTTCTTTCTTGGAAATAAAGATATAATTAAATACATACGAAATACACAAAAAACTAAAAATCGTCGATTTGTGGGTTACGATATTATACGTAGGAGCCGTCGAATTGTATTATCATATTCATCGGCTTTAGCAGCATCACACATACATAGATGGTATTATCTTAATCGTCAGATCACTGCATATGATCGACTTATTTACATTACTGTACTCAAAGCGCAAGTTATCCGGAGATCTAGAATACCACAGATAATCCAGAGATATTCAACATTGGTACGGATTCAGAATGCTACTGGAATGCTATGGAAATTAGCGCAGCGTAGTAATAATTTCAACGCGGCTAGGATATCAACAACGCAATGTACCATACTATACTTATGCATTCAAGCACTTTAAGAGGTCAAGTGAGCAAGAATATTAATTATTAATTAAATAACTTTATATTGACCACTTGGAGTAACTCTCATTATTAACTACCTAATTATTATATTGACTTAAATTATTGAGTAAATATAATAATATTAATTAATTTATTGACTAAATAATTATTTTATATTGAATTTATGTTCAGGCATTTTTGGGTTCTTGTTTAACAACACTAAAGCTAATATAATTAATAACCAGATAAATTTTATGAATAGTCCGTTACTTGATATATTTCCCATCATTTCAGCGTCAACTTGTCAATTACCCCCACCATAACTGTAGCCACGCTTCCGTTCAAAAATTGATAGTTTGCTAGAATAAGTAATGTATAGTTATGCGTTCGTCCTGACGAATATGACCGCTAGATGTTACTCCAAGTGGTCAATACAAAGTTATTTAATTAATAATTATGTCTAACCTCAAATTTAACGCTATAAACATCAAAAACATGAGTAAGAATAATTATTTTGTGGTTATCGTATCTGTAAAGAAAAAATAATAATCACACTTATTTTGGACATTTCAAATATAGATTTTTTCGAAAACGGTTGCTCAATATTGTGCAAGTAAATTTATTTATTTATTTAATTAAAAAATCTTAACAGTTTCAATTATTAAAATATTAGAGCACAGTTTATATTGCATAAATCAAACAAAGATTCACAGATGTTTACGGCGTAGTAATTGAGTGCTATATTGGATAAGAAAAAATTTGAAACTAGATACAAGGAATTAGATACTGAATTCAAAAATAAATTCATTACCCAACTCCTGGGACGTGAAAGGACTCGCTTTGTTTTACGAATTTCTATTTATTTATTTATGTATTTATTTATTTATTAAATATTCATGGAATATCAACAGCACAACATAGAAGCATATAAAACATTGATATAATATAGATGGCCAATTACAGGTCTCCACATTTAGAAATATGTTAGTAATAATAAATATGTTATGAATTAAACTTTCGCATGTTAAGAATTATATAACAAGAAATAATAAAAAATTTAAACAAAAGAAAAAGAGACTTAATTATTAGCTGAAAAACAGGCATGTTAAAATACAAAAAGAATGAACAAGAGAAAAAGGGACTTAATTATTAAGTAGAAAAAAATTCTGCACTCAAAATTTTTCTCAATCTTGTGTGGCTGCACTCGAACAGATCAATATCCAATAATCTTATCAGTTTATTGAATGCATCGCATACCCTCAAGAAATATGAATTGTGAATTAATATGAATTACTTGGATGAGGTAAAATATATTATCTATAAAGTATCTTTTATGAGACTATAAATATTCCAAATAGTATTTTGTTTAAAATAACTAGCTAAAGAAACTTATTGTTTTTAGGCCTATTTAACCTTTTTTTAATTACTGTAGAGGTTTTTTACATAAATTTATTTATTTATGAATGCTTTGAATTATTTACCCCATTAATTTTGACAGAAGGGACTTAGAGAATACTTTAGAGACTTACTTTAGGGAGGGTCGTCTCTCTGTGCTCGTGCGGTCTCTGTCCATTTACCACACATTTTATAAGAGGCTTACGGTCTGAAAAGGGATCAAAGGTTGCTTGTTGTCATTTGCGAATCAGTACAATGCATGAACATCGTTATTATTATTATTTCAAACTATTAAATTATGTTTTACATAATACACCACAACCCTTAAGCTTATCTTAGTTTAGAAAAAATGCTTTGTACAGTCTAGTCTATTAGTGTTAGTGACATCTGTATTTGATTAGGGGAATGAAATAGCTTTGGACGCCGGTGGCGCTAGTGATAATTACAACACACCTGTGAAACGGAATGTAAAACTTAAATATATAAACAACTCTGACCTCTGAATTGGCAAAAACTGATTTATTTAATTTAAAGTATACTGTAATATAATATTTATTTTTGTAACTACTTAAATTCTTATCTTAATTTTTTCTTTTCTCTTAGATTTAGGTATTCCTATGATTTACTTTAAATTCTTATCTTGATTTTGTATGTTTATTTTCTTTTCTTTATATTTTCTTTTAGATTTATATTCTTTAATTGTCATTTTTTATTACTACATAAATACCTTATGAGAATAACTGCCACAGAACAAGTTTTTACCTAGTGTGGCAGTTATTAGTATCTTGTATTAACTAATGTAAATGTAAATAAAAATAAATAAATAAAATAATAAAAAAACTTGATATTATTAAATAAATGGGGTATTCGATCATGAGTGGAAATGGTGAACGTTGTGTTCTTCTTCTTCTTTTTTTTAGTAGATCTGTTGATCTGTGCTACAGAAAACTACGCCCCCTGGAATTCCGAGGCTGAGTTTTCTGAACTATGGGCGCATATTTGTTTTACCCCAGGTAGGTAGCTAGCGTAACCTGGTAACCCTCCTCCTTTCTCATCCGGGCTTGGGACTGGCCATGGCGGAGTTTTTCGGTAGGTTTTAAGCTCTATAAACACCCAAAAAAAGACTTCCATAGCTGCTTTCCCATAAAAAAATATAATTTTGTCTCTTTGGATATCTATAATAATATCTTGATTAAATTTACATTAAGTTAATAAAATTTAAGAATTTACCTATTTTATTCAAGAGAAATTTGATATTGTTTCTTTAAAAAACTGTTTTAATGTTTTAAGTAATGAAAAGTTAAGTCGTAATAAACATTTTGAAAAAATAATTCATTAACTATGTTACTTTATAAAACCATTATTTATTTAGTGTTCCCTTCATCAGGATACAATACATACTCAAAATTTTAATTGGAAGTATATCAGAAACAAAAAATAATTTAACAATTTTTTATTAATCAATTAGAGGAGACATACAGAAAAAATCAAATTAACGAAAAAATATTTAAATGCCACCGGGACTCGAACCACGGACCTCACATTCTAACCGGGAATGGCGCGTTATCGTAATTTAACGAAAAACTTTCAGCCTTATATGTAGTCTCTTTTTTAATTGTTATTAACAACTTCACAATTAAAATGTGTTTCCTTTAATATTTAAAAATAAATAAATTATCCAAGTTGCTGAATGAGTTTTGCTTTTTTCAATTTGCAACAAAGCAATCTAAGAGGAATCCGAGTCTGTTCAGCATTCTCTGGATCATTATTTTCTGGGTCTAGGACTTTATAAAGCATTTGTAGAAAATCATATCGGTTTAGTTCATTCATTCAAAATGGCTGCTTTTCTGCTCTTCACTAAGCCGCTTAAATTTCAATAGAGAAAATTGTTTTGCGGAATGTACTGCATGTTTAAAATTTTTATAAAGTAGGTTTTAGTATACACGAAAGAATAATTCATTTCTTATGGAAGCGTACATGGTATACATGTAACGTCAAAATTCCAACACGGATAAACTGAAGTGAAAAAAGGACTAACTTGGTTAACTCTAACTAACTTACCATCACGCCGTGGGTAGGCAGAGAGGATAGAGTGCCATATTCTTCTATCCTGACATACAAGATTCTCTTTGTCTACATTCATACATCTTCGCATGCAAGCTCGACGGTCGTTCAGGCTTCTAATAGGACCATCTTCCAGTATCTGGTTAATCTGGTCATGCCACGTCTTCCGTGTGGCACCGTCAACACTTGCATTATATATCTTTCTTATCATTCTTTCCTCATTCATTCGCTCAACGTGCCCAAACCACCCTATGAGGTGGACCCTATGTTTATTCTATGTATTATGCTACGATCAGCTTTACATTCATTCCTAATATCTTCATTCTTTACTTTATCATATTAATGTATATTATATAAATCTCACAGAGACGAAACTGTATTTCTTATGGGAAAGTAGGTATAGAATATATTTCGTCTCTGTGAGATTTCTATAATATACATTAATTGATTAATAATGTCTCTGTGACATAAACTGCTGCACTGTTCTGAAAGATTTGAACAAACTCAAAATATTCTGAATTACTCTATCATACATGAATTTGCCACACATACGTCTAAGGGATCTCATCTCCACTGCATTCAATCTACTTTGGTTCCTCTTCTGCCAGCTCCAGGCTTCACTTTCATACATTAGTGTCGGTACTTTACCTACGGTGTCGGTTGGTTAACTCGAACCCCCTAATTAATGATCACTATTATTAACAATACCATAATTAACAATATTTTTATATTATGTTTTGAGAACATAATTATTGAATTTAGTCCATAGAGGGATAATTATTAAATATTAGGTCCTTACATATGAAATTGACGTTTAGTATGGGAGGAACATAAAGCCGATTTTTTTTATTATAATATATTTATTTAATCAAAGTATGTACCATTGCTATCTATGCACTTTTGCCATCTCATAGGTAGTTCATCGATCCCTTTACTTAAAAAACCATTCGGACGGGAATCGATAAAATCTTTGAAGGCGGTTTGGACTGCCCCATCGGAGTTGAATTTTTTCCTTTGCAAGAAGTTATCCAAATTTCGAAAAAAATTGTAATCTATTGGGGCAAGGTCCGGAGAGTACGGTGGATGTCTTAGACATTCCAATTGAAGCTCCTCTAATTTGGTAGCCGTCTGTTGTGCAGTGTGTGGTCTAGCGTTATCATGAAGCAGCAGTGGCCTAGAGCGATTAACCAGCCTCGGTTGTTTAGCAGCTAGCTTTTCCATCATGGTTTGCAGTTGCTGACAATAGACATCTGCCGTAATCGTCTGGCCAGATTTAAGAAAGCTGTAGTGAACGACACCAGCACTAGTCCACCAAACGCTCACAAGTAACTTTTTTGGAGTCAATTTTCGCTTGGGGCATGGTTTGGCTGGTTCGGCAGGGTTCAGCCATTGCGATGAGCGCTTCCGATTATCGTACAGGATCCACTTTTCATCACAGGTAATGATTCGATTTAAAATCCCTTCATTATTGTGCCGGTTGAGTAATGCAACGCAGCAGTCAACGCGCGTTTGTTGATTTGCTTCACTCAATTCGTGAGGTACCCACCTTTCAAGCTTTTTCACCTTACCAATTTGCTTCAAGTGGATTAAAACAGTTTTATCACTAACACCGCAGCCTGCAGCTAACTCGGATGTGGTTTGCGATGGATCCGCTTCCACAATAGCCTTCAATTCTTCATTATCAACTTTGGTCTCCGGCCGTCCACGGGGCTTGTTCTGCAGGTCGAAATTTCCAGAACGAAAACGTTGGAACCAAAAACGCACTGTGTTTTCTTTTGCGGCACCGTCGCCATACACATCATTAATCCTTCGAGCCGTTTCTGCAGCCTGGTGCTACGGTGGAACTCGTACTCGTAAATAACGCGATATTTCAAGTTTTTCATTTTGTAAACTGAGTGACGCAAAGAAAAAAACAATTGAGGAAAAAACAAATGAATTATAATTTTCAAAACACAAATACATGAGTAAATAGCTGTATAAATTTGGATTTGGAATTCCTAACCAAAGAGAAGATATTTGAGATCAAATTTGCCAGTACGGCAAAACGTGAATTTCATATGTAAGGACCTAATATAATAAATTGTAGAAGTCCTCAATAATATATCTTGATTTTTTTTCGATGTTTATAGCGTTAACTTTGTGGTTGGACATAATTTTTAATTTTAAGTAAACAATTTTGTATTAACCACTTAGCACGTAACTCTCCGTCTACCGGTTTTGATCGTACCTTCATCAGGACGGACGAAAAAAGACTATCGGTTATCTATTCTAGCAAACAAATCAATTTTTGGAGGGGGCGTGGCTACATTTATGGTGGGGGTAATTGAGAAGTGGACGCCGAAATGGGGAATATGTCAAGTAACTAATTATAATTTTATGAAAAGCCCGTTGTATGTGTGTACTCACAGTAACTAACTAACTTACCATCACGCCGTTTCCCCGTGGAGGCAGGCAGAGAGGATAGAGCGCCATACTCTTCAGTCCTGATATACAACTTTCGCTTCATCTACATTCATACATCTTCGCACGCAAGCTCGACGGTTGTTCACCATCTTCCAGTATCTGGTTAATCTGGTCACGCCACGTCTTCCGTGGTCGCCCTGTCTTTCTGGCGCCGTCAACACTTGCATTATATATCTTTCTTACCATTATTTCCTCATTCATTCGCTCAACACGCCCAAACCACCTGAGCGACCCTATTTGTATTCTATGAATCATGTTACGATCAGCTTTGCATTCATTCCTAAAATCTTCATTCTTTACTCCATCATACAAAAGTACTCCAAAGTGTAAATCCCTCCCCTAGCACTGCAGGTAGTCTCTTTTTTGGGAGGGGTACAGCGGAACTAATTACGTATTTATTATTGATTTATAAAATGATATGTAATAACCTGTAAGTTATATTAAGAAATAAAAAAAATGAAAGCCTTGTGGAAGTCCTGTATAAGCCGGCGATTAAAACCAACACATGGTGCATCGTACGTGGGCGTCGAGAGCTTTTATCGCGAATGCTCGCTTCGAGAGACGAGCATTAAATCCGATTGGGAAGGGTGATTCTATCACTTGTTCGTTCGTTGTTTATGATTTAACAACTGAGCACCTCTTTGAGAGTTAAACTCGTACACAAATAGTATTATTCACGATGGGCGAGCGATTAGTGTTGGAAGGGTGATTCAAAAGTTACTATCAAACTAGCTTTAACCTGTCAAAAATGGTGGCACTTCTACATGTCGGTTTCTAAGGAAAAAATATTTATTTATTTTATTTAAAAAATACATACCTAGTAAAAAAAAAATTCTTAAAAAAAAAGAGAAAGAAAATTAAAATGGTACCTAAAATGGTATTGTACTTCCGTATCGGAGACAAGTGTTGTCGAGAATTTCTGTAGCTTTCTGCTTTCGACACGGTACTGCAATCCAGTACTTAACCTAACACAAACTTGGACACACCCCGACTTCGGTACGATATTGCAAGGCAATACTTAACCTACACTTCAACACACACTCATCACATCAGTCCTGATGATGGACCCTGCAATGGGAGCCGAAACGTCGGCCAGAGGGGTCACATATACATGGCAGAATATCCCAGAAAACTATGCACAGAAGATTTTGAACGGCGTGGAAACCTGAGAACATTTTTAAAATGGTGCGTTTGTACAGCTAATAAGTGTATTATTCAATGTATTACAATAGTTATAATAAGATCAACTATTTCTTCAAAATGCATATAATTTTAATCGTTAGAATCTTTTGACAGGGTCGCCCTTCAATATTTATTTATTTGATCTTGGCTTTCGGTCTTTCGCGGACGTCCTCCATTCTGTTACCTTCAACACTCTCCTCATTTGTGTTTTTTTTACTATCCTCTCTTGTTCACCAGTTCCACGTGACAAAGCCGTATTATAAAACCATCATTCTTTAATCTATCGACTACGCTAAAAATAGCTGCACATTTGCTGCTAATCTGTTCATGTACTGTATGTTTCATATATTTTCCACATAAGCGACGGTATTCAATATAGATACATTAATTCCTTTCTTGCCAATTCCAGGTTTTACATTCATGAATAGTGCTGGCATTGGAACATTAAATAGTTACGTATCCAATTTTAAGACTTTAGATATAATTAGTAATTATAATTCAATTCAATTATAATTTTAATTTAATATCCATACTATCGAGTAAGTTAACTTACAAAAAATCAAAACTTGCGATTAATTAATCCTTGTATCGCGTCTAACGATAATAATATAGTAATCAATAATATTATTTTATTATTTTTTAAATTTTAGCACTGAGATTTTTTGTTATTGTTTCCACTAAAATGTTATTAATGTTTCACTCAACCAGAAAAGCACTGTCCCTATAATGCATGCAACAAAATACTAGTGTAGCAGGCAGAGTACCGAATGTAGTGTTACTTCGCTCCCAAAATTATCAGCAACAATGCTGCTTTTGGTCATAATATCTGTGTAAATTATATCATGTACGTTTGCAACCTAAAAAAGTATAACATCTGTGAGCTAGTTTTAGAAAATGAAATTGGCATAGAAGCTAAATACTTTGTGAAATGTGTACAAGCGTCTCGAAGAAGGAAAATGCATTCAAAGACGTATCTGGCAATATATGGCGTGTAACAGAGATCAATAGAGAAAAATACTTGAGAAAGTCAATACCCACTAGGGGTTGTAGTACCAATAGTGACGATAATGATGAAAACATTACCCAAATTAATTTAAATTATTTCCCTCTACGAATTAAATGATTTACTTAAAATTTCCACTATTTTAATATTCTTTGTCAAATTAACGAGCTATTTTTATGAATAATCATATTTTATTAGTCAAAATAGTGATTAATTTCCCACTCCTCCCTGCTCCTTTGTTTTAAAAATTAATTTCTCAGGTAAATAGTCTAAATGTACACCATTCCGTAATAGAATTGACTGAGTCAAAGATAAGGGTTTTCTTAAATTCAATTCATCTCGGGAATTGGTTTGTCAATTTATAATACGGTCGCCAAACTTAATCTGCGTCAAATTGTTAAGAACAAGAATACAGAAGACAAAAGGAAGAACAAAGGACAGTGTCAGAGTCTCTAGGAATGATTTTAATGTATGTAAATTAGGGTAATACTGTTTTATTATTGAATTAATGACAGATTACTTTCAGGGATTAATATTTATTTTTCTTTCAAGAACAAAACAACTGTTTTCTATAATAAGCGCCCTTGGGTGAGTATTCATGAAAACGGTGCTATACAAATGATCCAAATATTATTATCATTAATATATAAAGAGGTAAAGTTTGTAAGTTTGGATGTAGGAAGTAATCTCAGAAATTATTCATTCGATTTCAAAAATTCTTTCATCAATATTTTGAATGAATTTTCAGGGTGGTTATAGGCTATATATTATCCAGTTAAAATAAAAGGGATTTTCATGGTGACCTTTTTTACAAACTGAAGTCAACGAAAAAACGACAGAGCGAATGAGTTTTTTACGAACGCTGGCTTAACAGTAAGAGATAAATGAATGCTTTCTACAAAGAAGTTGTAGATCTTTAAAAGGCCTATAAAAAAAATCCACGGCGACATTTTATTTTTAAAAAATAGTGATGCAAACACGGAATACGTGTCACATCAATATTCTTACTATTTTCAAACTAAGCTAAACGCTTGTGCTATGAAAATAGGACTAACTTGCCAGTCCGGGGTGAAGTTCGAACCCGCGACATTTGGATCACGAGGCGAGAGTCCTAACCACAAGACCAACAAGCTAGTCAAATTTTGCTCCCACAAAATGTCTGTCACTTGACTGGGTATAAAAAAATTGCATTCTGGAATTGCATTTCATTGTTTTACATGAAAAATTTAGCTTCGTCCATCCAACTACTTTGAAAAAAAAAATGTAATTCATCACGACTTTTCATGAAGAACTAGCAGAAACCCGTGAAAAATCACGGGACATAATAATTGCAATATTTTGGTGCTGAAAATTCACGAATTTTTTTTTTAAATTAACTGTATTCGCTTAAACCTAAAACTAATTTCAGATTAGCTAACAAACTAATTTTATCGATTTAAAAACTAAAGCACATTTACAGCAGCACCTCCTAATGACGACATTTTTGGTGAATAATCGTTGCTGATCAATATGTGTTGTTGTTGTAATTTCAGCAGGTTACGGGCGGACGTACGGACGTAAATTCGAAATTAGGTGATTTGATTTTCACGAGTTTGTATATATTCAAGAACACATTCATATTTGTGAAGTTGTAATTTTTCAGAACAAAGTTCTGTGAAATATTTAATAACTAAATTAATTAATCAATTAGAAAGACATACAGAAAAATCTAATTCACGAAAAAATATAAGGTTACTATTGGGATTCGAACCCAGGTCGCCTCCTTTCCGGGGCCGGTGCTCTGACCACTAAGCTATAGCAACCCTCTATGTTTCCGTGAATATATCGACCTTATATGTAGTTCTTATAAATATTTTTTCGTGAATTAGATTTTTCTGTATGTCTTTCTAATTGATTAATTAATTTAGTTATTAAATATCTCACGAGTTTGATTTCATTTCAGTTCAATTGCAAGTTGAACAAAGCTTTAGTGTCTGTTTGTAGCGTATGTTTCCTTCTTATACAACTTTTGTGCACTTAAATGATTATTAATGCTTTTTTGTTTCGATAAAAAATTTGTTTTGTTTGAACATAAGAAAATGATTGGGTTTACCAATATTTAGGACATGTACTCGTACGGACCAATTCTTTGGTATTTGTTCTTAAGAAAATTGATAATGTTTGCAAAACTTTTTCGTTTATCGTACGTACATGCGTGGCTTCTCGCAATATTATATTGCGCAAACTTTGCGGAAGCTTTATCTATCTATACCAAGGCTCGAAAAGTCGACAAGGGTCGATCTGTATCGCGATGTACAGACCTTCTGTACGTCGCGAAAGCTTCTAAATTCCTACCTATTTCCAGAACGCAAGATTCGGGATCGTCGATAAACGACCCATGCCAATTAGGCGACAATAAAGGAACCACAGATTATCTTATTCTTCTTCTTCTTCTTCTTCTTCTTTTTCTTCTTCTTTTTCTTCTTCTTTTTCTTCTTCTTTTTCTTCTTCTTTTTCTTCTTCTTTTTCTTCTTCTTTTTCTTTTTCTTCATCTTTTTCTTCTTCTTTTTCTTCTTCTTTTTCTTCTTCTTCTTTTCTTCCTCCTTCTTTTCCTTCTTCTTCCTCTTTTTCTTCTTCTTCTTCTTCTACTTCTTCTTCATAAAATTAGGCAATCCGCCCTCAAAGAGCGATTCGTGAACCACAGATTATCACGGGCGTTAAATTTTCGTGGTCATTTGGCTAAGTCTGGTGAATATAAATATTTTCAGTGAGAAAACATAACCACATGTTGATATTTTTCAAAACAAAAGTGGTGAAAACAAAGTACATTTTTATTTATTTTATAAATATTTAGTTATTCCCAATTCTGAATATTGAGCTTTCTAATTGATTGAATTCATTAATTCAAACCTGTCAACCTCAAAACGTCAAGATTGACGGCATTATAACAAGGTACAGAAATATAAATATTGCTGCGTTCAGAATACGGGCAATAGTCTTTCCTGAAATATAGAGAATTTATTTTTCGGCAACAATAAAACTATATATTCAAGAACACATTCTTATTGTGAAGTTTTTCAGTTCTCAGGGTTGAAATTTTATTTATAAATAATGAAATAATATATGTTAATCAATTTTAAATAATATATATGTGTTAATCAATTAATAAATGAGACTTATAGATAAGGTCGATATATTCACGGAAATGTAGGAGGCCGCTATAGCGAATTTGGGTAACGCGCCTGCCCCTGATAGGAGGAGATCCGTGGTTCGAATCCGGTCGCAGCCAGATTTTTTTTCTTTGATTTGATTTTTATGTCTTTATAATTACAATAAACTCTATTTATTATTTTGATGACACTGGTTACTTTATTTTGGTCATGTTTCAGTTTTTGAAAACATTTTCGGAAAAAGAATTTCTTCCGAAAGGCCACCTTTTAAAATTAAATTTTTCGGATCCTCCCGATCCAAATTGAATGATGTTAACAACACTTTGAGTGACGCACGCTTATCAGCGTCGTGAATATTTAATATTTTTCAATTTTGTTACAAATTTAATATTTCACTAATGGATCACTTGTCAAATATAATTTCACTATTCGAGTGTTGTAAAATCGATTTTCATTTCATTTCATTGTCAAATGTGGTAAAAAAAAAACATCACAGATAGTTATATTTCTTTTTTTATCTAAGATATATGAAATTCTGTTACATTTATTTTTTAATATCATTTTTTCTAAGGAGATGTCAACACGCGATCTAAAACGTATTTAAAAATATGCGTGAGATAAAGTTTTTTAGGGTTTTGCGATAAAAAACTAAAGGAGGCTTTTCAGACCTGGTAATTACCTTTTTTAAAAGTTGAGGTTGTAGAATCATCATAAAAAAATCACATAATTATTCGACGCTAAATATGAATCGATCCACAAAAAATGTACCAGAAGCTTTTGAAAATGATTTGCTTTAATAAGCAGACTGGGTCGAGAGTTTGTGTAACAAGATACATAACTAGATTCAGTTAGTATCTCTGTAAAACTATCTTAATTTGTGGGTTAGTTTTAAACTCTTACATTACACTTGTGGTTAAAATACGTGACATCTGAAAAGTACGCACAGCAGACAATTTCGCGATAGGGTGTGACCTTTGTGTGTAAAAAAATTCTCTCCAGTATTGGCAAAATAAATCAGTTAAAGTTTGCCTGAATCTGAACGGACATGATATAACTAACTAACTAACTTACCATCACGGTGTTTCCCCGTGAGGGTAGGCAGAGAGGATAGAGCGCCATACTCTTCTGTCCTGACATACAACTTTCGCTTCATCTACATTCATACATCTTCGTATGCAAACTCGACGGTTGTTTAGGCTTCTAACAGGACCATCTCCCAGTATCTGGTTAATCTGGTCATGCCACGTCTTCCGTGGTCGCCCTCTCTTTCTGGCGCCGTCAACACTTGCATTATACATCTTTTTTACCATTCTTTCCTCATTCAGTCGCTCAACATGCTCAAACCACCTGAGCGACTCTATCATTATTCTATGTATTATGCTACGATCAGCTTTACATTCATTCCTAATATCTTCATTCTTTACTCTATCATACATGGATTTGGCACACATACGTCTAAGGGATCTCATCTACTTTCGTTTCTCTTCTGCCAGCTCCTGGCTTGACTTTCCATACAATAGTGTCGGTACCATAACTCCATTATGTACCGCTAGTTTTGCCTCGGTAGACATATTTCTATTAGAAATTATTGCATTCAAAGCACCGTTCACCTTATTCCCGGCAGTCACTCTCCTCTATACCTTTCTCAACATTCCCTCTTCTATCGAACATACTTCCCAAGTACACAAACTCATCTACTTGTTCCAAACATTCATTGTATTTACTAGTATTTCACACGTTGTCTTTCTTTCCTCCTTCTCGAATACCATCATTTTTGACTTGTTTACATTCATAATAAAGTCACTTTCCTTGCATACATCATTCACCCTGCTTACTAGACTTGGTGAGTCTTGTTCGCTATTTTCCATGAATACTGCATCATTCGCGTACAGTAAACAGCATACAATCAAATTTACAATCATACAGCATACATTCATACATGGACAGAATATTTCCCATTTTATACCACCCTTTAAATACTCTGCATACTCTTTATTTACGTTTTTGTCTAAGAATAATATTAATGGAATTACGAATGTTTACAATTTTTGAATAGTCGCCATTTTTAAACATTTACTTTTACAGACAGAGCTTTTTTCATCGTTAAATTTTCGGAAATTTTGATTGAAATCTGATTAGACAGACCTACGGTCTTTTCAAAAATCATTTTTTCTCTGTAGCGTACGCATCTCTTCGTCAGTATCAAAGTTAGTGTATTTAAATTTTCAATAATCCATTCCATTACCGGACAAGCACTCAAAACATATCTTAGTCATGTAAGTTATACATTTACATTATCCTAAACACCTCTTCTGCCATTTTAAAAATCATAAAGAATTAAGTGTAACGACATTAATACAAACACGCAATTCTTGTTTACCACTTTAAAATGAATTATGGCGCCATCTTTCGTATTTACAAACAAACTTATTTCAGAGATCAAGAAAACAGATAAACACGTTTTCCCGCCTCCTCTGTACCATATATTTTACCTAAAAACGACTTGTGTACTTAGAAGCAAAATATTTCAACTATATTCTCGCAAAGTTTGTTTTATAATGTGATGACGTAACAAGAACCAGTCTAAATAATAAATATTATCTTAAACAGATGGGTTTAATTTCTAGAAATACTTATTAATTCAAAATACATTGTCGTTTATTTCTTTGTTGTTGTCAAAGCATTTGACCTTAACATTTTACAACAGGATTTTTCGCGCACACACCCTTCGCGTGGTGAGAAAATTGAAAATATCTGACGTTTTATCTTTTTATTTTATTTATTCCTGCTTGTTTAATCTGGCAGTAAAAGTATAAGTTGTGATTATGTGTTATAGCCCTAAAGACCACTATGGCCCGGTTGTTTCAAGTTCGATCAAAGTAAGCGGTCGACCAAAGCATAGATTTTTACGAAAACGGATCGTCTGATTGGTGGAGAACGTAAAAATCTATGCTTTAAAAGAACGGTTACTTTGATCGAACTTGAAACAACCGGCCCTATGTCTGTGTTATTTTTAAAGCATATTAATGACGTGTTTCGTGTATTCTGTGTATGCACCAGTTTTTTTTAATAATCCTGAATTTGGCCGTTTTTCTCAGACAATTTTGCTTTTGATTCACCATGTTCTGGAGTTTTAAAACATTTTACATGATTTTTTATCAGAGAAAAAACAAAATAAACCAATCTATTACATGTGAGGAACATTGTCATTACGTTTGGGTTACCTGCATTGTGTTTAATTGGACCGTGATTACTGTGTTGTTAAGCCGTATAAGAATACATTTATTACTGTAATAAATGTATTCTTATACTATGATAAATGTGTTCTCATTATAATGGCCCGCGTCTATGGAATGAGACATGATGAGATACATAAATCTCAGAAATTGAATGTGTTGAAATTTTTATCCGAAAACAAACTCAGATAGATTGGCAAAAGGATACGAACTAAAAGCCGCGTGCACGATGTTCAATTTGACAGTGAGAGAGTCTAATGCATGAAGAAAAGTTCCATTAAACCATAAATATGAAAGTCAAACCAACAAAGTACATTAAAATATCAACATTTATTCTAATTCATCCAACTGACAAACGGAACATTAATGGTAAATGAACTGACGTTCGACGTCCAACAAGCGTAAAGTGGCGCGCGATACGGAAAATCTCTGAGATATGGCGTGTACGCGAGGTACGGAAGCCGAGAGTTGCCTCGAAAAAATCTCATGGGAGAGCGAAATTCATATTTCGCAGATTATTTCGAGTCAAAATTCTCATGAAAATCTCATCCGTGGATACGGGCCGTATCGCCGATTAAATCTGAGTTTGGTCAAAAATGTCTTAGAATGTAATTGATGTTTTTCATTTATTACGCTTAGTCTTGAACCCTTTCCTCTCTGCGCCTACGTCTTCAGAGAAACGGCGAGAAGACACAAGTGCCGGAAGAAACTTCGGGGAGTGAGGAAGACGGGATCAGTCGAGAATCCGAGGATGTCTCATTGAACATCGTTGATTATTGTTGTCCTACAAAATATTACCTATGTTCTATGAGTCATTTTAGGAGAAGTCAACACTGCCATAATGACGACAATGAAGACGCCCTGACATCAAACATGAATAAAGAATATTAATTGTGAAATCGACACTGAAAATAGCGGCTGTTCCAACAAGAGCTACTGTACCAAAAAGATCGCCATTCTTTCAGCTGGCGGTCTTTTTTGGAGATTGGTACAAAACAGCTTTCATGTGGACAGTATGCCATAGTGCTACACAGTTCAATACCAATCACCACGTGTCATTTGAGCCTACAAAGATGGAATTTTCATGGGAAATATGCTCTGTGTATGCAAAAATCCAGAAAAAACTCGCGCATTTGCTCAGAAAGACTCTTGTACATTGTAGGTACAGCAGTAATTTGCCCACTTTAAAAAAAAATGAAACAGGTAATGTTTAAACAGTTAATGGTATACGCTACCTAGTGAGGTGAATCAATAACTAGTGGTTTCAGCAGGACGGTGCAACCCGACGCAGATAATATTTTGGCTACTAGATTTCCTGGGTGATTGATCTTAGATTGGTCATCAAGGTGGTTCATGTGACTTTCATTCTTCCGCTTAAGGGACTACGTTAAGTGAAAAGTTTGTAGTGTACGTTGCAGCAATAATTTTACGGCTGAAAGATTACATCGGAAAAATTATTGTGGAATCTACAATTACTTTACGAATTGGTGAAAAAATAAGTCAAAAAAGTTCACGTTTTGCAAAAAAGCCGAAGCGGTAATTTGGAAGAGATATCTTGTTGAAAATTTAATGGCGTAGTGCAAATAAATAATATTTACAAATTTTTTTACAAATGCGAATTGTCTGACTCCTGTTGGAGCATACTATAGGTATCCTTCTCCATGTTTCTAACTGTTCACATCGCAGTTGTACGAAAATATTTAATGGCAAAATATCGTATGTACCTGCATTTAGCTCTGTAATCGAAACACAAGAACATAGTAAAATATTATTAATATGCTGTGAAAATATGATTTCTGGGAAATGGAATATATTGAGTTTGAATTGCATATTCATTACGAATACCCATAGGTATATATATAGATAACAGATTGTTTCTTTATAATTGAAATAAAAATATCAAATTTATTAAATTTTCACACGAAGCAAACACATTGTGGTGCGACATAATATCTTTAAATAAAATAACTTTTTGTTTAACACCACTTTGTTGAGTTAAAACCAACTAGTTTCGACTCACAACTGAGTCTTCATCAGGGTTCAGATATTAACTAAATAAAAACAGAATTACGTCTAATTAATACCAAAAAAATTATTTATAATAATGGCTCTGTCAATAATATCGTTTTAACTAATCAAAACCACGGCTGGCGTCGAATTTTATTTATTAATAATCTGTCATCATTGAGCGTTTTAAAATTTCCACCTGAAATTCAAGCCGCTTTTTATACAAATAACAGCTTAGGTAGACTTTTAATAAATTCTAAAGATAAAGAACATAAACTAAGCTATTCAGGGATTTATAAACTCAGGTGCAACGATTGCCCTGCATTTTACATAGGAAAAACAGCTAGAAATATAAATACAAGAGTCATTGAACATAAAAGATGTTTAAATAGTGTAGGCTATTCAGAATTTGCAATTCATTTAATAGAAAAAAAACACACATTTGACCAATCTTCGGGTGTAGATGTACTTCACAGAAATGACATAGGTATTCGTCTCAATAATCTAGAAGCTTTAGAAATAAAAAAATCTTTAAAAACAAATAAAAAATATTTACTAAATAAGCAACTAGATTTATCGTGTAGTCCAATTATAGATATATTCCCCTTCCAATTAACTACACCCACCCACATCCACTCTCTTTCCCTCAACCCCCACCACAGTTGACGTTCTGTATCTTTCTTCCCTTAATGCTTTCTTAATTGTTCGTAATTCTGTTTTTATTTAGTTAATATCTGAACCCTGATGAAGACTCAGTTGTGAGTCGAAACTAGTTGGTTTTAACTCAATAAAGTGGTGTTAAACAAAAAGTTATTTTATTTAAAGATATCAAATTTATTTTTGCCAAAACTGACGACGATATTCCACAAGCCAACAAGCCACATTATATTACCCGTTATAAAAAATAGTGTATAATTTCCAAAATACAAAATTGCTATAGCTATCTTGCTACATAAATACAAATATCGAGGAAATGCGAGCACACGCTGATAACAAATCCAATTAGTAATATTTTTTTTAATGGGGTTTGGGATAATTATTATGAATATGATTTTTCAAATAGAACTCAAAATTCAGCTCTGAAGAAAATAACGTGCTACATGCTCCATTAGTTACCGCTCGGGATGAGCCATAATTTATACAAATTGTCGTGGGTATGGATGACGTATGAGGGTGATGACATATTTTCAAGAATTTTTAGGTAGGTACCTACGAACAGCAGCCTCATATAAAAAATATTTTTAAACCGAAAGAAACTAAAGATGTATTATATATTCAGTAAATATTAATATATTTTTAATTAGAGTTTGTTTCTTTGCCTGATAGTTAAAATAAAAATAAACAAAATTTGGAAAAAATAATACCAACTATTTAACGTACTAACTAAAAGCAAAGTTAAGGTTATGGTACGGTTAAGTTTTAATGGCGAGCGCTTTATGGACAAAAGAAATGGAGTTTGGGAGGTAGTAGGATGTATTTATAAATGTAATTTGGTGGAATTATAGTTAAGCTTTGAATGTGAGTCTGGGTATTGGGTGGTCCACGACGTTAAATTAAATATTAGCCAATAATTACAACAGTTATTATTTTTTAAAGATTTATGGTACAAATAATGTAAATACGTATGCACAAGTGTACATTCGAATATAATCACTTATTCACCGTGTTCGAAAAATATCGATCTTTGGTCGACACTCACACAATTTTACCTCTAATCTTCTTTTACTATTCTTATTCTAATATTCTTCAAAAATTAGTCTCTTTGGTAATGCAAATACTTAACCCACTTTTTTACTTGTTGAATGACGTTATATGATTTCGATATATTAATAATGTTATTTCCTTCTACATGTCCGTATTGATGTTTAGTAGCCTCCACAAGTCTCGGTTCTGGGTCGCCCTCCCAGCTGACTTCATTCTCTCCAATCAGATGTAACATTGTCACCCTAATAGCACTCTTCTGGTCTTCTTCGGGGCAAAGCCCTGCCTATATTAATAACATTACCACGAGACTGAAGAAATTAAAGTAATTACACGTAATCGTAGATTACTATCGCTCTGGACATATTACATAAAATTGGTAATTACCAAGATAAAATAGAATAAACAACTAGATTTGCGAAACATCTGGAAACCCGAAAATGTATATAACAGCTTGTTGTGATGCGATCTCATAGAAACCAAGCGGCGATTAATTAAGAAAGAGTTCAATAGTGAATATACGCCACCGCATACTTTTCAATATCCTGGAAAAACGAATATAAAGTGTTCCACAGACGATTGATTGAAGAATAGTGCTCCAGTCAAATTTGTGTCCAGTGATTTTGCTTAATTAAAACATAAATTAATTTCAAGTACGTATTTGATGTGTTTCCGTAAAAGAGAGTTCGTTCGTTGTCCGTTTTCAACCCTTAGCTTAATTTAGCAAAGACCCGTTCTTGTTGCGATTTCCGTAAATCCTGTATTTAGTTGTGCGATTGTGTTTCCGTGGCTTTCAGCGTGCTTAACGATCACACTACAATTTAAACTAAATTGCAACAAACCCGCATTTGGATGGCATGCGGCACACCGCAACCATTGCTGCGAGTGGAAGCATTAACATAGTTTTGATTGTACACCTAAATAGATAAGTCTATATTTTACAAATCTTATTCGGCTTGCATTTTTTACTCAACCCAAGCATCCGAATAACACAAGCAAAGCTTTCTTACTCCTATTTTTTATTCATCTTCTGTTGTTTTTTGCAATTTGTCATGTCCCTCGCATCTAGTATATTCTTTCGATTAACGTTTATTATAGATGTCTCACAGAGACGAAACTGTATTTCTTATGGGAAAGTAGGTATAGAAGTCATTTGGGTGTACATAGGACTTATGACCTATCTTATGGTTGGCTTAAGTGATCACTTTACACAATGTAACATTCGCCATTTCCACCCATGATAGAATATACCATGCATATTCATTTTTTGGAAGTTGTATATATGTTCAAATTGCGTGGAAAAGCTTTCACATACGAGTTGTAACCGCCTTTCCATGCGGCCTGTACAAAGCCATTTTCATTCCCCTAAATCCCCACAGATGTCGCTAATGAGAAAATCTACAGTTGATTTTACGGATTTTTGAGAGCAATATACTTTATTGTGTAATGAAATTCATCCGAATTACTTGTATTACACTAGGATACGCCAGGAAATATTATTTCCAATAAGATAGGTCATAAGATAGATCATAAGTCCTATGTACACCCAAATGACTTCTATACCTACTTTCCCATAAGAAATACAGTTTCGTCTCTGTGAGATATCTATAATATACGTTAATTGATTAATAATATCTCTGTGACATAAATCCAGCACTGTTCTGAAAGATTTAAACAAACTTAAAATATTCTGATATTCTTTCGACTTTTTAAAGTTCATATTCCTTACTGCTTACTGACTTCCTTCTTTAGGCTAACCGTATGATACTCGCCTAGTGATATGATAAAGCGATCTGAAGTTTGAGGCTATTCCTGAGAGGCCACCAAATTAGTCCTGATTTCATGGTACGAGCGCCCGATTTAGATTTAAGGTAGATTAAGGAATACACTAGCCATCAACGGAAAACTTTTTTTTTATAACTTTCATGAAAATGCCTCCACTTTACGTACCTTGTAAAAGTTAATTTAAATTCTAAAAAAAATCCAGCACATTATAGATGTATATTTTTTTTATTTTTTTTTTAAATTTAGAGACTATCGACGGGTCAGAATGACCCTAATGAATAGTCATTTAGGACAAGGTGATTAGTACAGTTACGGTTTACGATGATACATTGAAATAAAACATTAATACATTATACAATATAAGTATACTACAGTGAGTGATTATTAGATGAACGAAGTTCACATTCTCCGCACAACATAATAGGCATGTAGGCTCCCAGGTCAACTAAGTCTGAAAATGTGTACCCGCGCTTTGTGGCTATAAAATTTTTGTTTAGGTTGATTTCCGAAGAGTCCGTCTTACACGCTCAAACTATTTTCGGTCAGGAGCGATATAATTTCTCTCTTAAACTGAGGTTGTGTCATGTGAAATATGTCAATGTTGGGGTTACATGACGTTACCTCGTTGTACGTATATTGTTTAAAAATATGGGTAAAAACAATATAGGAAATAAACATCCTAACTGAAATCATTTATAAACACCCTAACTAAGATGATTTAGTAAAACATCTATCAGAATGTCACTTAAGATTCATTTTCCCCATTCGTATCTTGATTTCTTTTCGGAAAAATGATTCATCGAATCAGATGAAAGATTTCATCAAGATATGACTATTATAGAACACCGTTTTCAAGGGAAACGGAACGTAGTATAACGGAAAATTACTGCTGGTTCCTGCAAAGAGAAACTAAAGAAGATGAATATAAGATAAAAAAATTACTAAGAAGCATTTTAAATTCTGTTGTTCACTGAAGTGTATCATTATATATTTGTAATCTTTTTAAATATAAACTAGTTAATATATTAATTCTTTTACTCAGTATTAATACCCGCAATTATCACAATTTTCAGTAATCCGTTCGACAAAAACATTTCTAGTTACTAACCACAGATATATTTTCAACGCATGGGGTCCATACAAACAATAATATGGCTGTAACACAAACACTTGATGCTATACAACCTTGTCACCATACAGACTTTGAATATGTTTAAATGTTTGACTCGGCGCTAGATGTCTATGTGCATCTGTCTCTGTCTGTCCTTTATATTTATTTATTTATTTTATATCAACGGTTAACACCTATTACAATAAAAGAAACTTATATATATATCTAGATGACAGTGATCTGCTTACATGATCATTTAAAAGTGTATAAATATGAAATTTATAACACAATATCTATCTGTACAAGTACATAAATCACAAATTAAGTAAAGACAATTAAAAGTGTATATCAGTAAGAACAAAGACATGTATTCATATATGTATTAACAAAGTTAAATCAAATAAATTAACGGTTAAGTTCTTCTTCAAATGTAGCAAATTTATTTTGTGGTAACATAATTATAATTGATATAAATTAACTTTGTTTAAACCACTTATTTATTGAAAAAAATCAACATGTTTCGAAGCCAATGGCTTCTTCGTCAGGAAAACAAAAATAATATTTAAAAATCGAAGTATAGATCAAAATATTAAAAAGTTATGGATGGAAAATCAAAAAAGATAACAATTTGATAAATTAGAAATTTTGGAAATAAGAAAGAGTGTAAATAGTAAATTGAATATTATAAATAATCAGGTCCTTTTTGCAAATAGTTATCTTTTAAATTTATTTTCATGTTAATTAGGTACTTTATATTATCATTTTCCATTCATAACTTTTTAATATTTTGATCTATATTTCGATTTTTAAATATTATTTTTGTTTTCCTGACGAAGAAGTCATTGGCTTCGAAACATGTTGATTTTTTTCAATAAATAAGTGGTTTAAACAAAGTTAATTTATATCAATTATAACGGTTACGTGTTCGTTAAGGAGATTTCGGTAACGACTTAAGGCGCCATAGTACATGATTCACGTTTTTGCTGTCTGGAGAGTCAATTTAGTGTAAAGTTTTCGAATCTTATTGCCTAAATTGCAGCTAACCATGCATTCAATCAATTTTATTATGAAAGGTCCATTTACTATTAAAGCATTTGTTTAAAAAAAGTTTAAAAAATACTTTGTTATTATCACAAAAAAAATATAATCCCGAAGCCCTATTTAATCTTTCTAGCAATGGAGTTATCTTTGGTACACTTTTTCTCGAAATATTTCCACGTAAAGACCGTATATTTTTTTAATAAATTGAATAAAAGAAGTTCAAACATAAAGTTTGGGGGAAAATATATAATTATTTTTGGGTAGGTTGTTAAATACAACGTTTACAAAAAGATAAAAATTCACTTTCCGTCTCCTATATTGCAGCATCCAAAAAACCATTAAAACATTGATTATTTTAATTAAATTTTACATGCGTACTAAGAAAATTTCACTGTCATTAATATAAAAATATTCAAAATTTTCTACCTCACACACAGAAATTTGAATTAATTAAATCGTATAGTCTGTTAAAAGATCATTTTTCTTTCAAATCAGTCGTTGGTTGGACACCAACTACGCCAGTCGTCAGGTTACGCTCCCGCGAGTTTATACGAATATATCTTAAAATGCTGCGTAAACTTTGCCTGAGTGTTAATAAAGGGAAGATATCCGTATAATGAATGCATTTTAGAAATCCCATATCGCGGGGACAACGGTAAATGCAGAAAATAACTGTTAAATGTATTAAAAATACTTGAATTTTAATGTCGCCATTTTTATTTTTTACAACTGTCAAATTTTGTTTGTTTTTGCGGGCTGATTCTGATGTTTTTTTCCATTATTCTTATCTGTTTTCTTGAAACAATATGATATATAGACTTTGTTCTGTATATACAGTGAATTTTTGTCCTTTCTTTTACCTGCAAACAATATTTTTAATGAAATAAGATACTCCGTCTATTTCTTTACTCAACGGTAATTGTCATTTTTTCACGAAATAGTGATGTGAAATCTTTTGAACCGGCATTTTTTTGTGTTTTTATTTTAACTGAAAATTTTTCAGTAAAACGATATAATATTGTTTTGAGTTTGTTTGTTTTGATGTTTTGTTTGAAAAATTTTCAGTAAAACGATATAATATTGTTTTGAGTTTGTTTGTTTTGTAAAATATTTTCAATTCAGAGGTCCTAGTACACGATTTTCGTATTTGCCGTCGGGCGCAGAGTTGCCAACGTAGGCGATTTTTCGCCATTTAGGCTACTCAGAAAGAGAATCGGCGACGAAAAAATCTAAAAGGCGACTGGTCGCCTACTAGGCTACTTCAGAGACAAGTTATTTAAATCAGCCGAATCGCAAATAATTAAGAAAAAAAAATACAATTACCTTTGTGTAATGCTGTCATTGAAAGAATTTTAAGCGTAATGGGGACAATTAAAACAAAATTAAGGAATCGCCTGCAACTACCCATGCTGATCGCTATTCTTAGAATTCGTACCTATATGAATGTTAGAGGTGTGCTGCAACAACTTTCAACCAAGCAATCACATGGTAAGTTTTCACGCTGGTAGCAAAATGTACGTCTCCGGTGTTTTTAAAATGGTACCTATCTACTTACTTTACTTTCTTTTACGGTTTTTTATATTAGGCTTAGGCCTATTTATCAATACATTATAAATATGTTATAAATAAATTGAAAAAAATTACATTTTATTTTATTCATATTGATATTTTGGCGTTTGGGCTACTTTAGGCTACTTTATGTATAGGAAACGGCGATATTAGGCCAAGCGCTGTTGGCAACACTGGTCGGGCGACTAAATTGAACATATAAACTTATTAAATCATTTTGCAAAACCCGATTATTAATTTATCCTCCGGCTTAATAGCCCGTTCCTTAATAGGAACCGTTTTTATGCTCCATTTTTGTCGTCCGTCGTTATATATTTTTATTTATTGTGGTCAATTGTCGATATTTTTTATGAATCGTTTTACCCCAGTTCATATAATCGGATCTTATGAATACTTCTTTTTTCCTTTTATAACATCTTTATATGTTGTATTATTTAAATACCCTGTTTTAATGAATCGTTTTGTTTTCGTTTATATGTTCCGTTAATCGTTTTTTATTATACTTTTTAAATAATCGTGAGCCATGCACTGATTGCGTGTCACACTCTAATTATATAAAGTTGTCATTCCAGCAAGTTACGGATAGACAACCAAATTATTATATTTAGATATTTGAGGTTACATTTCTGTAAGTATGAGTTTTCATTCTTTTCATAGATTCAATACAGTAATAGACAATGATCAGTGTAGATTTATACAACTCAATACTTTGAGCATCATTAATATATAATTTGTCTTTATTTTAGTTTTTAAATATTACTTCTACCGCATACATGCATGAATGTTTTTTATAATCGTTTATTATGGTCAGTTGTTGATCTTTTCAAATAATCGTTTTTCTCCAGTTTTCAAAATCAGATTTTATGATTTATATTTTGATTGTTATTTAAGTAACTTATGTAGAATATTAAAAATAAATTCGTTTCAATACAAGCAAAAAAAGTAATCATTTTGCACTATCACCCTTCAGAAATTTGATAAATATATAATACTTTATAAAGTTAATCTGTGCTATTCTGAAAATATTGGGATGTCAGATCTTTATCCCAATCTTGACAGGTATGTATAACAATATATTGACACTAATTTCGATGTTTTAAGTTTGGCATGTTTGAAATAATTAATGAATCAATCAGAAAGACCTAAAACGTAAACAAATGTTAATGTATTCACAATTACGAATAATGATCTTTCTAATTGATTGAATTCATTAATTTCAAACCTGTCAAACATAAAACGTCAAAAAAACGGCATCACAAGGTAATACAATAACTGTCAAGATACAGAAATAGCAATGTTGCTTAGTTCAGAATACGGATGATTATCATTTTATTTGACTTTTATTATTGCGAATTAATTTTAGATATTCGATATAAGTTACATTCATGAAAGTCTTACGTTTTGAAAAGATAATTCAGAATATTTTTATTTCTATATTCTCTTTATACTTAACCATATTTTCATGGGTGTACGACTGTATAGTAATTAATAACAACTTTTGCGTGACCGCGCAACATGAGTTGAGCGCTGATTGCTTGTCACATTCTAAATATCTAAAGTCGTCTTTCCAGTAAGTTACGGACAGACAACGAAAATATTATTATTATTATTATTTTGTCTTTATTCTACTTTTTAAGTATAACTTCTAACGCACATACATAAGTACACGCATAATTTTTTTAAATGGTTTTTATTTGAATTATTTAACATTGATATTAGACAAAATGTTATAAAACAATAAAAAATATAGTGAAAATTCACACAAGTCATACAATTTTTCAACGCTAAAGAAAAAATAATAACATATAATATAAATAATATATTACATGT